>OZ026630.1:67001976-67399966 GCA_964020975.1 Hermodice carunculata | reverse complement strand
CCCAGTAGTGGCATGAATCTACTGGTTTGGAATTGTAAATATGTTCAAAATTAGCCTAATTGGGGCCATTTTAAATGTTAAATACCTTCAAAACTATTAACAGTACAAGTACCATTCCAACTTTAATTCATACATTAGTGCTACAGGGGCATCTAATGGACCACAAACAAAAGTTGTAGAATTTTAATTTATGCTAATCATGGGCACTTGAAAAGTCAAAACTATTAAAGGTAAAAGTACCACTCCAACTTTAAGCCATAGGTTTGTACTTCAAGTGCATGTTATGAACCAAACAAAAGTTGTAGAATTGTAATTTAAGCAAACTGTACTTTAAAAATTCAAATGTTGAGTATTTTTGAAACTATTAATGGTAGAGGTGCTATTCAAACAATAAGCCAAGTTGACATCGCCGCTGAGCATGCCCAGTGAAGCTTGGCCTATGTTGGGAGAGGTCATTAGGGACAGGAAGTGAACTTTCCCCATTAAACTTGTTAAGTTACTCTGTAAGCAGAATCAAACTTATCTTTTTTATCACATTTAAGATCTAATTTTAGTGAAAAAAATAAACAGCATAGCCCTTTAATGACAACAACAACAACAACAACAAAGAAATAACTAACTATGCCAAGCTTCCATCCATAGCAGTTCTTTCCCTTGTTTCAAGTTTGACCTCTGTACATTTCTATGTTCAGTGAGAGAAAACTATCTCTAATGACATAATGCAAGAGGGATTTACATAGGGCTTTGCCCTGTTTCCCAATTGTATCCTTACAGAAATAAAAATATGTTTAAACCAATGACATGTGGCTCAGATAGACGCTGGGTTTCACAGGGCATGCTCAGTTGAGAAGTCTATATGGCTTATTCATAGATTTGTGCTGTGGGCACATGGGCTTGACAAATCACGTGTGATTTCCCAGGACAAGTGAAAACTTCCCTCTCATATATTCCTGTTCGAAAAAATGGAGAAACCAACCACAGTCAGAGCCTAAGTGACTCACGATATGTTGGCAATTACTGCAGTCTGTGTGTACACATCAATGCAGGCATGTGTGTGGTGATGCCAATTAGGTGATAATAACCCCTAAGTAAACATTCCAAGTTTAAACAATAACTCGGTAAGCAGTTGTATTCAACAGGACTTGGCTACCTACTTGATTTCTGTCAAAACAAGCATGTGTTATCACTGTCGCGTACATATGATTACAAGATCAAAGAGTTGGCAGACACGGAACAAGTATTTGCCATACACATTTTCCAAGTCAGTGGTAAACTTGTACTGCATGAATCAACAAAGACACTAAGGCTCTGTTTGTAAAATTTGTGACAAGCTTTTCACCATCTCCCACATACAGTGGAGTTGTGCAGTCACAAAACTTTGATTTTATTTTTTTCTAGTGCCATGCATGGGCCCTGCGGTTACAAATATTGCTAGTGAGAGCAGCCCATTGCCCCCATCCCATACCAAATGAGTGCTGACAAGGACTCTCCACCATTGTTATAAAGCACATAGGAGAACAAGTTCTGCATGAATTACATCTTCTAGCATAGCTCAGTTTTTGTAAGTTTTATATTAAATTTTGTGTCCACAAAACTGTTAGGGATCACAATGTTAATTAAAATGTAGATCTATTTCAAAAGTGTTTAGGATGCAGAGTCTAGATAAATCCCTCTCACAGAGGGCATCCCACTCAACAGTTAGGCTTCAGGAATTAATAGCTTACCTCTCCTTCCAGGTTACTGCATCTCAAGAGTTCATTCACAATGAGCAGGGATCCATGAGCCCAGTCATCACGACTGACTTTTTTCTCACGAGCAACAGTCTCATCATAGCCCTTTTGTGCCTCATCAAAACATTGCTGATGAAAAAAGGAAAGTTTACTGTTACATAATGACACTACAAATAAAGATTCTTGTCTAACCCCCGTCATTCTCAAAGGCATCAATCTAACTACTTTATCAGTAAAATTATCGGTTAGCTGGGAGTCAACTTGCATAGCTAAACAACGCAAAAATTAAAAGAGCTGTGCAACAGATCAGACAAGGTCATTGTGAATTACCACAGATTTCATCATGTGACTTCACAGTAGGATTCCAAGCAAAGATCGGGGAATAATGTGGTAAGCTTTTTCACAAAAACTTCAACTAAAAGGCAGCACTGAAACAAAGGGGCAAATGCTCTGAAACCAGGGCTAAACTCTTTCAGTGCCAAGTGTTGGACCGAGTCAACAGCTTTCCTTAACGCGCTTCAGGCACAATGCATCCAAAGCACACCGAGGAAAGCTGTTGACCTCTACCATTAAATTCTCTGGAACTACAGGTATGTTGGTATTTAAATGATATGTCCTTCTACAAGGAATATGAATCGTGATAAATCAGAGGAGATCAACTTCAGTAGTTTGACTTAAGTTGCAGTCAGCACTGAAAGGGTTAAGAGTTGTTATACCCAAGTGCAAGTTCTAAGATAATGTGGAGAGGTTGCAGTTTAGCAGGTCTTCCTTCACATATCTACTGCAGACAGTTACTATAAAATGACTGAATAAGGGCTACCTTAGCACGCTAAGCTCAATTTTGTAATTGCTATAGACTTTAATACTCTCCATCCAGTGATTGATTGTGTGGATTCTATGACCAATGTCTGATATCATGAACGAAGCGTGTAGCGCTTCGGTCATGATATCGGATGGAGGTCATAGAATCCACACAATCAATCACTGGATGGGGAGTATTAAAGTCTATTCTATCATGGTTAGACTTAACCTAACTCTAATAATTACCCCCACTGCTGCACATTTCGCTTAGTAGGCCTACACAAGCCTACCAGCCACCCAGCTGATCTCCGAGTAAAGTGAAACTTCATTGCAGTCACTACGCGTAGTGCTAAATTACCGCATTGAATTTAAGCGTTTGTAAGTTAATGCAAGCAAAGAGTTCCATTGATTCTACCAACCCTAGAGCATCACACATACACATACAAACACTGTTGGACTGTGAGTAAACACTGTGTTAAACTTTAACACCACATTTTGGAATCGATTAGGAATGCCAAATAGTGGAAATGCTGCACGTATGTAAAGAAAGCGTTAAGGCCCACCTTGAAAAATTTTAACACCCCAAACTGTTTGCATCAAATTTAAAGCATAGACACGCAAAATTACAGTTTCTTTTGGGTAGATAAATGTTATTCATCCTCATAAACAAAAAAATTCACTGTAAATTGCTTGATGGAGCCGTCGTTAGCGCTGATACTAACACTGGTCAAAGATTAAAATGCAGCCATCTGATTGGCTGTTGCCTGCTGCCAAAGATAGAATTGATTATAACCTACCTGCTTATTTCACAATTTCAAAACTTGTTCAACTATCGCAACTTTAATATACAGCAAATACTAGTATTTAGACTATATAAATGCTACTTTAACAAGTTATCCAATACAAAATAATTTCATTTTCTCTGCTATCACACAATAAGCTTCTTCTAACATTAATGTATTAAACAGAATTTTGTGCTCCTAGCATATTGGTTGAATCAATTAATATCAATCTGATTACCACATTCCTGGTACATATACCAGCTTCAAATCAATTACTAGCTCTCCATCCCACCCAAAGCATGTGCTAAAACTTACTGAATCAAATGGATTCAAAAGCAGACTAAGAAAATATCATAAACCTCCATAAATTAAGTAAATCCTCTCCTGGTTTGAATCAGACTAAGTCAACAACTTTCTGGATAAGTCTTATCTCCATTTCTCATTGAAAACAGTTTTGTATAAATTATAAATTTGGGTGAAAACATTGCACAAATCACAGAGCTGCAAAAAGGTTGATATACACACCATGTACCACATAGGTTTATGTGTCTCCTTGGTTTCTCTCTGTGAAGTAACAACTAAGGCAGCTCTCAGGGCTGCCACTGCACCTTCCCTGATGACAGGCTGCAACACAAAATTCAGATTATCATACCTATATGCCACTGTTATGATTAGCTTTTGTTTGTGATCACTTCCAAGTGGTCCATGAGTTTACATTGTCATATTATTATTTCCAATTCATCCACATGTAGTTGTTTTATTCTTAAAGCGACTTTCTTCACCTAAATGATACAGGGCTCACCAATCTGCATGTCCTATCGTCCAGGACAACTAAAATCCCAGTCAGAGCAAGTAAAAATTTCAAAGCACTTGTCCTGGGGGCAACCAAAATTTATGTTTTTACAATTAGGATTTCCCTCAATGTGTGGACAAGTAATTTTGAGTGGGGGGGGGGGAGGCAATGAAATTTCAGGGGCACTTGTCCCGAGGACAAGTGGACAGAAGAAATATTGGTGAGCCCTGCGATATAATTTGAAAGCTTACAACACTAAAATTTCCTACCTTTGGATCCCTTACTGCATTAAAAATGCAGTCAAAGAACTGGTGAACTTGTTGAAAGAAGAAAGTGGGAGTGTACATGGCAAGCTCCCTCAGCACCAAAACCTACAGAAAAGTGACAAGCACTTTTTAAAATCTATAATCCTCGAAAAAACAAAACAAAAAAGTATACAACTGATTTCAATTGGGTTTTCTTATGTTTATCAATCCGTAAAATGGCACCAGACTCATGTATTAAGTTGAAATACACAGATTAACTAAAATTAAAAAATGCCTGCCACTGCAACCCATGTGGTGCTGCCACCTTGTGTTGCTCAAACTAACCAAAACTGACATGGTTAGGCAGAGGTGTGCAATACTTTTCTTAAAACAACTTCTTTCTCCTACAATTGCACACTTTACAACATGATGCAATTTCATACAAAAAGGCTTTCAATAAAGGGCAACACTTCGTATCAACAGAACAATGGTTCAAGTAATATGTGTACAGGTGTATACATATAAATAAGATTGCTCTTGTGTATCCAATGGCCTTTTATGAAAGGTTTTCAAACATTATTGGAAGCAGACAGAATAAATAATATTTCAACAATATGAACAGGTGGATGCTTACAGCTGCATGTCTCCTGCCTTCATGTCTGTCTCCAGTCAACCACTCAAAGGCCCTTTTCACCTCAAACTCAACATACTCCCCTACGTAGGTGCCAGAGGCAAGGGCTAAACGACCCATGGCCTTGGCTGCCAATTCCATCACTCCCACGTCATTGGAGGGCAACAAGTTACGCAGGTAATTAGCAAAACGGCTGATACGAGTGCTGGTGTTTCCAACATCTACCCCAATGAGACTCACTGCAAATTAAGTTGAAGGATATGACTACAAATTACAAATATTTTACACAAGTTAAATTTTACTTGTTTTCTGTTTTTGTTTTTCCTCCTACTGACATTTTCATTTATCAACTGGTTATGTACAGTACTCTAAAGGGCTTTCCATTTGAGCTGTACATTAACTACTCACAAATATGCAAGAATTTTGGGGTATGATACACACTCTGTATATATAAATAATGAACTGAAAACATGCATTCCCCTTGATTCTCACAATGTCAGCAAAAATTCTATTGTACAGTTGTTATCTTCAAAATGATCATTGAAATCAATAACAGATTTTACTTGCACAGTTAACACAAAAATTTGGCTATTCATCAGGTCTAAAATGGAGCATTCTCACAACTGCCTGAGAGTATAAAATATACCTAATGTTATTTTCAATAACAAGAGGCCCTGGGCCTAATGCTTTGCTGACATAGCATCTGATGACTATCACCAAAAAATCATTTCCTGGAATGTATTCCCTCCATGATTTTGAGAAAGTAGTAAAGGTTATCCATATCATGGAATATCAAACTTCCACATGATACACATTTCTGGTACATTTGGTATCATTTGCCAAACTCTTTATCAGCAGATTGAATTGAGTGTCTTTTTTTCTTTAGTGATTAATGACCTTGAAAAATAACAGGTCAATCACACAACATATTACAAAATTTGACCATTGGCCTAACGCATATTTGGTGTAAATTTTCCAGTTCTATCTCAATTTATTATTATAATAATAAATTTAATGTGGTTTGGATACCTATGATGCTAGCTCCAATAATTACCATCAGTGGCACCACCATGACTTCACATCATAGACTTTTGTCTGTATAATATTGCTGTAATGGTATGTGGATATACGTCTACAACTCGATACAATGATCACCAGAAAAAAATAAAATAAAAGCCTAAAGTGTATTCTCGCAGTGGATCTTGAGAAAGTACATCAAGGTCATGCATATTATTTAATATGCAACTTCCACACATTATGCACATTTATTGTACATCTGGTTGAATTAGCCTCATAATTTCTTGAGGAAATGAATTTCATAAATTTTACCATATAAGTCATTACCCATTCAAGTACAGGTGGCACCACTAGTATTGTTTCAGTTTGACATAATAGCCTCCAGAATATTTCCACCAACTTTCATAATAGTCCACTGAAAATCAAATACACCAGAACATTTTCAATTTTTGGCCTCTGCATTAAGTAATCAACCAGATGTCACCACCAATAATGAAGAAAACCTAGATTTTCATTAATCAAGGCTTGACAAATCACATATCTGATTCTCTGGGACAAGTTAAAATTTTCCGTGCTTTTCCAGCCGTACAACCAATTTTTGCATGGTGAACATTTTTATCTTAAACAAAGATTATGTCACTCAGTCACAAGCAGAGCTTCTTTGCCAGACATGGTCACATGGGGCTTGCAGACAATACAACGGGCATGCAAAGGTGGTGATAATCTATCAAAAATAACAGCGTTTCAAGTCTGAGTGCCAGCATGATGTGTATTGTTCAGTTGCAGCAGATTGCACAGGTAAACAATCTTGGTACAGCGGGTGCCTAATGATGCCAAACAAGCTGATAATCCATTGGAAAAACAATGTTGTTGTTGGAGTTATAGAACAAATAAAATCTAATGTACCAAAAGTCAAAGTTTGACGAACTTCACTCTGTGCTTGCTGGATTCATTAAGATAAATGTTTGACAAAGCATCAATGCGACAGTGTCAGGCCTCATTAGCTGGGGCTGTAATACCAACAACAAACTTGACACTGAAAGGTACTCAAAAGTCCTGAAAAATCATACATAATACATACAATTTGAATATATCAAAGAATCAAGCAGTCCTTGACCAAAACGGGTCAAAATAATTCCAAAATGCTTGCCAGAAACTTAATGTGTTCACATATGCACCTGTAACACAGAAAATTTTTAATTTGTATCATGAATTTATCAATTTTAAATTGTTTTATTGGGGAAACATTTTAATATGATAACAGCATGGTATACTGGAGATTTAGTTATTATATGAAGCAACCTGCCCTAATCAATTTGACTTTGTGACAGAAATGGATAGGTAAATTGGAAAATTTACTGAGAAAAAATAAGGAAAATTACTGAACAATTCCCAGATCAAAATATTAATTTTAATACACAGACAAACATTTTCAAACTTGTCCAACCACATACAATTCTTAGGCCTACACAATAATCATGCACATTTATTGTCAGTAACAATCTTACCAACAATTTTTGTGGGAAAGGGGGATTTCTACTGTTGCCAGTGTTGAAGGATCATTTATTCTAGATGCCACTGATTATTTATCTATGTACTTTATTATTACCTTCTTTTTTTTTCTTTTTTTTTTGGGGGGGGGGGGGTCTCCAGGGGGACAAGTAGTTTTTGAAATTCACTTGTCCTGTGGACATATTGAGTTTTTAAGATTTGTAGAGCCCTTTTAATAGAATAAGTCAAAAAATAAAAAACATGAAAAAATAAAGCCCCAACTTAAAAACTGTAGACAATATCACTTTGACAAGCAAATGTTTATGGATGGACAGAATGATGGACTATGCACGAGTGATCACATAAGCTCTGCAACCTATGTTCAACACCTACAAATAAATTCACAATAATTCTGTGTGTTAAAAGGCATATTTACCTATAGCAAGAATGCCACCTTTTTTCTCATTAGCATCCGCACTAGACACCATCTCAAAAATCTGGTGGTTGAAGTCATCTAAGAATGATGTGAGGTCCTCTGCTGAGGTTTCCCTGAGTTCGGTGTCCACATAATGGTTCAGATCTTTGGCCACCTTGGCACGAGTTTCCTCACTGCGGCTTTTCAAGCCTGACACAAACTGATGCATTACAGTGGTCATTGTTTTCAATAGGTTCGTACCAACTTTTGATTTCTACATCCCCTGAAAAAGGAATAGTACAAATGAATGAGATTTGTGCACTGTAAATTGCTATAATTTTGCTGTGCTCTTATTTTCATTTATTTTGCTGATGGCACAAAACCATGAAAATGAGAACACAGTGAAATAGTATTTTAACATTCTTTGAATAGGAATTACATGTATGTCCAAAACAGTGATTTTAAGACTACAGTGAAATGTCACAAGTACAAAAACAGTGAAAATTTATACATGCGAAAATAAAGCAATTAACAGTATGTGCATCATATGCAAATGGAGGTCATTAAGTTAATAGAAAAAGCAGTACCTAATGAATCTATCAATGGAAAATGGAGAGAACCATCAAAATTGCTGTAATTGATTCTTCATATTCATATTTTGGAGTGTGTTCAAGACCTCTGCTAGTGTTCAAGATCTGTGCATTAAAAAGATTAAGTAGTATTCTTTTATAACAGATTTCCATTGTTATCTCTTATTTATATGTCGTAATCTGTATACATGGCTTGTACCTGTAATGGTGTTTTGACAATTAAAATTTGAAAGAAAACAACAAAACAAAAAAAACTATCACTTCTGTCTCCAAAGGTAAGTGAGAAACAAGTTTTAAAGTTTTTTTGTTTGGCTTTACAGTAGCTAGGCAAAGGTAATCCCATATCCAGTCACTACATATTAGATGCATGAATTGCACATCACACAGCTTCAGTTATCACTTATCATCGCAAACTTGAGACTGACCACATGTAAATGCCACATGAAATATCCAAGGTTCAGACATTCTTGGTTAGCACTAGGATTTTAAATTAATAGCCAAAATTCCAATTTTTGCAGAAAAAAATCTACAGACTTGGAAATCTGTAAATTTCTGCACAAAAATGTAGAATTTAGGGGAAATTTTAATAGCCATTTGCTACTTTTTTTTTTTTTACTTTTTACAACTACTTGATGTCAAATAGATTGCAGTCTTTTAGAACTGCAAACTCCAACACTATCTCCACATCATGTGCAGCAATTAAAACAAGTCATATATTATTATAAGGAACTTGTCAAAAACAAGTGAAATGTGATGGACAAGTCACATTGCCATTGCAGCTATAACAAGTCCACATTTTACATAAGTATGTGAGATTCATATTCACTCAAGTTGCTCATTTGCAAACTACATGTATACACGTAATGAATTGTCTTTGCTTGTTCCTTTCCAGAGGCTTACAATGAGTGAATTACATTTCACCTGTTCAGCTTCATAACTACTAGGCACTGCCCATAATGGCTAGAGACTCCAACAACTATACATACATTGTTTTAGCTTCTCAGTGTGGTTGCTCAGTTTCCAATAGGGTACATTTTGAAAAAATGCTGGTTGTTTTGGGTGACCAGGTACAAGATAGCTGGTGCAAAGTCCATATGGCTGAAAAGCAATTTTGCCCTCAGTACCTTATGGTCACTTGTCCAGAGCCCAAGTACAGACAATACAGAAGTCCCTGTCACCAGAGACCCCTGTCGTGAGAGACCACCCTCTCATGAGAGACCGCTTTTCAGATTCCCAATTCCTATACTTCCCATGTTAATTTACCTGTCATGAAAGACCACCTGACTCATAAGACCACTTTTTTGTTGCTGCAGGAGTGGTCTCTGGTGACAGGGACCACTGTACCTTGATTTCATACCTTTGTGGTCCATAATATTTGCAGGCCTTCCCCTGTCACTCGCCAATGTAGCAAAATGCTATGAAAATACCACTTTGGCTATAATTTTTTACAGATGGCTAATGGTTAACAAATAGGAGTGTCCCAAACATTGTATTATGCACACAAATTTGGCTACAAAATTAAAATTTCCAGGGGAAGCCCTGATTTTTGGGACACATAACTTGCATTCATTCATGTTTTAGACACTGAATTCTGAAATTGAGTTTGGTGGAAGGTTATTTGTAAGTAAAGATGTTAATTCTCAACTGACCTTGAGACAGCAGCTGTGGCAATGGGCAATACCCATCCCACTAAAGTCTGAACAGATAACCCTCGTGTTCTTTTCATATGGCTCTGGTTCAAAATAGTCACTTGAATTACATGCAAAATATGTAAAAGATGAGGAGTTTGCATTCTATCTGCATGTGGTCATCACCTTGGCTTTTTTTCAAAATCTTTTTTTGCCACTGCACAGTTTTGATCTGATTGAACCTGAAGAGAACATGCTTAAATTTCCTGATGTTAGCGAACAAAACAGTGATTTGAGTGTCATCTACACTTGGCACTATATTTGTAATCACAATGTTACGTTGGTCAAGTTTGCTAAGTTCAGGAGTGTTGCAGTTTACACGTGCGCAAGATTCAGTTGTGGAAACGTTCTATGGAAATTCAATTTGTGTTCGAGAGTTTATTCATGAGTTTCTGCAAATTCCTTTTGGGTGTGAATAAAAAATCTGTAAACCTTGCTATTAGAGGAGAACTAGGGTCTTATCTTTTAATGCTACAAGGCATTAAAAAGATTCTAAAGTACTACATTACACTTAAGATGGCTGAAAGAGATAATATCATGTACCACATCTGCCAGCGTAACAAATCCCTAGGTGATTGTAACACCAAAGGGTGGTTTGCTGATTTCCAAAATATTGAGAAGTTAACTGCGTCAGAGATCAAAAATGTCTATAAATAGCAAATTCATTGTGGAAGAAGTATTCTATGGACTTTGTGGGAAAACTGGAATCTGCCAGTCATGGCAAACTGTCTTTGTATGCCAAGCTCAAAAACAGACACGGGTATGAAAAGTACTGTGATATTGTAAATAATTTCCTGCATAGAAAGTCATTGACTAAAATGCTGATTAACGCCCACTGTTTGAGAATAGAACATGCTCTTATGGTAAACCGATCACTGAAAGAAATCAGTGTATTTGTAATTTCTGCGATATGGACGAAGTTGATGATGGAGGGCTTTCACAAATCAAAGAAGAATCTTGTTCGATACCATTACACTAATTTGTACAAATTTTCCAAACTTGGCAGATCCGGAAAAAAAATGTTTTATTTATCAAATTCCAAAGGCAATTGCTTTAGGTCGGTTGCAAAGTACTGCTATGAGAGTCTTGAACTTAGGAATACAAATACAGGCTCTTAATTTCCTGTTTAGAGATGAACTTATTTTGAGAGATGAACTTATTTTGATTTAGCCGAAAAGATGTGCCAAAGTGGACTTGCTACTTACATTCAGTCTATAGATCCATATGTACATGTACATGTATGTTTTATTTACATTGGCACTGTCAGTAGCTTGTGAAGGATGATGTAGCTTGCCAGACATTTGCCAGACTATTTAGCAGTGTAAGGTGCTACATTGTTTTGTTTAATTATTAGCATGACTAGTTGTATCAGTATGTCCGGAGGCAACAATGTGGCATATGTGGCCATGGGAATGCATGCTGGCCCCGAACCAGGTCACTGTTCAGACTCCCTGGCCTTCACATTGTACAGTTGGCCAAGGAACATGTATTTTTCTCATTAGTATTTGGCCCCTTTGTGGACATATTGATGCAATAAACGCTATACTACTTCGTTGTGTAATTTGTGTGCATATGATCTTAGTGCCTGTTTCATTTTTACCAGTCATCCTGCATTTCACAGGGCAATCACAAGTGATCATATATTTTATAATACCCTCCAAATCCCGACTATCATAAGTATTTAAAGCAATGCCACACAGATGGTACTAACTAGCACTTTTGGCTCGCTGCTGTGGTGGTTTGTGGTTATCCTATTTATTGGCCCAGTTGCCAAAATTTCTCTTGAACTCCATTTCGGGGGTTCAACTCCATTTCCATTTATCTTGAAGTAAATTTGTGAGCCAGTTGGAATAATTTCAGGTACTTGGTGTTGTATCCCTAAATATAGAGCTTTATCCAATTTCTGTTAGACCTTCTTCACCTTTAGACCAAATTTCTTGACAACGAAATGTTCCCTTTCCCATTTCAGTTATCACTCTTTGAAGAAAAAATATCTGTTGCCAAATTGTAGATTCTGCTCAAAAGATTATAATATAGGTGTTGTTTAACTTGTTCACCCAGACTCTAACCTAGGCCCTAGCAGTAGAGGTAACAGGTCAAGTCGTCCAAAAACAAGGTTGTCCCTAGTCAACGCGTCCCCAGCGGTCTGGTCCCAAAGTCAAGTCATCCCCAAACTATTTTGTTCCAGTGCTAAGTTGTCACGTTACCAACTCGCCCCATTGTCAAGTTGTCCCAAGGTCAAGTCGTCCCAATTCTGGCTCGTCCCAATACCAACTCATCCCTGTCCAGGAACGCACTTCAATTTGGGCTACATACTGGCTATTCCAGTTACGCTGTAATAGCCTGTTATCAGAGACATCCATTCCTAACTTTAAACTAGTAGGTAAATCCTAACTCGAATACAGCATGAACGAGACGCAAATACAGGTGTGGGTAATTGACAGAAATAGAGAAATGGCCTACTACCTGTGTTTTCTGTATTCAGCTTGATTTTAAAAAACACATTTCCCTATCAAATATTCACCTTGTATACACTACTGATACATATGAGTGTCTATTTCAGTACAAATTTGCATAACACTATTAGGTTTGAAAAAAAATCACAGAGCTAATTGGCAATATCACATAAAGAAACAGAAATGGAAGTCTGCCATGTATATTGGATTGCATATCTGTTTCTGTGCACAATTTGCAGATCTAACTTTGAATTTCTTGAAAACCTGACTACATTCTGTAAATTTACAGCAGAATGGACCTTCACATGTATAAGATGTGCCGCACTCCCCAACCTATGTATATTCGGGCCTCTTGTACATATGACGCAAGAAAATATTGAAATTCCTTGACACTGGTATATAGATACAGAACATGCACAGGAGCATAATTAAGGATTAGAAAGGTGGGTGAAACAATGTACGGACTAGGCTTTTTAAAATTGATCATGACAAGTCATGAAAGATTACCAACTTCAACACTTGTCATCGAGAGTGTTTGATGTATTTGGGATGGTTTCACTATTCATTTATTTTTGTTCACTGGTTATGTCACCAAAAATCCCAGCCCAAAATGTCTCTGATGATTCTTAAAATACTTCAAGATGCAAGAAAGAGATCTGTAAATTTCAAAATTTTTTCTGGTGGGCCCCCTCCCAAGGAAACTTTGCGCCCTTGGCACTCACTCCTGTTTGATCTCCCATTGCCGTTAAATTTTGATTTAATGTCATGAAGTTGCAATCATAAAGTACAACTAGAACAGGCTGATTTTCCGACAGAAAATCAAATGTCTCCCCGTGCACCCTTACCATTGTCCCCCTTATTTTTATAAATAGGCATACCGATTCCAATGATCTACAGATATGGTGAAGGTACACTCTATATTGACATTTCAAAACATTGATTTTTGATGAAATGCCTACGTGACCTAAAAAAATAGGTCAAGGTCATACATCTGCAGTTAAAAGCAAGGTCTTAGAGAAGTCTTACATAGAAACATAATCACACAAAATGTCAACCTCTTAGACACATCTTTCTCGAGTGCATCTGCAATGATTTTTAAAAAGTGGCCATGTGACCTTGAAAATAGGTCAAGGTCACCCATCTACAATCCCAACCTAGTTGGTATTATGGTACATAAACATGCAAAATTTCAACCTCCTACGTCAAACTCTTGCAGAGTTGTTGCATCCATGTCAATTTTACATGACATGCCCATGTGACCTTGAAAAATATGTCAAGGTCACCCATCTGCAATCCCAAACAAGATCATATATAGGAACATCTTCACATAAAATTTAAAACTTCCCAAGTCAGATCTTCCTTGAGTTATCACGTCCACATTGATTTTAGATGAAATGCCCACTTGACCTTGAAAAATAGGTCAAGGTCATACATCTGCAGTCACAAGAAAGGTCTTACGCAAGTCTTGTGTAGAAACATAATCACACATAATGTCAACCTCTTTAAGTCAAATCGTTCTTGAGTGCATCTGCAATGAATTTTAAAAAGTGGCCATGTGACCTTGAAAATCGATCAAGGTCACCCATCTACAATCCCAACCTAGTTCATATTATGGTACATAATTTCAACCTCCTAAGTCAAATCCTTGCAGAGTTGTTGCGTCCGTGTCATTTTTACATGACATGCCCATGTGATCTTGAAAAATATGTCAAGGTCACCCATCTGCAATCCCAAACAATATCATATATAGGAACATTTTCACATAAAATTTCAACTTCCCAAATCAAATCTTCCTTGAGTTATCAAATCCACATTGATTTTAGACGAAATGCCCACGTGACCTTGAAAAACAGGTCAAGGTCATACATCTGCAGTCACAAGCAAGGTCTTACATAGAAAGATAATCACAAAAAATGTCAACCTCCTTAGTCAAATCTTTCTTGAGTTATCGCGTTCGCTACGCACGCAACAATGTGTTGAAAAGAACAAGAAGAAGCGGAAGAAACAGAAGCAAAAACAATATGTCCCTGCGTTGCATGGGGAGACATAATTGAAAGTATGTTCAATTTTTAAATATTTACATGTTGAAGTTGGTCGTGAGTGTATATCCACAACTTAACATAATTGTCAAATTATTGATCCTATAAAAACTAACAGGAATCGATTTTAAGTTCTCATGCACTCAGTCGGGGACTTGGCAACTTTGGCGGTTTCCCCATTTTCTATCCTGGTCTAGGGGAGTGTGTGGACTCCTTGTAATATGAATATGGTACATATAGTTGCCAACTTCACTCTCAGCAGTGTCTTTGTTTTTTCCAGTTGAACTCACCGAGTTCACATTAGGTTTTTTCCTCATTCTAGATGCCTCTATATCTATTCAATTGATGCTCACAAACCCTTTTTTTTTCAGTATCCCAGCTCCCTGAAGTGTTTCAATTTATCGTACTTGTTATCCACTCTACATTCATTGTTCATACAGCAAGCCAGAGATTTCACTGAAAACCAAACTAGTAAAAACCCAAATCTTTTACACAGAACTTCCAAAAACAATCACAGGGTCCATGAGGCATACTGCTGCAAGGGAAGGATGGAACGTTGAAACATAAACATAATTACATTCATGGTTGAAAGGAGTATGATGCACAATTAATTTGCAAAATTGCAATCCTGAATCGTGCTTCAAAAATTGAATTGTCCATCAATCACTGCATGTCATCTTCATGCATTTCAAAGGAAAAACTATGGAGGATAACGCACCACCAAAATATCTTGTGGAGGCCCTCCGTATAGGCTATAGACGACTTAGTTTTGGGGCATGTTGATGTGGGGAAGACTTATCATGACAATGGAACGAGCTGGTATTCAGACGGCCTGGTTATGGGACAAGATGGTAATAATGGCATTTGGGGCAACCTGGCTATGGGATGAATTGACATGGGGAAGAGATGATCAGCCGTCTGGGACGAGTTGGCAATGGGACGACTTGACGGTAAATAGTAGACATGGTAGAGGCTAGAGCTGTCTGAAACTTGACTGTCGAAAGTTGCCGCTGCTTAAAGCTATTGAATGTTGATTTCAAACATTCATGTCATGATGTGAATGGTACATGTTTCTTACAACAGTTTGCAAGGCAGATGGACCGTGTTGTGATTTTGCGTCGTGATTGCTCCAAATGAGAAATATAGTCCACATACGCAAAAGACTATCGGTCTCCTGTCACATGCTTCGGTTTTGCTTTCGGTGGTTTGCAGACCAGACACTAACGCAAGGAATACCAACCCACAATTATTCAGACAGGCAAGTGACAGACTCCCTGGAAGCCAGGGAGTCACACACGCAACTACAAACCTTTTCACATAACACTCAAACGACAGTATACTGTTACTTGGAGCATAACTCGTCAACACATTTTCCCTTCTCCATGTTGACGGTGGCCATCTTTCACGCCTGCCTAAATCTCACTGCGGCTGAAAGTCACAGTGAGTACACCATGAAGGAATTTAGTGTTGTTTATTTCATTCGCTAGAGGGTGCGCAGATATATCATTCTCATTTGGATACATGTATCTTGATACTGTTGCATTTTATTGTCGTTGTTGAAATTCAGGGGAAAATGAAAATTTAAAAGAGTTGATAGCATTGTGGTAACAAATTTTGTGCGATATAATAGTGATGAATCAGTTTTCCTTCATTTTATTTCCAAAATACACACAGGCAGGGTATACATATCATGTGTGTGGGTGGGGGAGCAGGAGGAGGGTAAAGTGAACTTGCTGGTGTCACACAACAATATAATGTTATTGTAATTTGCACATTCCTTTATTGTTCTTCTTTTTTCTTATTGTTACTGTGAGTTTTGTCATTGCCATTAATTGTTGTTGTCTTTGTCTTTCTCACTGTCACTATCACTGTCACCATCACTGTCATTGTCACTGTTATTATCATTATTATCAGATGCCCTTGTTCTCTCGCTATAAATATATGATAACACACTGTATATCTGAAATAACATTTCAAAATATATAACATGGAACATAGATTGGCAACATGTATGTGTGTCTTTATTTCAGATTCACACAAATGTTTAACAATTTTTATTTTTTCAAAAGAATAGATTCATTGAAACAGATATATAGATGGATGGTTGATAGATGGGTGAATGGATGGATGGATGGATATAGGCCTATGGATGGAGTGTATTTATACATTGTAAGAGCTCTCCAGTCTGCATGTAAAACTGTAAATAAGTGTCCTCTGCACTTCGATTCTTTTTTAAATCTTGTTTGATGCAAACATAGCACTAGCTCTACAAAATTTTGGATCACCCAAGAACCTTCTCACGGAGTTACTGTAACACGCTACTGATCTGTTTGATGTAGACTTGGTACACTTGCACCACAGCTCTGAAGTATAAAGAGACACACAATAAGACTTAAAGAGAGTCAGCTTCGTTTCCTTTGTACACATGCAAACTGTGATTAGATTAGGTCAAGCCAGGCTGTCAATGATGGTCAACTGGTGTGTCCCATACTCGGGGTCCCATATTTTATCCCAGTCACATGCGCACGCAAGGCAAATTCGTCTTTTTCCGGGCATAAATTTGTAACAAATCTGAGCAAGAAGGCCCTCATGTTCATCGCCGGCGTTGGTTTGTTACGTCAGTGGCCAGCGCATTGTGTTTCATCGACCTTGCTTTCATAAACATCAGGGGCCATATGCATAAACGTGGTTGATCCCATTTTTGGCTAAACCGTGGTGCAAGTCTTTGTTAGTTTACACTTTGGCACCTTTATACAATGACTTACACCCGGTGTAAGTTGCACCTGCTTTATGCATATGGCCCCTGGGGACTTTCCACTTTGCTGGCAAGATAACTCTTTAACCCCCATACACAAGAAAGGCAGAAAAAATGACCTTGGCAATTACCGTGGTATTGCTGTCTGTGGCAACCTACTAAAACTATTTTGTTCCATACTAAACGCGAGACTCTCAGACTTCTGTGACAAGCATAAATGTTTACCCCCCCCCCCCCGCCCCAACCAGATAGCCTTTCAAAAAAAGACTAGAACATCTGGGCTCGGTTTTTCCAAAACATTTACTCAGTGAGTAATTACTCGATCAGACCTGAGAATATTTTTCAGTCTCTTGGGTTTCTTTACATCTTATTGGCTAGCTCATATTCCTGAACCAATCAACAGCAAGATGTGTTGAGAAATTACTCAGTGAGTAATTACTCAGAAGTTTGAGGAACTGGGCCAGATCATATCCTCACCCTTAAAACCCTAATTGAAAAATATATCAACCAACTTCCCAGGCAAAATCTGTTTGCATGCATCGTAGACTTCAAATCTGCTTTTGACACGGTATGGAGAAAAGCACTTTTCAAAAAATTACTGACATGTGGTATTGGAGGCAACTTCCTCAATTTATTAAATAGAAATTATTATAATGTGACTTACTGTCTTTAAACCCAGCATGGTTAAACCAAGAGCTTTACATCAAATGTTGGTGTTAATCAGGGCTGTGTGCTCAGTCCTCAACTATTTAATCTGTATTTACATGACTTGCCAAATATTTTTGATGACGGGTGTGATCCTGTGCAGCTTAGTGATTGTAAAATAAGCTGTCTGATGTATGCTGATGATTCAGTTCTACTATCAGAATCCCATACAGGACTCCAGACTTCCATTAACTGTCTAAAATTATACTGTGAAAAATGGAAAATCAAAGTCAACCTGAACAAGACTAAAATTTTGATCTTTCACAAAGACGGCCACAAATTTGCTCGTTTCTCTTTCACTTACGACAACCTGCAACTCGAAATTGTACAAAGCTACTGTTATCTGGGAATATATTTCACTGCAGCAGGAACTTTTATAGCGGCCCTCAACAAATTAAAAGAAAATGAAGGCTTGGCAGCCGTCAATGCCCTCCTTCGTCGGGCATAGACCAAACTTGCCAAGCCTTCATAGCTTAGAAAACTGAAAAATCAGCACTTTTTGCTTCTTATCTGTACTTATGTACTATTATCTGCCTATCACACACACACACACACACACACACACACATCGCTAGTTGCTTGAAGTCAGTGTTCCAACACATGTGGATCTTTCCATCGTGGTTGGCTGACTAAAATGGCACGGTATATAGATGGTAGCAATTGGAAATGCAAAATTTACAATAGATAGACAGACGGACAGACAGACAGACAGACAGACAGACAGATAGATAGATAGATAGATAGATAGATAGATAGATAGATAGATAGATAGATAGATAGATAGATAGATAGATTTGGTTGACAGCAAGTCAATCTGTGCATGTGTGTGTGAAAAATTTGCATATTTTGATAGCAATAATGGATATGCCAGTATATATATATATATAGCACAAAGGTATAAATTTATTTTTTAATTGAACCTTTATCTATGATTGTCGTATGCATACATATTCAACTGCTAAATCTTTTCGTATTGGCCTAATTGGCTTAAGGTGGAAGCTGTGAAGCTAGTGCACAGTGAGACTGGCAACTTTGGATCGCAATTACCCATTTTTTCACAAGTACATTATTTTCTGATTACTACATATTCATAGATTTGTATCCATAGAGTTTTTTTTTCAGGATTGGAGTTTTTGTGAGATTGTATAGCATTCTTTCTGACTTGGTAGGATTTTCACATTTTTCGTGCAGAAGTCACACAAAGTTGTTGTTTTTTTCAGTTGAAATCAGAAGAAATTTAAGATATATATCCATGTCTAGGATCGAATTCAATGGTTAGTCCTGAAGTAGCATAAATAAAAAGTTATAAAATTTTTAATATAGTCCTGACAGGTTGTTCATTTTCCTGCTATAAATTGCTCCAAAAGTCACAGAAGCGGTTGTCAGAAAAAAAAAATGCTGGGAACCGTTCCTGGATATGATTTTTTTTTTTTTTTTTTTGATGTCTGTTGGTTTTAAGGTGATAGGGCAATTCGTACGTTTGTGAGGCGAGATACAAATTGCAGAGGTTGAGCAAAAACAATTCCGAGAAAATTGCATTGAAAAAAAAAGTTGCCAATTAATATTCTTACGCATTTATGGCTGTAATGTGACACATACTTATTTCTTCTGCCCTGTGTTTTAATTATTCTGTGAAATAAACTTGCAGCTTTACCTCTGTGATCTTGTCTTTGAACAAAAGTATATTTTGTGGCTTAAATCTCGACTTTTGTATACTTGGGAACACCATACTTGGCTTGTTTAGGTGTGGGTTCACATGCAGGTTCCATATTTGGGGACCAGTAAGTGAATTGTGCTAATTTGTTTTTACATCAATAGAGAATTCTAAA
The DNA here is from genome assembly GCA_964020975.1 of Hermodice carunculata. Classification (NCBI taxonomy): domain Eukaryota; kingdom Metazoa; phylum Annelida; class Polychaeta; order Eunicida; family Amphinomidae; genus Hermodice; species Hermodice carunculata. The sequence continues at coordinate 67,379,999 of OZ026630.1, read as the reverse complement.
GTAATCAGAACAATGGTAGTGATTAGTCTGAATATATATATATATATATATATATATATTCGTACGCGAAGTACATAAGTGAAAAGGAAAAAAAAAAACAAACAAAAAAAAAACAAGCAAACAAACATGCAAAATACGGTAACTAATCGAAAGATGATATACACATAATGTACAAATGAATCATATCATCTTAGGTATGCATTCAAATGAGAGCTCAAGCAGCGATAAGAATCTCAGGCGAATTCAGATAGAACAACTTGTGTCTATTGCATCTAAAAGTTATCGGCGTAATAAAATGGAACGCAATTTGCTGCCTCTGGCTGGGCATAATTCTTGAATGAGGGATGAGGTTCGCTATCAACTTCGGAGAGATGAAGACTGTTGGACACATACATACAATTGGGTGATGCAATGGGTAAGGCTGTGATTATAAAAGACATATTTGTTGATATGATAATTTATTTAAAATTACATTTATGTTTTAAAGATATTCGTCAATATTCAAGTCTTCAATTTTATGTTTTGGTGGAAATGTGCATAAATGTGACAATTTTCAGTCACCTTGCATTCGATGTGCCCGTAGCATAAGCATCTAAATTGCGCTTGAAATGATACATCTTTGAATAATAGTTTTGGAGATATTCATCACTATTTAACACACCAGTTTTTCATATTGACCAACATTTTCAAAAAATTAAAATCTTACAATTTTTAAGCACTGTCCATTAGATGCACCCATAGCATGAACATATACATTAAAGTTGAACTGGCATCTCTATCTGTAATAGTCTTGAAGATTTTTTCATTATTCAACACTTTGTTTTTGTGTATTGGCAAAAATTAAAATCTGGCAGTTTTCAGTCCCTGTCTATTGGATTCACCCATAGTACAAGTATGAAAATTGTTGGAATGGCACGTCTATCTGCAACAGTTTTAGAGATTTTCGTTATTGTTACACACTGGAATTTTGTGCCTTGGCTGAAAATTTGCACACATTAAAATCAGACTGTTTCATTCCCTTTTTATTAGCTGTGCGCGTAGTACACACATGTAATGTTGAAATTGGGATGACACCTCTATTGGACATTGTTCTTGCTTATTCAGATCATGAAATACACGAAATACATTACAAATAAACAAGTAAATTCACATTTTAATCCTTTCTTGCACTCAGATGTCAATTGTGGTCTGCTTTTTCATTTTAACGTAAATTTGATATAAATGGACAATATGTTTGCTGAAAATTGTAGATGAAAAACTTTCATCATTTCACATCCCAAATCTATATTTTTCCTTAGTAGGCACACCCCAGATCAATAAGTTTCCTCAGTGGGCTAATGACAAGTTGCAGGATTTTAGTTTATGCAAATTAGTTGAATGTTCAAGATTCAAATCTTGAATATCTTCAAAATTGTTATAGATAGAGGTGCCATTCCCATTCAATTTATAGGTTTGCATCTCATCCACATCAGATGAACCATGAACCTATGTTGTTGCATTTAAATCTATGCAAACTAGATGAAAACACAAGGTTTATATTTTGAATACCTTCAAAAATATTAAAGGCAGAGGTACCATTTTAACTTTAATAATTAGATTTGTTCTATAGGCACATCAAACAGACAACAGACAAAGACCGTCTAATTTTAGTTTATGCAAATTAGGGCACTTGAGTTTCAATGTTTAATGTCTTAAAACTAATGTTCAAGGTAACTATTCCAACTTTGATTTATAAGTTTGTTATAGGCACATTCAATGACACATGGCCAAAAATTGAGGAATTTTAATTCATGCAAATTAGGGGCGCTTGAAAAGTTTAAATGTTGAATATCATTAAACTATTTAGAGGTGCATAGATACGACACAAAATTTCAAGTTCTACACGTATACGGTTTTGTGACACCAGGCTGCTAATTTTATGGACAGTGATCAAAAGCTGTAGCGTTTGAAATTGTGTTAATTTGGAACATTTGAAAAATGTTAAAGTTGAATAACTCCAAAACTATTTTAAATACAGGTGCCAACCCAACTTCAATTCAAAGATTTGTGACATAGCCACATACAGCAAACCACAGGGCAAAGTTGTATTATTTCTTAATGTATGCAAATTACATGTAGGTGAAAATACAAAATTTAGACTTTTAATGACTTCTAAACTATCATAGAAGAAGTACTACTCTACCTTCAGTTGATATGTTTATAAGACAATTGTGTAGTGAACCAGAAATCAAAGATGTAGCAGTTTAATTTATGCAAATTAGACATACACAAACGTTTAAATCTTGAATAACTTCAAAACTGTTTTTGATAGAGGTGCCATTCCGATTTCATTGCATGATAGGTTATTGTTGCGCGAGTGAAATAAACACTGAATGGGCAATCTTTGAAAGTTTTTTAGGCACACAGACTGATTTGTTGACAAGCAAATTGAACTTTTTCTAGTTTAGCTCCTGTTTTATCACACAATTGTCCTCATCAGTGAAGGTCATAAGGAAACGGAATTTACCAGGACCTGATAGAGATTCAAATTTGTAGCCTTTAAGGAGCCATGTCACTTGTCACGCTTAACGGCATTTGACGGGGGGGGGGGGTTATCACCTATTGACGTTAATTTGCTCAAAGTGTGACAAAGAATATGAAAGTGAGAACAAAAACGGAAAACGAAGCCAGTTCCAGGTCGACCTATAGGCCTATTGCAATATACACATACAATCAAGACGTTGCCACATTATCATCCCTATACTTGCACATTCTATAGAGTATGTTCGACTGAGCTTTTATATTATTAACTTCATTATAGATATATGCCAACTGTGTCTTTGAAACCGGAACAGGGTCTATTATCCTGCGCGCAGCTTTCCTCGACGTACTTTGTGCGCAGTGCGCAAAGTGTGCTAAGGAAAGCATAATAAAGATTGGAGGTGAAAATTGCTCAATGTAAATAAATAAACAGTAATTATTAGAGTAAGTACATAAACTCTATGTCCGGCTTCATGATAAATAGGCTAAAAAAAAAAAAATAAATAATAGAAGACCAATCCTAGGCCTGTGTATAAAGTAAGTAAGTAATTTTATTGACAACCATCACGGTCAATTCTGACCTATTTGTCACACATGATAATTGATACATTCATTCAGAGCGATAGTTAATCAATAGCATAAAGTCATTTAGAATAATATAAACAGATAGTCAGACAAGTATTACGTTCAAATTAAATATAAATACATGAAACTAACAACATCACTATTGGCTGGTGTTCTATGGTCCTGTCTGTAGTATTACTATCAGCTATAGATATTCAGACGGATATAGCGGAAACATACAGTCAGATACAGGTATTACTACCACTACAATCAGACCAAATATAAATACATGTACTTAACAACATCACCACTGTCATACAACCTGTGGTTCTGTCTGAAGCATCACTATCCGCTACATAGCTACAGACATTTGGTTGCATCATTAAAAAAAAATTTAAGTCGCAACAGTCCCTGAGACAAAATTAATAAGTCTAGGTCCCTTATACAGGTATAAATAATAAGTCTAAGTTAGGGGCCATTTATAATTTACAACAGGTATATAGGTCAATTATAATGGTCTAGAACAGGCTCATGATGCACAAGGAAAAGATCAGTTGCATGTCACGCAGGTTCACTTTTGAGTGGGTGTGACTGCGAGGGTCTAAAGTCAAGTGACGTTAAGCGTGATAAACGACATGGCCCCTATGTGCGGGGGTATTCCCAGAAAAAGTTGTACTTTGAACATTTCAACATAAGGTGAAATCATCCCCCAATTCGTGACTTGAACAGAAGCCTTTTTTTTTTTTTTTTTTTTGGATTCTGTCAGCAGGAATTCTGTTCCAGACTATGGCCCTCTATGCCATGGGACCATTAACTCATTCCACCCTTAATGACGCTTTTTCCCGCTAATATCTAAATGTCGTCTGCTTATTGTATTTTACTAATTTAGATATTATTTTTCGAAATTTTGGATGAAACTTGCATGGAATATCATTCCAAATTATATGCCCATGGTCAACAGCTTTCCTTGGCGCGCTCAGGGGGCATTGCGCGCTAGAGCGTGGCAAGGAAAGCTGTTGACTCGGTCTTCTATCAGGGAGGAATGAGTTAACTGTTAAGGCATTATTCCTAATGAAGTGTCTACAGAACCGCGGGTCCGGTTGTGATAATTTTCCTGCTACAGAACCGGGAGGCCTGTGATTGGCTACCGTTGTGACGTCATTACCATCTCCCGATATTATCGCGACACTCAATCTGCAGCGTTTTTGTAGGAGACAGGTTAGGGCATGGAAGTATTATACAGATGGTTAAGGTTAGACTGTTAATTGCATAGGACATGGACATATATCTCGTTTATATGTCCCTGCATAGGACATGTGGGATGGTATAGAATAGGAGCCCAAATATGGGACGGAATAAACCTAATAGTTGTTGTATTCCGTATGCAGTACTTTAATCCAATACCGCATCCGGCCCTCATACTGACATTTATTTCTGTATTTGGCTGCGATACCGGACCCGGTTCTCCAGTAATTTTTCCCAGTGTTGGCGGGCAGAGTACCGAATCTGGCTTTCCTGTGCATAATGTTCCCGGTACTGGGTCACGATGTGTAGTCGCTTCAACAACCGAAACCGGGCCCGGTTCAGTAGGCACGTCCTATTCAGAAAGTGTGTATGCACTTATCGGTATACTTTGTTTGAACTAAAGACGAATGGAAATTCTTTTTTGAAAACGGGGATTAAGTTCCAAGTTTTTTTCCATATAAAAGTTGTCTCCTTTAAATTTATGTTAAGTTCTTGATCTGTTGGATTCTTTTCCTTCTCCATTGACAAACTTAGGCCAGACATTAATTGTTTGAGCACATTTTGTTGTACCTGTGACTGTGTTTTTAAACAAGCGAAAGTGCACATTGCCATTGCACAGAGATAGCTTTCGAGGCCCATATTTTGCAGTAGTTTCGTATGCACAAATGTCTGCTCTGCTGAAATTGGTTATAGAGAAGTTAAATAGGAAACTTATGCAACCAAAAAGGACAGTACTTGTTGCAAATTGGTGACTATTTACAATCTGAAATAGTGTATGTTCAATGACGTGCCGGCATACAGTTTCGTATTTTAAAATTGGTATCACGTGACCCCAGAAAGCGTGTTGTCTTGTGCTGGGGAACGTCTCAACAAAAACACGTCTAGGATAGCACTGGTACCGAAGGTAGCGTACATTTTTGACATCTGCTTATTGGATAGGTGTTTGTGCATAGATCAAATAAAGAAATGCTAATGAATTTAGTGCCATTATATACGTGGAATTTGATCGCATTGCGGAAAAGTGGGTAAGCTATGGACCATGCCGTGTCTGTGTTTATGGACAAGGACCGCCATGTTTGAATTTTTTGGCGTGAAATTTTGCTTGCACTAGCACCGGACAAAAATATAAAAGTTGGAGCGCGGATGAGATTAAACCCAGTTGAACGATATTTCAACAAATGTAAGTCGGAGAAATGTGCGGTTTTGTTGATACGTGACCCCGACAGCTGACCTACTTTTGATGGTCGGCCATGTTTAAAAAATGGCAGACGGATACTCTTCCATTTAATTACAAATGAACGCATGCTATTGTGATTTCGAAGCACCTAAATATTTCGAAAGTAGCAATTATAATGTTCCAAAGCGCGTACATGTATTGTACTTTTGAATGTGGAATTGCACAGCATGGATGAGACCATGTGGGTCAGTCCGGTTGTTCGAGCGGTGCACGATGCGTAACAATCAGGCCAAAGTAATTTGCATAAAGCATTTAATTATAGACCCAGGAGGATCCAATGAAAGGCGAGGAGGGTGCGTGAAGTGTCTGGTGTGATTGGATGGAACTGTGGCAAAACATGATCTGATTAATGGCTGTAGCAGACGAATGAGGCAGCCCCTGACATATTTGATTTTCTTGTGGAGTTGGATTCTTTGTTCAGTATTCTAGCTGCACATGTAAATTTATGAAGATATTTTTTTCAGGACGACCACGTTGTTACTTGCTGTTTGTCAGAATTCTCATCCTGGAAAGCTTTCTTGGAACATAACTCAGCAAGAGAGCATTGCCAGGGCCCATGGCATGGTATATTTGAAATATATGTAGACTGCGTGAGACTTGTTAAGCAGTGAATAAGAATTCCTTTTTCAGATATGGATATAGAGGCTTTATTAAGTCTACATTGATAATTTCATTTTGTTGTATAAGTGAGTAATTATTAAGTTTATTGACAGTCATCAAGGGGCAGGGGTAAACTTCAGACAGGACTCTTTTTGGGCAGACCAGTCATTGATTACACCATACAACCTAAATATCCTATGCACGTGGGTAATTTCCGACCCTGGTGTTAAATTTTTCCCAGGAAAGGTTGGTTGCAATCATTTTTATCAGATATGACCCTAAGCATTAAATATCAGTGATATATCGGAGGATCCAGCATGACGCTAGGCCATTTTGGCTTGTGCGAGAATGAGGGAGCATCCATTTTATCAGCACACATAGATTGTCAATGTTACCATTATATGTCTCATTTCAAGAATTTTTTTTTAAAGCAGCAGTCTCTGGACATTTGAAAGTTAATTTTGCCAGTACTAAAAAGCATGCAAACATTGTATCTGTCAAGAAACTTCAAAAATAACATCATAGAGAAGCATTTCTGATGCTTAATCCCTCAAAGAGCAACAGAAACTATACTGACTCCACAGTTTACACTGATTCTGGCCACCAGATGGCATCTGTAGATGGAGTGGGACAGCCAGCATTTTATATACAGTGAAACCTGTTTTGAGAGACCACCCCTAGGGCAAGCCAAAATGGTCACATAAGTTAGGTGGTCTCTCAATAGAGGTATAATAATATGGGAAAGAAAGCAAAAGGGACATAGTAAACATGGTATGAAAAGGCAGGTGGTCCTCCATCACAGTGGTCTCTCAAAACAGGTTTCACTGTATGTATATAATAGTGACATTACGCGCATGTATTGTAATAAAAATCGCATCTGGTACCCCAACTTGTGATTAAAAACATAATGCCTAATTGTCCAGTAAGATGGGAAATCGCCTCTTTGCAAAATGAGCGACTACAACATGGCGGTTGCAAGTTTGAACTTCTGCAAGTATGCACCAGTGGAATCACAGCCCAAGAAACACTGAACCGGATACTCGCAAGATACAAACCATCAATCCCTACAGTGAGGAGGCCCAACAGTAGATCCTTCGAGACTGTAAATATAGATCATTTCACGGGAACTGCAAAATGTGTGGCATTCACCATATGCTATTATGAACAGTTGGGAGCAAGTAACAACTAACTGGTCAACTGAAGAAGACAATATCTCAGAGACGGTTGTTTTAACATTTCCTCACAGAGGAATACAGTAGACTGTGCACTAGAGAAGATTTCTACAATTTATGACACAGTGTATTTCTCCACTCTTGATGGCAATGAGAATGAAGATCCCCAAAGACAGTGTCCAGTAAAAGACACAGAACTGAAACAGACAATAAATTGTAAATGAAAGAAGGATGTACCCCAGAAGGCAGTGTTGTGCAACAAGTACTCAAATAAATGAGAACAGTTTAAAATACTAAACTTTGCCATTGTTCAACGTAGTCAAAATTTTATGTATTAGCCTAATGTTCATAGATTAAAATGCTGCAATTTTGGTTTTTGGTTCATTGGATGTGGCCATGTCACAAACCTGGAAACTGAAGTTTGAATGACAGTACTATCTAGAATAGTTTCAAAGCTATTCAAGATTTTAATTTTGTGTATTTGCATGAATTAAAAGCCTACAACTTTGGTTTATGGTTCATTGGATGCGGCTATGTCACATACTTACAAATTAAAGTTGGAATGACACCTCCATGTATTATAGTTTTGAAGTTATTAAAGATTTAAATTTTGTGAATTCATCTTATTTGTATAAATTAAAATTGTACAACTTTGCTTCATGGTTCATTAGATGCAAGTGTGTCACAAACCCATAAATTGAAGTTGGAATAGCATCTCAATGTGTGATAATCTTGGGAGATAATCACTTTTTAAATTTGTCAATGTCCCTAATTGGCATAATTTAAAATTCTACAACTTTCATCTACAGTCTATTATATTGGCAAGTGTCACTTGTAAACCTATACAATCACATTGAAATTTTGGGTCTCTTTGCAGTAGTTTTTAATATATGGAGCATTTAAAACTTTAAGTGCCCGTAAATTTGCATAATTTTAAACATCTTGACTGTTCCAAACGATCTGTACAATTTCACTGGTAGGTCAGTCACCATGGCAAATTGGTGGTTTTCGGAATAATAGTGTCTGCAAAAAAGTCATTTGGTTGTAAAAAAAAAGAAGGAAAGAAAAAAAGGATTCTTAGAAAAACAAAATGTCTGGGTTCACACCCAGACATAATTACGCAAAGAATTACAACAGGCAAAATATGTCATTTCTACATTTACATGCACAGATCACACTGAAGGGATCAAGAATCTGACAAAAGAGAATGGCACTCTAAAGGAAACTGTCTGCACTCGGACCCTAAATGCGGATTGACTAATCCTGGAAAGTGAGAATGAAAAACTTGTGAAAGAATACAAGGAAGATGTAGTACAGCAAAATAAAAAAGCAAGAAAGGATTAATACATGATACTGAGGCAAGAGAGCAAGACAAACTTGTGATGATTGACCAACTTGAAACACAAATTTAGTGGCTTAAAGCAGATAAAGAAAAAGCTGAAAATGAGATCTTAGTGTGGAAAATGCACGCCCAGTGCGAGCGTCCACACATTGGCCCTCAATAAGTAATCGCTGCTCCCAGTTATTCCAAACTACACAAAGCAAGCATACACTGCTCATAGGTTCATCACCTGTGAAGGACATTATCCCAGAGAAGTTATTGTGGGATTATACAACAAAGATGGTAACAAAATACCATGTAAATGAAGCAGTTGGACATGTTCAAATGTGTGAAGGCCCAAAAACCAGCCACTATTGTTGTTTAGGAGATGTCAAATGACATCAAAATGGGAAGCAAAACATACACACAGTGTGCAGATGAGCTTATAAACAATACAAAAACCAAGTTTGAAAACTCAGCAATAATTGTGTTGCTGCCCCTTCCTAGGGGTAACCATGAACTTGAAATAAAGCCCTGGGCAGCAAACGTTGAAGTCGAGCAAAAGCTGTGTGATAAAGACATCCTCATATGTGACAATAGCAATTTGCTAGTCAATGACTATGCAACAGAAGCACACTTCAAAGATCTACTGCACCTGAATAAAACAAGCACCATGCGCTTAGTTGTAAACATGAGAAAGAGACAGCAGGGGACTCAACAGAATAACCAATAGAGCAATAGCCGACAAGGTAAGAGCAGGACCAATGACAAGTCCAAGGAACCCTACTACAGTCTGGAAGAGGACCAGATGAGAATAGCAAGAGCAGACCCAAATGAACAGTGAACCCCCCCCCCCCCCCCAGAAAACTACGAAACCGTGAGAACAGGGTGCCACCGTTGCTTTCTGCAGGAGAATGGTGGCCCTCTTGGATGGGTGACTTCTGGTGAGAGGCACCTGTTTGGGGGATGCATAATGTTTTTCACACCAAAAAACTAGATTTTAGTTTTCATTGATGCTTGACCATCCAATGAAATTACAGTGGAAATTCCCTATTAAGACCATCTAAAGCATGAAATGTGAATTTTGACTTTGTTCTGTGGTAGATGTTGCCTGGACTTCCGTACTAAAGCTGCCAGGGCAGTTCATGGTCCTCTGACAGTATGTGCCCAGCTGTTTACCTGCTGCAACACTTGTTATTAAAGTGTACGTGCATGTTTCGGTTGGCTGTTGCCTGGTGTGTTTTTTCACAGGCACCACAGTGCTGACAAACTGATGCAGTCGGATCCTGGTCAAATAAAGACCCTTTCTTCAATCCTTGCCAGGACCATTTCGTGGCCTGTTCTGTTCTAGCTCGACTCTATGACCACCCAATAATTTATTTTTATAATACTCATTAGCTATTTTGTTTTATAACAAATTAACTAAGAAAGGGTCTTAAGCAAGACTAATGCTTTTAAAGTAACATCTTACTGCTTGCTCCTGTTGATGGGAAGCAGCAATATCTTGCTGCCAACCTGGGCCCGTATGCATAAAGGTAGTTGAGCTGTGGTTTAGCTTATTCCAGGGAACAACCATGGTGTAAAGTCTAATCCGTATTCAAAAAGGCGTGGCAAAGTTACCCCTGGTGTAAAGTTACACCTGATTTAAGAATCCGTATGCAAGAAGGAAGTATAGCTTAATCCATGGTGTAAATGGGCTTAAACTGCCCCAGATTTCTAAACCTGCCAGGGGGATAGTTTAACAGAGGTGTAGGTCCCAGTGGAAGTCAATTCCCTTGTATACGATGGATCTGTTATGATATGTAAAGTAGATAATCATACCACTGTACATTTAGTGAAGGTTCAGATATGGTAAAATGCCAAATAGTGATACCACCAGTACGCAAGATCAGCCATTCGCATACATTTTGCTGTTACCAGCAATTAACAAAATTGTACTGTGTGTACATTATTCAAACATGCTAAAATGGACGCACTATCTGAATATTAAATGTGTTTGCTCTACAGCAAATCTACAAATGAAAATACTGTAATTACAGAAATCCACACTATTCATTACTAGTATGAAAAACAATGACCGTTTCCTTGAAGCTAAATATTTTATTGCAAAATTGTTCTTGTGCTCATCAAGTCATACATGAAGGCACTATTCTTTTACTCATTGAAAAAATTACTTTGAATGGAAATAAAATCAAACTAAGATTTTAACTTAGCCTGGTTTTACAAATGAAAGTCGATATAAATTTCGTATAACTGTAAAAATACCTGACCAGTCACATGTTTACCAACAGTTCAATTCACTTCATAGAGCAACAGTGATCTTTTAAACTTTTCTGCACCATGTTTTGCTTAAAATAACAAATTCAACTAAAAGTATGAATATTTATGTAATATGCAATATTCTTTGAAACAATATCAGTGAATTAATGTCACAAGTGACCGAATAATGTCGCAGTAAAGGTCACTTTCAACACGATCAAGTATTGCATAGCAATACATAATCCATCACCGTATATGAAGTATGGCCTGGACAAACTAAAACAATATAAGGGGTCAAAGATCAAGGTCACTCTGACCCAATTCAGCGTGCGACCCACCCCTATGCCATGAAGTGTCCAGCCACCAAATGTGGTAGAATCAATTCTTATGAAACGGGGAACATGGCTAGTATAGGACAAGGTGAAACGTTATGTGGGGTGAAGGCAAGAAATAAGTCGCAGTGACCCAATTTTGGCGAATGACACTCGGCTATTCTATGAAGTGTTTACAAACAAAATTTGGTTTGTGTCGGCTATACTATATATGATATTAGGCCTCGTGAAGGTAAAATCATATGAGGGGTCAAAGGTACAGGTCATAGTGAAACAATTTTTGGTGCATGACACACGCCTTTCCCGTGAAATGTACAGCAGCAAAATGTCCTTGGATTAGGTCTTATGGAACACGATTGAAATATTCCCGCATTTCGAAGTAAAGGGGGATTTATTTTTTTTCTGAATGTGACTTCGAAATGCGGGATTTATTTTTTCTGAATGTGTTACGCAATAAAGTAGCCTACGTGACGGAAAAGGGGTGAAGTAAGTACAGGGGATGCGAAGCACGGTCACGTGGTTTTTTTTTTTTTTTTTTTTACGGTTGCAATGCAGGTATTCAGTCACTCTATGTCAGACCTTCAATATGTACACTCAAAATTGATTAAAAATTTCCATTTTAAATGAAGTTTCTGTAACGAGTTTTGTTTATTTTTATTATTTTTTTTTTAAATTAAAAAATTGAAGTGGTGTTCAGCGGCTTATCCCTGAGGTAAATCTTCCATGCGCCGAACACAGGTTTCCAGAGTTTTTAGGCCAAGTATTGTTATTCTAAAGGTTTTATCTCTGGTTTCTCCTGGGCGGCTACATTGACCGATGAAGGGTAACATTTATTGACATTTGTTTTTCTATGCATCCGATTAAGACATACACATGGTTTTAAACAAATATACATATACATACATGCATTAAAAGTTGTGCTCGAAGAGGTCAGGTTTATTATTATTATTCAGATAAGTTAACTGCTTTTTGTATATTGCATGCGCAAAAATAGCCCGAATAGCCCCTGCGCAAGGACGGACAGATGGGCAGACGAGTCGCAAACTTAAAACGCCCCCTTCCAGTTCCTTGTGGGGGACTACTTATCGCCTATCATAATATGACTTGAGAGTTCAAGAGGAACACCATCAAACAATATTTACAAACATTAAATGCAAATTGAATTATCTTGCTAAACCCTTTGTATTAAAGGATATATATATCCACCAACCCTGTATTCTGTGGTACAATACAACATTAATAGTACCACTTGTGCCAATCATGTGTTTCCCTGAGTTAAGCATACAGTTCATGCGACATATAAAACACAGATTATGCTTTCACTCATGTAAATGATCATAGCAAACTGTTTGGCAAATGAATTTCAAATGTGTGAACCATCAAATGGCCTTGCCGACGTCGACATAATCTAAGTGTTAGCATACCTTTCCTTCTTTAACAGTACTTCTGATATTATTGCGAAATGTGTGGCATTTCTTCAGATATTTTGCAATAATGTTAGAGTCTTTGCTGTAGAATGAAAAACATTTTTAAGACAAGAGTCTACAGTCTACACGTTCAACAACCAAAACGAAAAACTAGACATCTTCAATGCGAAACACTGACTGAAGGGTTCGCATTAATAAGGCTGCAATTTGCTTCAGGTGGTCTAGTTATGCCACAGCATAATGAACGCAATATTTCTTTTCCGGCTCAATAAAGTAAAAAGTGTGCTTACAAACATGTGTAAAGTATACATTTAATGAAAGGTCATTCACAGAAGTGTACTTTCTGATCAAACAAACTGTTATTTATGTGACACTTCGTGAAAGGATCAAAATTTTTGCCTTTTCCACAAGCTACTGACCATCACTTGTTTAAAAATGTACACATTGCATGTGTCTATTTGAGTACTTCTTACAATCTGCAGATAACAAAGGGATAGCGCACTTATAACACTGGGGCATAGCTAAAGAACGTTCAAATAAGTGTTCTTTTTCCTCATGTTGCCAATTCCCCTCCTCCTTTTTGGCTTTGCTGTCCACGCCTTGTGCAGCCATGGTTGTTGTGGCAGCTGGACTTGGAAAAAGGGGGTTATATGGGGTAGATAGAAATTGTAATGTTCATTGAATTCCAAAGATCACTTACATCATCATGTTTTCCACAACACAGAAACATTTTGAGGATTAAATACACACATATAAGTTTATTGTTTATCATGCACAGATATAAAATCAGTAATAATTCCATTATTAACCACTGTTCATACACTCATTCATTTTGACAAACATTAATCTGAAGCCCCTTGCCCCCCTTGTAACGTAATGCAATCTGTCAATTAAAGGGGACAGCAGTCACACGACTGTCTTCACTGTGCTTCCCTGGGATAGGTCAGAGTCAGGAAAGGGGGTTAAAACTTGTACCAAGGTCTTCAGTTATACAGTGGTGCAACTGCCTCATGGATTAGTTACCCCGGGTATAACTACACTAGCTTTTATGCATACCGATTCTCTTACACCATGAACTGAGGGGTAACTAAAACTGTTTTAAGTTATACCATGGGTAAGTTACACCTCCTTTATGCATATGGGCCCAGGAGTGCAAAAAAAGATGTACAACCAAGGGAACTATTAATTATGACTATATAATGAGGGTATTTCCAAGACAGGGTCTGGGTAGGAAAAAAGTCTGAGTTTTTTTACCTCAGCTGACTTGTCAGTCAGCTGAGGTTTTTTGAGGGTCTGTCGTCCGTCGTCCGTCCGTCGTCCGTCCGTCCGTCCGTCGTCCGTCCGTCGTCCACAATTCACATTTTCGACTTCTTCTCAAAAACCATCAGCCAGATTCACTTCAAACTTGGTGGAAATGTGCCTTGGGTGGGTCTCTACCAAGTTTGTTCAAATGGTCACGGTCCAGTGATTTTTAGATTTTTAATGAATTTTTTTGTTCTTTTTTGGGTAAATCTTAAAAAATCTTCTTCTCCGAAACCGCTTACCCAATTGCTTTGATATCACACAGGAACACTCCCTAGGACTCCTAGTTCTTAATTTGTTCACCAGGTGGCGCTGCAATTTTTTCCTAATTTTTTATGAATTTTTGTGTGTTATAGCTATTTTCGACTTCTTGTCCAGAACCGTCACTCAGATTAAGCTGAAACGTGGTGGATATGTTCCTTGTAGAAGGGTCAAACAAAGTTGTTCACTATGTGGGAATGCTGCGGATTCCTGATTTTTAACGATTTTTTCAATTCAGGTACTTATCGGTCAATGCAGCTTTCCTATTGATTACTATGTAAGTCAATGGGCATTCTAATGCTAATTCACATTTTCTACTTCTTCTCCAAAACCGTCATCCAGATTAACTTCAAACTTGGTGGGGATGTACCTTGGGTGGGTTTCTACCAATTTTGTTCAAATGTTCATGCTCCAGTGATTTTTGGATTTTTAATGAATTTTTTTTGGGGGGGGGGACAAATCTTAAAAAATCTTCGTCTCCGAAACTGCGTACCCAATTGCTTTGATATTGTACATAGACACTCCCGGGGACACCTAGTTCCTAATTTGTTCACCAGGTGGCGCTGCAATTTTTTAAGGAATTTTTTTGTATGGTTTTGCTATTTTTCACTTGCTGTCAGAAAGATCCCTCAGATTAAGCTGAAATGTGATGGATATGTTGTTGTGGAAGGGTCAAACAGTTGTTTACTAGGTGGCACTGCTTTGGATTCCTGATTTTTAAGGATTTTCAATTCGGGTACTCATCGTTCGATGCAGTTTTCCTATTGATTACCATGTAAGTCAATGGGCATTCTAATGCTAATTCACAGGACAACTGACACGAAATTTACTGTTTACTTGATAACTTGAGATCTGTTTTGAGTTCGCTACACATGTTAATTATTCTGTATGAAGGTCATGCTGAGACAGTACATGAATGACCTTGACCTCGTTTGTGGGGTCACAGTGCAACATACATGAATTTTACTCTTCATTATAACTTGAGAACTACTTGAACTTTGATGTTGCACATGTAAGTGTTCTTCTATAAAGGTCAGACTTACTCAGAACATGGTGTCCTTGATCCTTTCCCAAGTTCATAGATCTGCAAGTGTGATGAATGTCAAGATCAGCTGAGGCACGGGCTGTTCACACAGCCCTCTTGTTTCTTTTTTGGCCTGTGGCAAACAGAAAAAATCAAAAATCCCAGTATCATAACACCCCCAGCAAATGAAGTTCAGATTGTCCAACTGTCTGTCCGTAGCTGATTCCCTGTGAGCAAAATATCTTATGATTCACATGCCACTTGAAGCTCAATTTTACCTCAGTTGTACTATGACTGGAGTCCTTTTGTTTTTAAGTTGCCTGAACAGTGACCTGGACTTCATTTTGAAGGTCACATGACCCGTGTGCGTGTGCAAGTTGGGGATATCCACTGTCTTGGCAATGACTTGTAGTTTCCTGTAGCCTTACCATTTACTGCATCATGTGGTGTCAGATTCATGCCCATTGTAATGATCACTTTCCTTGTCAAAACATGAGGGCATTGTTTGGATGTAAATTAGGGCATTCAGGTGCCACTTCAAATTTTGTGTGTGTTAAGATTTGCAAGTGCTCAGTTGAAATATACCGTGCTGTGTTCATATGATCAGCTCAACATTAACTACTCATGAAAGTTCTTACTATTCAAGAATGGAATCAGAATAATTTGCTTGGACCCAAATATGAACAATTCAGTCAAGGATAATTTATTTTTCAGTAGGCAGTCATCCTGTGAAGGGTTTTCAGTTGGTTAGTTAACAGTAAATTGAGCATTTATACCAAAATATATAAAAGCTGAAGGAAAGGTAGACTTTCTTTACATCTTTCAAAAGAGGTAACCTTTATCAACATTATCATCAAAAGAAAAAAATCATTATCTTCTTTTAATGGTTGAAATGAGCAGTAAAAGTTGCTGATATCACTTGTCTGGCTAGAAGCTTTATCGCCGATACACTGAGGGCGCAGAGAAACCGGCAGTGGAGTGGTGACCTCTGAAGCTCATGAACACGACCCTTTGTTCACATGCCTGGACCAGCTGATCTGGATGAATCATGTTTTACTTCATTAAGTTTTTGAGTTATCCCCATAAAATATTTATTTCTGGCACATCGTTGCAGATGATTTAAAGGGATATGTGGTTCTGTCTGAATTTTCCAGAGAAGATGGCAGTTCCAGTGAGGAAAGTGCTTCAGACCCTGAACTAGAATGGGAACGCAGGAGTGAGCTCCTCACATACTGACCATGGAAGTATTACACTGTATGAGTGGTACCTCTATGTATATTGCTCACTGACAAGTGGCCTGTCTTTTGAAATTAAAATACATGCTAACTTTACCACAATCTATGGGGAATAAAATAATACCAAGTTAACTGGGGGCCTAAGTTACAGAAAGAGAGAGCAGAAACTGGAACACTTGATCTGTCCCAGTGAAAATTATGCTCAGGACTGTGGCAGCCACTTGAATGGACAGCCTTTGTATTAACGCTTGTGAAATCTTAGTGAATAAAACTTCTGAATTGTGAAGATGACTTGCTGTCGTAGACTCAGGGTTGTGTATATTGCATGAAAAGAAGGATTTCAGGTTGTGTGCCACAGTGGGGGGATGCTAACAGTTACTGTGTGTGGAAGTCGACATGATTAAGTCACACATTTTGTTAATTGTGTTAAGGAGAGTGGGCATGGGTGTGGACAACTGTCACAGAGCAATACAGTACACAAAGATCCTGACACATTGTGGCTTATGTTCATCACAACCACTCAACAGAGCGCGCAGGTACAGCATCTGACATGGCACCCTCTAGCTAATGACGGGAGTCATGATTTTGGGAGATGCACGGATGTAGAGCCCAGGCTGTGCCAAATATGTAGGCATGTTACTGTTTTTCTATGTCACTGAAAGTTGCAAAGTACTGATACTCACTCACTTTTTTTTTTTTTTTTTTTTTTTTTTTTTTTTTTTAGTAAAACATGAATATTAAAGTAGGGACATGAACAAGTGTATTGGATACAAAAAGTAATATGCCTTCCTTTGGCTTTAAGATGTAGTCGATGGTTGGCATTAACTCTTGCTCACCTGAACAACCACCCAAGATACCAAATGTTTGATGGAAAAAAAAAAATTTTTTTTTTGTGAAATTTGTGATATTGTTAGGTTTTCACCTAATGAAGTGAAGACTGTTGATCACTTTTACCATTTATTCTTCAGATCTCAAAAGCATGTACAAGTTGACAACAAAGTGCTGATAGTGCTTCAGTGCTGTAACATCTAAGTCTGGTCTACTGTATGTGTCTGTGCCTCCCAAGCCTCTTCTGACAACTGAACTCCCAATACAATACTGCTATGCTGGGGGAAGGCATCCCTTATATACCCAAGCTGCGCCCAAACTCTGCGCCCAAACCCTGCGCCCAAAGTCTGCGCCCAAGCTCTGCGCCCAAAGTCTGCGCCCAAGCCCTGCGCCCAAACTCTGCGCCCAAGCTCTGCGCCCAAACTCTGCGCCCAAGCTCTGCGCCCAAGGACCATCTGGGTGGCTGGCAGGCAGCCAAGTAAACAAAGCACTCCCCAGCCTTCTGTGGAGGTTTCCATAAGGGTCCCAGGGGGATAACCCAATTACTGCTACTGCATAACACCCTGGCCTATAGCTTCCCTGGCAAACATAAACAACCCACCTATTTACTATGCTACTGGCTATGCTATGGATAATCACTCACACTGAAGTGTATAAAATTTTAGCAAAAATTCCTCACTCTCCCCCTCTTAGCGTAATGTTCTCCTGGACATTACTTATCTCTGTAATTACAGTTTGAAGAAATATGCCAAAGTTACCTCAGCTAGCCTACCACTCCTACTTTAAAGTTGAGCACTGCACTTTACATTTCAGCACAATAGAAAGCATGGTGGAGCTGACACCCCATAGGTAACTTCTACACACATGTAAATAAGGACTACATAAGAATGCTCTTCAAGAAAAATGCAGTGTCTTGCAGGTGTCCATTTCTGACATGATAAAAATAACCATGTCTCACATGTCAACAAAGATTACTGTTGACACTGATTAGTGTTCCCACAGTGTCCCTCAGTGACAGGTACTGTCCACTGACAAAATCATAAAAAGAGTTGAACACATCTATTCCAACAGTCCATCAAACATGATTAAAGAAAAAAAAGATAATGTTTTACAGGTTCGCAAGTGTTCATTAAGTGTTCCTCACATGAAAAGATCCATCAGTGACAGGTACAGGCCACTGACTAAATCTACTAAGATCAATTCCACTCTGTGCAAAAGAATGGGAATCAAAATTTACACTAGTCTCATCTTACAAATATACAACTAGTTATACAGGAGTCTATCATCCATTAAAGTCGTGTCCTGATGTGTGTACACCCGCTATGTACAAAAAGGTTCACCACCACTGGGCAAAGTCATGTCTAGGGTTTTGCACACTCGCTGTGTACAAGAAGGTTCACCACCACTGGGCAAAGTTATATCTGTGGTTTTGTACACTCGCTATGTACAAAAGGATCCACCACCACAACAAGCAAAGTTACATCTATGGGTCTGTACATTTGATTTGCCAAGAGTCAATCTTCTGAACTCAACTTGCTCAATTAGTCTATAAGACATCTTGGAATGGGTGTTCACTTTTCAGCTGCTAACAACAAAGTGATTCTGTGCTGTGGGAGCATTGTACCCACCACATCACATGACCAGTGGTCTCTCCAGGGATGCAAACAGCCACCATCTTGGACAGCCTTGGTGCCATCTCACAAGCCTTCCCTTTGTTGGTGTGGGAAAGTAAACACAGCTGACAGACAAGGCACTGTCTTGTGGACCCCCATGATCCAACGATACATTCCAAAAGTACTCAAGTCCTCTGAACTGGTCAAGGTCTGATTTTCACTTTTCCACTGCAGACCACAGGCACTAGCCAGACAACCCCTTGGCTGCCTTGCCCTTTGATTCACCAGCATGTTTGCAGACACCTAGTGAGAGGCTGGAACACTTAATGGGCTTCTGACTGTTAACAGGTGGCCATCTGCACTTTGAAACCCTCTTGTGTTTGTGCTGTGCCCTCAGGGGTCCGAGTCCCACACTTTGGTTATCACTTTCAAGCAGTATGCATATTTGTGAACTTAACAGCTTTCCACAACTCATCTTCAACCAACTTCTCTATGAGGGAGAAGCCTGCAATAGTTTTGAAAGAAACTGGTCTAACAACTATAAAACTGTGTCTGTTTCCTTGGCCGGTCACTAAAACGTCTATAGGGAGTAGGACCAAACTGTTTGCCCCCTCTTTTCCCTTTGCCGGGTGGTTGCCCTGATTTACCATGGATGTTTCTCCTGTCACTTTCCTGTTTCAACCTTGAGTTGGGCTGTGCATTGCCTCTTGCTGCCACTGGGCCATTATCAGGGTGACTTTCTGATGTAACATTCTCCTCTCTTTTCACAGAGGAACTTGCTTCATTTGTGGTGTCCGTACCATGCTTAGGGGTGGGCTTTTGAATGGATACAGATTCCCCACCTGGATGTGTGCCAGTGATAGGCAGCCCCATAGACGTAGGAGTCTCAGCCTCTTTTGCAACATCCTTGACAAATGGACTGTTTACCCCCAGTTGTGGGGTGTCAGACTGTGTGGCCACATCAGCAGTCTTGTGGGCCTCGCTCATGACTTTCTTCTTGA
Organism: Hermodice carunculata; assembly: GCA_964020975.1. Lineage (NCBI taxonomy): Eukaryota > Metazoa > Annelida > Polychaeta > Eunicida > Amphinomidae > Hermodice > Hermodice carunculata. The sequence goes on along the minus strand of OZ026630.1, from coordinate 67,360,058 downwards.
ACCCAGCTACCCATGCAGGCCAGTCTTGGCTCACGTATGGCTTGAGACGATCATGATGCAATATTTTGGGCCTGGCTTTAGGGTGACCCTGAATCTTAAACAGAAGTGCACTGTACTTCTGTACTACAATACATGGTCCTTTCCATATGTCAGAGTTTAACTTTGGGCTGCGACCCACTGTCCTAGTTGTATCTAGGTAGTACACCAGATCACCTACAGCATAAGAGTTGACCATGAGCCTGCTGTCATAATCCCTCTTTTGTCTCTCACCATACTTCTTTAAGTGTTCTCTTACATGAGCATATACAGTGGCTAGTCTGTCTTTCAGGTCAGCAATATATTGACTTGGCCTGACGTGACCGTCCTCCTCTGTACTTTCAGGTGTACAGCAGCCTAACAAGATCTCTACAGGCATGTGCACTTCTCTCCCGAACATGAGATAGTTTGGAGAGTAAGATGTGGCATCATGAACACAGTTCCTATAAGCTGCTGTAAGCAAGGGCAGGTGCACATCCCACTGTCTCTGTTCTTTGTCCACATAAGCGGATATCATCTGTGCCAAGGTGTGATTGAATCTCTCAATCAACCCATTGGATTTGGGCCTATATGGGGATGTGCGGGTCTTGTGGATACCATACAGCTTGCAGAGTTCCTGGAATAGTTGACCCTCTGTGGCCCGTGCCTGATCTGCATGTAGATCTAATGGACAGCCAAATATTGAGAAGTGTTCATACACCAGGACATGTGCCAGGGTGCTGGCTGTCTGATCGGGTATAGCATAGGCTGAAATGAACCTGGTGAAGTAGTCGCCAACCACTAAAACATAGCGATTTTGTCTCTCAGTGAGTGGGAAGGGCCCCAACACATCTATGCCAACCCTGTCCATGGGGGCACCCACTCTGTAATCATTTAGTTCCCCTTTTGCCTGCTTAACAGGCCTTTTCCTTGCACCACATTTAGTACAGTTCAGCACCCAATCTCTCACTGTCTCGCTCATTCTGTACCAGTAAAAACTGTGTTTCACTGCACTCAATGTTTTTCTAATGCCCAAATGTCCAGCACTGACAGAATTGTGCATTGCCTGCATTACTGTGCTATACAGGGACTTAGGAACAACCAGTGTCAGCTTAGGTTTCTCAGCACCCAGGGGAATCCAAGCTTTATATAGGACCCCTTGTCTTAGCACCAATTGTTGTCTCATAAGCCACATGTTTCTGACAGCAGGTGACTCAGCCGCAATTCTATCTCTGCCTGGCCACTCTTCCTGTGTCTCCAGCCATCTCATCACTATGTCCAGGTCACAGTCCTCTCTCTGTAGCCTGGCCAACTCCCCTGGGGAGTACTGGCCCATCCAGACACCAGGTATATCACCAGACACAGCACACTCCTCAGTGGCTACCTGTGCAGACCCGTTACCATAACCATATGAACCGTCTGTGGGCTCAGGCAATGGAATGGGGTTACTTTCTTCTGGTATATCACCCTGTCTTCCTGTCTTGCTACTGGCTTTAGGACTCTCAGCCCCTGGCACTTTCTTTTTGTGAACTCGACTTGTAGGGTACTGTATGGCATGAGGCTTGAACTCATTGGCTACCACACAGTACGTACAGCTTGTCAAATAAAACAAATTGTGATGAACAGCTCTGGCAACCTGTTTAGCGACACATCTCCAAAAGCTCAGAAGAAATGTGATTACTGCACACATCACAACAAACAGGCTATGGCAGAACGCTCTTCCTTTTCCACGAAGTGCTTCTCCATCACTGTCTGCTCTCCTTTCTGGCTCCACTCTACAGATTCCTTGCTGTACTGGCCTTGCCTTCAATGGGACCACATCATCTAGCTCAAGGAAATCTGACCACATTTGGTGCTTTCTTTCACAGTGATCACATCCACCACATGGCAGATTTTGAAGCACAGTCTTCCCGTCATAGCAATCACACTCCTCAGGATCACATGTGACACGACTCAGGCCATCACAATTCTGGTGACGTGATCCGGCTCTGTGCAAGATTTGGAAATCATACTGTGAAATCAGCTCTAGCCAGCGGGCCATCTGGTCTTGTGGCTCTTTGAAGGACATTACCCATCTCAGTGCACTATGATCTGTGCGGATAACAAAGCTTCTACCCAATAAATAATGACGAAATGTCTGTAGAAACACTACAATTGCTAGCAGCTCTCTCCTGGTGACACAGTATCGTCGCTGAACTTTTGTGAGTGACTTGCTGGCATATGCTACGGGTCGTTCCACTTCTTGTTGGGTCTCCTCACACCATGTAACCTGGCTAATGCATGCTCCAATGGCCCTGGCACTAGCATCAGTGTCCAGTACCCATAAACCTTTATCATTTGGATATGCCATGACTGCATCACTGGTCAGGGCAGCCTTCAGGGTCTCAAATGATTGCTTACAATCACTAGTCCACTCGAATGCCTGTCCGGCCTCTAACAAGCTATTCATTGGACTTGCAATTTCAGAGAACCCTTTTATGAAACGCCTGTAATAACCACACAGTCCAAGAAATGCTCTTACATCAGTTGTGTTTCTTGGGGTAGGCCAACTGACTACAGCCTCAACTTTGCCTGGATCTGGTTTGACCCCCTCTGGTGTCACAACATGGCCCAGGAATGTAACCTCTTTCTGAAACAGGTAACATTTTGCTGGCTTTAATTTCAGTCCTGCTTGTTGCAGCCGGGTGAATACCTGGTCTAATCTGTCAATCATTTGCTCTGAACTGGTTGCTATGGTAACCAGGTCATCAAGATACAAAATCATGCTGTCCCACTGTAGCCCTCGCATCACCAACTCCATACACCTGGAGAAGGTAGATGGAGAATTTGAAAGGCCCATTGGCATAACGTTATATTCCCATAAACCACTTCTGGTAACAAATGCAGTCTTTGGTTTGTCCTCCTCTGCCACATACACTTGGTAATAAGATTGACTCATATCACAAACACTGAAAAGATTATGTCCACTGAGGCAATCTAAACAGTCCTGTATGCGTGGTAAGGGAAAGGCATCTTTCTTAGTGACTTCATTCAGGCGACGATAATCTATGCAGGCTCGCACAGACCCATCTTTCTTCCTACAGTACACTAAAGGTGAAGCCCAGGGACTGGTGGATTCCCTGATGATACCTGCTTTCAATTGAGACTGGATCACTTTTTCTTCTTCACCCTCAAAAGCTTTGGGTGGTCGTCTTGGCCTCTGTTTGATAGGCTTGGCATCTCCTGTGTCAATAGAATGAGTGACTACAGTGGTGCGCCCTAAGTCATCTGGAGATTTTGAAAAGACAGACTCATGTTTGTCCAGCAGGAGTGCAAGTTTCAATTGCTGAGCCATGCTTAGCTCAGAGATGCTCCTGTTATATAAGTCCCTCAGGTCAGGGCACCACTTTGCCAACAAATTTGGCACATCCACCTTGCTTGGGGGAGTATCTTTCACTTGACATACACTGATAGGCTTACATGGAATGGTCAGCTCCTGCACATCATCCACAGTAGTAATGTAGCCCAGTGTTGACCCCTTTTGCATGGCATAATCTTCATTCCCTGTGTTTACAATTCTCACAGGTATGCCCATGTCTGCCCTCTGGGGGTCAACCAAGGCACTCGCAACAAGCAAATGGTCACCCAGGCAAATGGTGGGGTCTGGCTCTATGACGGCTGCTGTTGAGTGGAGCTTCTTGCCTTGCACTTTCCCCTCCAGTATGATCTCACTGCATGCAGGTATAGTGGTGGTTTCAGCCAAGCTCACTCTCCTCACACCAGGCAGGTCACCTTGAACTTCACACTCTACCCATTTATCATTTAGATAGAGACCCCCTCGTCCAGCCAACACTGAACAGTTATGCTTGTACAGGAAGTCCATTCCTAGGAGCCCACTGTCCTTAATGGGAGCCACAAATACATCCCATTCATATGGGTGGCCTCCTATGTCCATGGTGATGTTTACAGTCCCCAATACCTTTAGCTGGCCAGCATCAGCAACTTCTAAACAAACTGGTTCACACAAAGGCTGTATAGAAGGACGCATTTCTTCAGGTATCTTACTAAGTGTCTCAGTGGATAAAATAGTCACCACTGCCCCAGTGTCCAATAACATACCAGTGTCAAATCCACCAATATTAACAGGTACCATCATAGAGACACCTATAGGACTGCTCTGTCTGTTAATTCTTATAACCTTCCCATCAGTCACATTGTTGTGGACCGGTACTAGGCCGGGAGGACCGGTCCCCATCAGTTTTCCGACTGTTCACTGGTTTGGCCATTTGTGCCCTGGTTGTCACTGTGGTCCCTGTCTGGCTCTGGGCATGATCTTTTATAATGTCCAAAGCATCCACAGTTGTAACATTTAACCTTTGACATGTCGGGTTTTTCCCTGTTCCTAGGACGGCTATGTTGGGACCTGTGGCTGGCTTTAATGGCTTCCTTGATTTCCTCAAACTTAGGGTTCAGTGACTCTTTAAGCTCTGTACCAAATTCTTGTAAGCGCTTTTCAGTCACAAAAGCAACATTGTTTGGCTGTTGCTCAACTTGTTCAGTTGTTTTCACAGGGCGCACAGCTGTGCGATGACTTTGACCTTTACCAACATCTTCTTTCAAATTGATGTAAATCTCATAGGCTCCCCTGGCCTCTTCAATGGTCTTGGGGTCCCTCATCCCTATGGAAACAGCAGCTTGTTGATCTGGCAGGCCCCGCAGAAAGTGACGCATTGCTATTGTTTCTCTGGTGTGGCTGTCTGCTGTAGGGTAGCCCTTAATGACTAGGCGCTTCAGATCTGCCACATATTCAGACAGTGCCTCCTTGACTCCAAGTTTTCTGCTCTCCAACCTGGCAAGGTAAGAGCTGACTGTGTGCCTTTCTTTGAACCTGCTCTCTAAGGCCTGTACCAGCTGGTCATAAGCTTGTAGGGTGTCTTGTGGTAGCTGGCTAAATGCATACTCTGCTGCATCACCCCGCAAACTGCTGGTCAACCTGAACAGTTTCTCTTGTTCAGTCCACTGGCACACTGCTGCTAGAGTACAGAAAGGCTGTATGAAGCCCTCCCATGTTTCTTTCCCATCAAATGTACTTTGGCGTGGTAAGGGAACATCATGTGACTTATTTCCCCTATAGCGTGGAGCGTACCCAGGCTGGGGCCTTGGTGGTGAGGGTACCTCTTCAGTGGGTGGGGAGATATGTATGTTGCCCTCTGGTGCCACCTGCAAGGATTGCAAATTTGACCATGCCCTTGGGACATTAACAAAGGACTGTGCTTGAGTGGCTTGACTATTCCCATGGTCCATACCCTGGCTGAATGCATCTCTGGCCCTGGCACTTGGTGTAGCTTGTGACAAATATGAAGCAGACTGTGCTTGCAAATTTATAACTTCTGACAGTTCTTTCTCCTTCTGTAGGCATTGAACCTTTGACAATGCTGCCTGTCTGTCTTTTTCTGCCTCATCTGCCCTCTTGTTGGCTTCTTGAACTGACTGCATAGTTACAAGCAGTTGTTGCCTCAGACTCTCTATTTCTTGCTGCATGTCACTGCCTCTGGTCTGACTGGCCTCTGCCCCTGTCATCTCACTATTTGTCTCAGCTGCCATAGAATTGTTGGTTGTCCTCTTAGGTGGCATCTTGAAATGTTAGTTTGACTTTTTTTTTTCAATAACAGTCAGAATTGCCACTTAGTACTGCTGCATCTGTAGCTCAACACGCATAAGGACCCCATTCTGGTTGTAGTACTGTATCACAGAAAGGTGGTTTCTTCTGTAATTCAACATTGGCAGCAAATTATACAGAGGCAGCAAGTCACCATAAAAGTACCATGTAGCAAAGAATATTGTCACAATTATCAGCAGGGCTAACAACAGTTCTATAAAGTACATCTTCTAGCTGTGACAATATATTTGTCCCACTTAATGTCACAAGTCAGCCACTTTGCAGTGAACAAAATTGTTTTCCAGCTCTTTGTGTTGCAATAGTCCCAATTTCAATTACTGCTGGTCTGGGGTCTCTTCAGCTGAGATGATGTACATGAAACTCTGGCCAGTCTGTTTTTCCAAGTCTTGGAGCAATTCCAAAAGTAGGCAGAAGTCTGTCATGCAGGGGTCCATCTCACTATTCTCTGTTCCAGGGCAGCTGTGAAGAGTGTCTTTGCATGGCAGTAGAGAAAAGCACTCAGAGCATTCAACCACTTCCAGCTTCTCAACCAAGCTGACAGTCATGTTCCTAGGCTGTGGATCACCCACCAGTCTTCTGAATTGTGTTATCAATTCTTGATCCCGCCGCTTGCCACCAGTGTTAGGTTTTCACCTAATGAAGTGAAGACTGTTGATCACTTTTACCATTTATTCTTCAGATCTCAAAAGCATGTACAAGTTGACAACAAAGTGCTGATAGTGCTTCAGTGCTGTAACATCTAAGTCTGGTCTACTGTATGTGTCTGTGCCTCCCAAGCCTCTTCTGACAACTGAACTCCCAATACAATACTGCTATGCTGGGGGAAGGCATCCCTTATATACCCAAGCTGCGCCCAAACTCTGCGCCCAAACCCTGCGCCCAAAGTCTGCGCCCAAACTCTGCGCCCAAACTCTGCGCCCAAGCTCTGCGCCCAAGCTCTGCGCCCAAGGACCATCTGCGTGGCTGGCAGGCAGCCAAGTAAACAAAGCACTCCCCAGCCTTCTGTGGAGGTTTCCCCAAGGGTCCCAGGGGGATAACCCAATTACTGCTACTGCATAACACCCTGGCCTATAGCTTCCCTGGCAAACATAAACAACCCACCTATTTACTATGCTACTGGCTATGCTATGGATAATCACTCACACTGAAGTGTATAAAATTTTAGCAAAAATTCCTCAATATAAATGAATGAGAATTGTAAAGCTTGAGAAAGAAACTTAAAAGCAGAAATAGGGACAGTGTCTTGCAAGGTTCCACCATATTGTTCCATACTATGCCCCTGCAACCCACCCTCCCTCATCTTTTTCTTATGAAAAAAAATGAGTGCAATTATAAATTGGCAATATGTACTATCAGTGTAAGTTAAACCATCAAGTTATTGGTGTGATACTCAAAGGTTCAAAATGTAAATGTATAATTGAGTTCCTTGCTCTTAAGAATTTTGTTAGGGTCTTAGGGTTGGCTGGGAGAGAAGGCCTTGGTTCCAGTTGTTAGTAGTTATCAATTGCTGAATGGTGCTGCAGTCATTGAGAAACCAGAAGTGGGGGAATACTGCAGTATCCTTTAAATCAGATACACTGCCTCTATGGAAGCACTCATGAATAGTCTCACAATGGGGGGATAGCCCAGCGTGGGATCCCCAACATTGGCGCTTTTTTTGGAAAGGTGATTTCTTCCTTATTAGGTGTTGCAGTGGCTTGTACACGTACTTAACGACAAGAACCAATGCCCCAGCCAGCCTTCTGTTTACCCCATGAATTCTGTGACTGCAGCGCATCCATATTAGACATATTAAAGGATCATATTTATTTGTCACCACAATTTGGGGATAAAACAATCTGAGGGAAGACTTCCCCAAGGCCAGTTTTCTACAAGAAATAAATTTTAGGGTATGCACAGATTTAAAAACAAATTGCAAGAAAGTACGCTTGAAAGGGGTATCTAGCAACACTGCATGTCATATCAGGACTGTACCCCTAGACAAATTTTTAATTTGAGGTGCTCAGAATCAACATTTTAAATACAGGTATAGTCATCAGTTTTGAAGTTTCTTGTACTTTTTATAAATGTTGGGTTGTGGTGTGGTGTGCATTGAAACAGGTTGTAACTTATACCAAGTTGTCATCAGCACCTTTTTGGTTTGATTTATGAGGAGCTGCTTAATTAGACAGCTGTGGAGTTGATGTAAACTACTTATGTACACAGGACAAAATATGTTGTTGCTTGCTTACACTTACAGACAAACTGAATAAATAAAAAACACAGGATGCCTCGATTGAAGAACAGGAGAAGACATGGAAATGGTAATCGAAAAGACAAGGATAAAAAGGGAAAAGATGGCAAGGATGGTGGTGATGATAAGGATGTTGATCCTCTGTTGGCAATGCCTGACCATGCAACTCTAGCTGCATGGAAAGATGAGACATCATCACAACAAGTATCCTCAGCGCAGTCAAGCAGTGACTCCCTCTCAGCCTTCCCTGATTATAATACACTCTTGGGTTCCACAGAAGAACCATCTGATTCAGCCTCTGGAACTGGTGCAAATGCATCCTTGTTATCTGGTGGTCACATAGGGGGCTCTGCTGGTACAGTGCCCAAGTCCAGAACTGACAAAGCTTGTAAGTACATTGTGCTGGTGTGTCTTCATCTGCTCCTCACTGCCCTTCCTGGTGCTTCAGCTGTTCTTGGGCCGGCTTTGCTGCATCAACGCATGACTGATGGCTTATTGTGTGTCATAATTTGCCCAAAACTTGTATTTGTAGCTGAACTTGTATGGTGGCTTGCTGTACTGTTGAGTTTAGTTCCATTGGATGTCATGTTCACTGGGCATATTTTCATTACCACAGCAGTGAAATGCTAAAATAATGGCCCAGTTTCAAGCTGCACTGAGACACATCAGAAAGTAGCTTGCCAGATTTGGATGGTCATGATGCATATACAGGGTTCATCAGTTATTTTGTCTGGTGTAGGTTTCAGGGAAAGTTATTTTGAAATGTAACCAGCCACGTGTTCTTACTGACTAGTCCACCCTGTCAGAGCTTATTTGTGAAAGCAGAATTTTGGGTTGCCCCTAGGGTGAGTGCGTTGAAATTTTTATTCCCTTGACCTTATTGGCCGGTACTTTACTGTCATCGTCATGTCTCGCATGCATCCATTACCCTTGGAGATGCGATAATTTTCAAACAAATTGAGCTAATATTGTGAAATATACTGTAGAAGAATCTCATTAAAAGCTGGGCTAAGTTCAACATTCAGTGACTTTGGCCTATTTTAAAGGTCACCAGGGGTGACGGTCATCCCATGTTGGCCGTACTGGTTAAAAGGTCGTTCTGCCTGTTATATTAACTACTTGCCTTGTTTGGAATTTCACAAATCCCAGGCTATGGTACATGGAAATTGGTCAACCCCGACACAGGGGTCAGAAATGCTGGACTCACTTCTAGTTAATTTTCACAATAATACCAGCGTTCAAAGCAAATGGGGTTTGTAGAGTAAATGAATGAGTCAAATCCCCTTTCCCAAGTGGGCCAAAAATGTGAGTGATACCAAAGAAGCATTTTGATATTATTTCATAAAACTGTTGTAGCATGGTGGGAGTGTTCAGCCTTCAAAATGAGAACTTTCAGTCATCAAAGTTAACCTAACTGTAGACTTCTCAAATGAAGTAAAGTGATGTATGTGGTCTGGAGTTTTACAACAAACTTTACCAAACTTGAAAGTCATTGCTAGCGGGTTGGCACAAGCCTAAGTTGTTCTGTGAAATTGCGTGATATTGGCTTGCACTTGCTGTTGCACATGTTTGATCTTAGAGAGTGCCATGTGCAGGGACTCCATTTCTCTGCATTAGTAATTAAAGATAGGTACTTCCCATCTGCTCAAACAGACTTAATTCTGTATTTACATTTCACTTCATTAAAGACTAGGCCTACACAGGTTAAGCATCTTTTTATGGCTCTGATACTGAATGTGTATGAAAACAGATCAGATCCCAGTGCAGAACAAACCAATGTTCCACACAAATTTATATATTTAGTTCTAGATTATTTTCAAAGACATGTAAACTTGATCACTTACTCTGCATGTGGAAACAGCTATTTCCATCAGCTGATCTGCATGGGAACCCAAACTACTGGGCCTGGAGCAGTGTCACTAAGGAGAATTTGCACATGGTTCTGGGCATTTGCCTCTAAAGATGCAGACACTCTTGGTGTAAGGTACATTGGAAACCCTCCTCATACGGCTACGATTTTCAACTTTGAAGGGCCATAGTAATGCAAATAAGAATTACAAAAAAGTGCAATTTAAGTACTTGATTATTGAGTGGTGCAAAGTTGGGGATTAGCTGCTTCAAGTTAGGTTTAATTGGTGTATGAAACAGATGATAGTATCAGTTAACACCTGTGTGGTGAAGCAAAACAAAAAATGCACCCTAGTCAGCAATGTGTGTCATGTGAAACCAAACAGGACACACATTGCTAACAGAGGGCATTTTTCTGTTTTTGTTTCACTGCACAGGTGGTGAAGGTTTTATCTAATAATATGTATTTATTCTTTTGTGGAGGGTGAAAATAAAATCCACGTTTTGAGTATCATCAAATTAAAATCTCTGTGGCAATGACACAAGCTTTGCCCCATCATAAGGCTATCACTCAAAACATGGATCCTGTTCAAAACATTCTTCTAAATATACTCTGAACAATCTTGAAGCTTTATTGTTTGCTGTGGTGGTCGTATTTGGCATATGCTTTGTCCTTTTTACCTCAGCTGACAAGTCAGCAGAGGTTCAAGTAAGTTCATCATCCATCCGTCTGTCCACAATTCACATTTTTGACTCCTCCAAAACCATCAACCAGATTCACTTCAAACTTGGTAGGAATGTACCTGGGATAGTTCTCTCAAACTTTTTTTTTTTTTTTAAATTTTCTTTTCATGTAAAAAATGTATGAAACCACTCAGCCAATTGCTTTGAAATTGCATAGGGACTCTTTTAGTAACCACCAGACCTTAATTTATTCAGCAGGTGGTGGTGCTATTTTTTTTTTCTATGTAAAAAAAAGTAGCTGTGTGTTAAGGTTATTTTCGACTTCTCCAAAAAAAAACCAGGACTTAGATTGTTTAGGAATTTTAGTGGATATGTAGCTTGTGCGGGAAAGTTGTTCACTTTTAAAGTAAACTAGTAATCATGGTAATACTGTGGATCCCTGATTTTTCAACAAATTTTTCAATTTGGATACTTGTTGGTTAATGCATTCTTTACTAAGCAAGTCAATGGGGATTGCAATGGACATTCACTTCTCCAAAACTGTAAACCATATTCACTTCAAGCTTGGTGGGAATATACCTTTGTTGGGTCTCTACCAAATTTGTTCAAATGGTCACACTTAGTGACTTTTAGTTTTTTTTTTTTTTTTTTTAATCTTGAAAAATCTCCAAAACCGTTGCTTTGAAATTGCATGGGGACGCTTCTGGGGACCATCTACGTCAATTAGCTGAACAAGTGGTGCTGTGCACTTTTTTTTTTTTTTTTTTTTTGATTAATCAAAATTGTTCACTAGGTGGTGACATTTTGGATCTCTGGTTTTTAATGAATTCTTCAATTGTGGTGCCTGTTGGTTAATGCATGCATACATTCCAATTGATTACTATGCATGCAAGTCATTGGGGGTTGAAATGGAAACTCGCATTTTTATTTCCTCTCCAACATCCTTATACCCGAGTGTGGGGGACTTATGGGTTGAGTGTCAAAGTGAGCTGAGGATGGCCTGTTCACACAGCCCTCTTGTGTGTTGAATTTCTTGATCAAAAATGTGAGCAGATCTTTTCACTACCATGTCCCTTGCACAGAAATGCCTGTACACCACAAGCTGATGACTTAAATTATAATTCATGACTAGACTGTTATGTGAAACACAGATGGCGGAACTCAAACAGAAACAAAATCAGTGTTCTTATGTAAAACACTGGGAGGGCTAACACAAGGGCTGGGAATTGGAACCAGTTATGATTAAATGAAAAACCATGTTCTTACATTTTTGCCTCAGTACTGTGCAGCATGCTGTCTTGACCAGTCATATGTCAATCCCACAATACAACAGTGGTGACACTGTCCTCTCAGGTAAATTATCAGTACATATTTTAACTGACTACTAAAATTGCAACATCTATAATTGTTTCATTGATTGCAAGTGGTCTTTGTCATTTGCTGTACAATCTTAAAACCAGCCTTGAGGTTGCTATTTGACTTGGAAAAGTCCATCCCTCAGGTTGTTTTGCCCCTCATTGGCAGTAAAAATTGAGTTTGAGGATTATTTTGCACGTGCCAAAGATGCAAAGTTACTTGTGCAAACAGACGAGTGCAGGAGGGAAGGACTTGGTTCAGACTGATGTAGACATTTGGCACCTTCTGTTGATGAAAAATATTGCCTGATGCTTTCATTAGGCCTGTTCAGGGATTTCTCTTGATTGTGACGTCATACATGTAATGATCGCTGTCAATGGGAAATGAAATGGAATTCCTCTTTTCCGGTAAGATGCATTTGCTTGTGCCCTCAAGTTGCTGTCAATTGCAGATAGCAATCTGCACCAAGTCCTTCCCTCCTGCGCTCCTTCTGTTCATCCAAGTAATTTTGTGCCTTCGGCACATACAAAATAATCATCGCACTTGATTTTTGGCGCCAATGTGAGGGAGGGACGTTTCCAAGTTCAGGTTGCTGTGGCATCACTGCTACATTTGAGGTATGTTGATGCAAAGATTGCAGCCTCCAAGCCACAATATATATGTAACACTTAAGAACTATCATAGCTTTTGTTCTACTGACCTGATCTGTATCTTTACATCAAAATGTTTCCGTTCTTACCAAGTTTCGCATAAGAAAATGTTCTGAGGTGGGTTTTTTTTTTGCTTTTATCCATGCTGGTCATATTGTTTCTGTCCAGGTGGTACATCTATCACCCAGGTTCCACATTTGAACATTATTGCTGCTGTTGTTCCCCAAACACAGAATAATAGGGGCCCTGCATGTGTATCGTTCAACTTGCACAGCCATGGTTTGCAAATATGATTTGCAGTGGGCATTTTGTCTTTGTCCATGACATGCTTAATTATGGGACTGTCATAGCATTGGTGGTTTCTCATTAAATTTTGCCTAATGTGTTCCTGTGTTGGTTGATATTAAAATGTTGCATGTATTGTATGTACATGTGTTGCATATTTCATGCACTGTTCATATAATGGAATAGAAGAAAAAATGTTTCATGCAAATTGAACATGTATTAAAAAGATACACACTTTTGTGTTTGTCTTGTTTATTTTCCTTCATATTATGTAATGCCTCCCTTCTCCCCCCCCACCACCAAAGTAATTGTTCTGTGATATAACCTTACTAGCTTACTGAACCAATAAATTCACTGCCTGATGATCTAGTTGAGGAAGTAAATTTGCAGTTTCAAATTATTACTGTATTATTAATTTTTTTATTTGTTACTAGAAATTAAAAGAAGGCCACACCGACTGACCCCAACAAATTGCGATTGTTTTACAGCAGGCAAACTATTGCAGGGTTGTCTAAACATTTGAGAGATATATGTTGACCATTTATGAATGAGATAGGTGTATATGTTAATCGTTTGTGGAAAAAAAAAACGCAGAGTAATGTATCCACATCAGATGTAGAGGATTACACTTGACTTGTGCTATCCGTTAGCCAAATAACCAGTGGCTAAAAAAGGTGTGGTTTGGCAAACATAATATCCCTCACAAATGAAGTTTGGAGAATAGAAACATTTTGTTTATTTCAGATTGTTCAACCAGGCCTTGCTGTTTAAGGATTGATCACTCACTCTCCCTTTCATACCTGACACTTTTCAGGAGAGCAGTGGATATCTCATCTAGACAGTAGATTTTACGAGTTCACATAAACAGCTTCCCTCATAACTCTCCTAGAGTGAACTAAGAAGGGCTAAACACAGTTTGCCATGGATTTGTTCAGGGAAAGGCCTGGTCAACTGTCATTTGTAGCATATTCATGGGCAAAATTTTTTGTAATTCACAGGTCACATCAAGCTTAAATTTACCCCAATTCTACCTTTATACTATTTCATGACCTGAGTACATTTTGATGTCCTCATTGTCAAGGTCACAGGACCAATATTGGTGCAAAATAGGGGGTATCCAGCCTGTTAGACTGGGGAGACCTTGCTTACAGGGATTCTTTCCTTTGAATATGCTGCTATAATTAATAGATCACGGCAGCGGTGAAACGAGCATGGGCAACGAGTTAATGAAGCAAAGAAGGTCTGGGCATGGCCGAAAGGTTCAGACCATGGTCTGAAGAGGTTGCTGTCTGTCCAGAGGAAAAATCTGCTGGTGGTGTGATCACAAACCTTTGAATTGAGATGTTTTGTTTGTTCCTCCATTATGACCACAACTGGCCGGGTGACAAGTATTATTGACCTCTTCAAATCTGGCACTTCCTCCCACTCAGTTGAACTTCAGACAGAGCTAGTTGATACAGCACCTTCTTGAGCCTAATATTTAGTCACAATCGAACATGAACAGTGCCACCATACCGATAAGGCTCTTGCCTGATTCGGTAAGTGGTGAAACAAAATCATTTATGTCTTGATCATTGTTTGATCTGATTTTCATCTGATCATCAGCCGGTATAGGCTGTCCAACTATTTTGGCAGGTAACTGCACAACTGTTCATAGACTTCAATATGCTGACAGCGCCATGGTGAGTCTACAACTAACCAGGGTTCATACAGGTTCTTGAAAGTACTTGATTTTGCTGCATGCTAGATCCAGGCCTTGAAAACCAATGTTTTTGCAGTAAAGTCCTTGGAAAGTACTTGAATTTTAAATGTCCACTAATACACCTTCCTCCAACAGTTAGGTTAGCTCAATCACATCCTCCCGTCTCATTGTAGAAAGCCGAAACAAAAGACAGCAAGACACAAAAAAGAAAAATCAAAGAAGTTCGAAAGTCCTTGAATTATGGTACAAAGGTCCTGGAAAGTCCGGGAAAAGTCCTTGAATTTGAAAGCTGCTAAGCTGTATGAACCCTGTAGTAACCATATCATGCTTTGTCTCTTCGTTTTATGGTGGCATTATTTGTATCTGATTGGACAAAATATTATCCACAATATTGGAAGCTACAGCATCAACCAGGCCTTCTGGCAGCTTTGGTTCACATTCTACTGAGCTGGAAGAGGTGCCAGTGCTGTTTTTCCCACAGGACAGACAGTGCCCTCTTCAGACCACAGTCTGAACTTTTTGGCCATGCCCAGACCTTGTTTGCATCACAAACTTGTTGCCTGTGATAAGTTTTAGCCTTGTATTTACCTCAAGACAGCACTTCCAAAGGAAAAATTTTCTGCAAACTAGGTCTCCCCAGTCCGTCGGTGATTGTTTTAGCTGTATATTACAAGTGTGTGTGCAATTTTTGGGGGAGTGGGGGGTCTTAAATCTTCTATCAAACTGCGTGGCTAATTGCTAAGATATTGCACAGAAACATTGTTGGGTACCTTAAGACCATCATTTGTGCCATAAGTGATGTTACATTTCATGATGAATATTTAGCTGTGGTGGCATGTTTAGAGGATGGGTCTGCACCCGTCCATCTGTTGTCAGTTGATGGTCTGTCCATAACTACATTTTTGAATCCTCCAAAACCTACAGCGCAGCTGTATTACACAATCACATTGAATTTATACCCTGTTTTTGGAACAAAACAACCTGAAGGAAGGACTTCTCCTAGGCTATGTTATCCAGTATTCCACTTGACTTGGTTTATGAACTACTGTAAATAGCTTTAATTTCGCTGTATTCTTATTTTTGCTGACGGCACAAAATCATGAAAATAAAAACACTGTGAAATATTATTTTAACATTGTTTGAATGGGAATTATGTCCAAAACAGTGAAATTAAATCTACAGTAAAATGTCAAAAATACAAAGAACCCCTGAAAATTTATACATGCAAAAATGAAGCAATTTACAGTATTTCCCCCTGTAAACTAATCCAAGCTACGTGGTAGTCAGATGGTATGTCAGCTTCAGTGTCTTTAACTGTTAGTGCTCATGTAAACAATTTGAATGTTGGAGAAACTATCTTCTCTGAAACTGGTAAAGGGAGGTGTTAATCTAGGTCAGCCAAGCATGGGCTGCTCACACAGCCCTCGCGTTGTGTAGCACTACTTTTCATCAACATTTACCATGATTGTTTCTGCAAACTTCCCTTTGAACTCCAACTGTATTTAGAAATAAATAGTTCAGGCCTTCAATAACTGAAAGTAATATATCCATTTACAGAATTCACATAGCTGAACAGAAGAAACATGTAGAATTTGTCCTAATAGTGAAGGGAAGTCCCTGCCTCTTAAACATGTACTTTAAAGGTTATATACAGAAAGACTATATGTTGTTTCATTTGGATGCTTACAGCTGAGGCTGAAGGGCCACCTGCACAGCTTACAACAGAAGCTAGCAAAACCAGTGCTACTGGGGCACCTGCAGACACCACTACAACTGAGGGGTTGGCCAAAACCAGCGCTGCCAAGGCACCAGAAAAAAGTGCTGACCCACCCAAAAAACAGAGTTCGTACTTTTTACTTGTAACTTATGATGTTCTATTTGTTTTTATATCAAGAAATTTACTGACCAGTCATTGTTTTAAGAGAAATATTTCAGATTGACATTTTGATATTCCGTAAATTCTGAATTTTAAAATATGCTTTTGCCACCATCAGCATGTTATATGTACATGTACCTGCATTGATGCATAGAAGCCATCAAAATTTTATCATGCTGTTTGTGGTAAAGCAGTTTTGAAAGTCAAAAGTTTTCAAGCTCAAGGATGAGCATATGACTGTAAATATCAGGAAACTAAAGTTGCAAGCGATCTGCTTGAAAACAAGGTGCCAATTGGCAGCTTTTATATGATTTTTTACTTTATTATTTTATGTTACAACATCAGTAGCAGTTCCCAGTAAAGAAAGTACCATGGCTGCCACAAGTGGTAATGACGAAAAAGCTGCTGAAGGTATGGTTGCAAGACTTACATATAATAGTGGTAACATACAACAGAATGATATTACATGTACATGTCTGTGTTCAAGACCCTTGCTTTATGACTGTCAGCTTATCCAGCTTCAAACAAGTTGCTCATTCTACTCTGTCAAATTTAAATTTATTTCTATTTACTTGATGATGTTTTAAAGCAAATATATTTTAATGAGAAATAATCACTATAAAAAATGAAAAATAATTTGCACAGACCAGAACAAAAATTACTGGCAACTGCCTTGCTATTTGAGCAGTTTTGCACAGATGATGTCAAGCTCTCTGTTTAACTCATGAACAGGAGTTTTAAGTGTGTGTGGTAGCTCCAACTGAACAGGTAACCTATGCTTGGTGGTGCCAAGAAACTATATTTCTGGCCTTTGGTGGACTTATGGTGTGTGGAGGCAAGACCATGTTCCATTTATGGTGGTTAGATTTGAAATACATGCAACCTAATTTCACACAAATTATGTGGATATCATACACTTGTTTCCTGGTGATGTGATGTAAGACAGATCTCCTTGTAAAGCAGGGCAAGAAAATTCCTGTCTCCTGTTGTCCAGGAAAAAGTAAAACTTGATGAAGGGCAAGTGAAAATTCAGAAAAATGGAATATGGCCATATGTCCTCGGACAAGTAAACCATTGATGGAATTTTCTCACCCTGCAAAGCTTACATTTACAGGCCAAATAATATAGAGTCAGGGTTTAATTTTATATGTGGAGCATTATGTATTGAAAGGATTATTTTGCATTTTTACCAGTGTTCAAGTAAATGTGCCACATAATGATAATTACCAGGACATAAACCTATTAGGCATTTAGGAAATCAGGAGTTACAATGTTTTTATGCTATCAGAATATACCACGGATTGAAGAGAATTGTGTTGAGACCACTGAACCATATGCTTGTAGTGCTTATCATGGAACCACACAAGTTCACCCAACACAATGTTCCAGCTGATCCAGATGGGGCAACTCCCTGGTCCCCGCTGATGCCAAGCCAGTAGGCTCAGATATTTAACCCTGTTCCCTTTGAATGGGCCAAAACTGACTGGTGGTCATGTGTCATCTGTACCAGTGTTTTGGGTTTGGTTTAAGCATATGTAATCCAACAGAATGAAAATTGGGAAGCAGGGATATGCCCTTTATGAATACCTCTTGCAAGATGTGTATGATTTTTAGAATTGTAGACGAGATCTTATCAAGGTAACAGGACACATGCCAAGGAAAGCGGGTGACTCAGTTTTAATTCACCGGAAAAGGGTTAAATACAAGTGCCAAATTGCTTTTCACATTACACTTTCTGGTCTATTCAGACAGTTACTAGTAGACCAACAGTACATTGACCACTTGACCCGCATAATTGAAGAACACACATGCCTGGTACAAATGTTAGCAATAGGGTGTTGAGGTCCATTGTGCAAAGAATGTGTAGTTTACGTTACGTCTAGTGGCGGATGAGCTCCATAGAGCAGCAAAACTGTTCTTGCTGTTTTGAATGCAGATCATTTCAACTTCCTAGCCTTACCTGGTGGGAACAATCATTTGAGAATGTTGAGAAAAAAAAAAGTTAGTGGTCTACTGTGTGGCTAAATAGAAAGGATCAAATATTATCGTCGGCAAAGGTGCTAGGTGATTCCACACACACACACACACACATTGATGCCAATGTGCAGAAGTGTTTTACTGGTGAGGCAATTGCCACTTATTATTGTATGAAGGCCATAACAAGTCATACACATGTATGTATAAGTTACCAAGTACAGTACTGTGAGCCACCTGTTCTATGTGGTTTGGGGGTAATATTTGCCGAATTATAATTTCTGAATTAGCTGCTTACAAAAAAGTGGCTGTGTGTTGACAGTTGTCTTACTGACAGACCTATAATCAAAACTGGTCTGCCTTTCAGCCGCTCTGCCATCCCCATCAAGACCTCCAAGGAGAAGATCAGCAGCTTTGGCCTTGGCAGCAGTTCGAGCAGCAGCTGGCGTGGGGGGCACAGACAGCCCAGCTGAAGATGATCCTGACGATGAAGATGTGGTTGAGTCAGCCTCAGGAAGGTCATTGATAGAGAAGAAGTCCCCCAGAGGAGGGGGGAGAGGGAGGGGTCGTGGGCGGGGTGGGTTGTTGGCAGGAGGAACATTTTCCATAGGAGGAGCCAGATTAATTGCTCAGGCCAGGAATGCAGTAGATGGTGGACTGATTGCACCTGCACCAGCCCCTCCCATATCAGTTACAGTTAGAGGTGGAGGGCTGACAACAGTTCGAGGAGGGATAGTGACAACACCATCTCCACAAAAAGCACCTGTTGGTAGAGGGGCCATGACTGTGGGGGGAATCAGGAACACAACACCAGGAAAAAAGGATGATGCTGATGATGGTAAAGTGGTATTTTGGTTGTACTTGAAATTATTTGCTAAAATGTAAAGTTTCTTGCAACACTTGATCACGCCCCCCCCCAATGGGCAGGTGGGTGGGTAGGCTTATACTGATTGTACTGTTTATTTCTACAATTGGCAGCCCCACGAATAACCTATACCATTGAAGTCTCCTACACCCAAGTAATCCAAAACCATTTTCACAAAAATTTATTTTCGTAATTTTGATTTTTATATATCTTGGTCACTATTTGCATCTCCGAAAAAAAATTTCCCCCATAACATTTTTGGTAGTGGCCTATTTTTCAGGTCACTGTTACCTATATTTCGTGGAAATCAGGTCATACTGTTACTTTTGGATTTTTTACTATCACTTGAAAACTTCCAATCTGATCCAGTCAAACAAACTATGTATGGACACCTTGGTGCCTGCACCACATTTTGTCCATTGGAACATATGGCTTCTGAGTCGAAGGTCAAAGTCATATGGCCAATTTTTGAAAATTTTTGAAATTTTTGAAATTTGAATTTTGTCCACTGTGAATCTTTAAGAAACCGTCTACCCCATCAAGTTTGAAGGTCAAGGTTATATGGCTGCTCAAAAAATGCATTTTTATGCCAAAAAAGAATTGTACGTGCAAAATCTCAAGAGACTGCTGGGGCCTGCAAGTCATCATTCTAGCAGGATTACACTTATGTACTGAAGTTTTGCACCTGATGTGCGATTTGCCACCTTCACCCATGTTTTCAAGGTAACAACCTTTTCCAGTTTAATTTTTTGTCAATGTTTCGAACATCATGACTTCAGTTGCCAATGACCTTTGGAACACGATTGGCCAACATTAGAACTGCATTTAATACCCTTTAAGATGATGCATTCAATTTGTGGCCTTGACCTATTTTAAGGTAACCATGACCTACTTATACCTCAATTGACCGCTGCGACAAGCAGCTTGGGAGTAACCATCTGTCCGTGTGAGGTGGCAAAGTCTGAAGGGAAAACTGCAGAGTCATTGGAGATGAGGTCGCCGATTGCAGAATCCAGCCAAAACCAGAAACATGACAACTGTCCGCCTTGTGGGGAGATGTTATCGGTTTCAGCTCCATTGGGCTTGGAGACCTTAACAGGTCCTAGTCACAAAATTGGGGGTGGGTGGGGGTGGTATGTGGTTCCATGGGCAGTGGAGTCCAGTGTCAAACCAGCAACAGGTCGAGACGTTAGGATGCACTGACTGGTGACTGTTCAAGATTAGGTCTACTAGGCACAAAGCCCCACAAGGCCCACTAAGAAATGTGCCAACCGATTGGCCTCCGTCGGTTCTAAACCACAAGAGCGTCATAAGCTGGAACAGGGTGGCTGCTCTCATGGGATCAGGAAGGCCTATCGAACAAGCATTGGAACCTAAGCAAAAAAGGCTGTTACTCTTCGGAGGGCTTACATGCCATCTACTAGCACTGTTGTGGCATGCAAGTAGTTCCCGGCGAGTCTTACACAATCACCCATGGCAGGCCCGCAGAATGTTGACAACCGCAACATTCCAAAGGGGGCGCCAGGATGTATTGAAGGGTCATACCTCTTGAGCTCTGGCTGAGACAAACTGCAAGGCACCAGGCCTTCCCAGCGAGATCTCATAGTCCTGAAGGATCGTCTGCTTAATCCACAATAAAATGGTGTTTCTGCAAACTTGATCTTTTCTCAGGTTACTCAGTGGTAGAAGGAGCACAGACCTTCATCCTCTGAGTCCGTCTGTGCGGGAAAGGTACCAGCAAAGAGCTCTCACTGGGCACAGGTCTGTCTCTTCAAGAGGATGATCAACATTCATCGCAGGGAGGGTAAAACCCTTGAAGGCCATAGCAGGATCTTGAGCCACTTGGTTCTTTGCAAGGAAGCCCTAGTGAGGCCTTTATGGTCACCTGGCAGTGGTTAGGTGACCACTGGAGTCGGTCATAAGCCCGAGCGTGGATCTTGCTTCTCCTACGCCGGATGAGAGTGTTAATAGAAAGCAAGTTTTCCACATCCAGTACTTGAGGGAAACCTGCTTAGGGCCCTCAAGGCACTCAAACAGCCACTTCTTCAACATGAGTGAAAATCAGCGTAAGGTCCCCCCGGGGCAGGGCTTGTCGCTTGGCAGACCTGTTGGTGTAGAAGAATGCAGTGAGCACTGACAGATAAGGATCGTTTCCAATGCGAATGTTCAGGTTGTTGGCAAGAGTTGAGTAGATGGCTGATAGGAAACCCTCCACTGTTCTAGAGCTCTTGTCTAAAATGTCCACAATGCACAGAGCTCAAGGATGAATTCTCTTCCTGGCGCACCAGTCTGAAAACATGTTCCACGGAGCCTAGGTAAACAGTTACAGAAGAAGATCGAAGCCCTCTTCTGGCAATTCTATCTGAGACCGATTCTGAGAAGTCTCTGTCACGGATGTGCTGTTAGATAACCACTAAGTGTGGCGGTTGATTGAGATTGATTGAGAGTTCAGATGGAACAGGCTCCTCTGCAGCTGCACCAGAAGCTTATGCCATACTGGTAATCATAGTGGAGGCTCAATGCTTAATTCCAGTAGGTCTACCAAGCAATCGCTCTGGGGCCGGCACAGGGTGACCAGGCTCAGATTGCAATCATGGGACCAAACTTTGCACAGTACCCCCCCGAAGGATCTGGCAAGTCGGTAAAGGCATACGTCCATGGCTAGAGCGTCCACTGCTAGGCCTTGGAGGTCTGGGACGGGTGAGATGTAAACCGGCAGTTTTGCATTCTTGCGAGTCGGGCACAGATCCAGGTGTGGAGTTCCTCCTTTTGCCCACATGGCCTGAACAACCCTGGGATGGACAACCACTCAGTCCCTACTGGCTGACCTCTTTTTCGAGAGTTGGTCTGCCAGGACATTCTGATGTCCTGGTACGTGCCTTGCGTGCATGCGAACATCATGGTCATATCACCATCTGGTGATGCATCCAGCCAACTCCCTCAGCTTCTTGGACTGTGTCCCGCCGTGCCTGTTGAGGAAGGCTACCGCTGTCCTGTTGTCACGCATTATGATGACATGTTTGTGCTCCACCTGCTCTTGAAATTGGAGGAGCGCTAAGCATTTCACCTCCAGTTCCAACCAGTTTATGTGGTGAGACATGAACGCCAGCCAAGGGCCTGATGCCATCGGGCTCTTCACATAAGCTGCCCACTCGGACCGAGATGAGTGTGTTAATGGTGTGGGTGATCCTCGATGAGAATTGGTACCTGGGCTTGATAGCCCTGGTCTTTCGTCCATCTGCCCCGCAGAGTGTGCTGCAATGGGGGACGGTGGAAATGACTGAGTGGGACCTGGGAGTCCATCAGGGACATGGAGCCCAACAGGGTGAGCGCTGAGCAGATCTTTGCCAGTCATAAAAGGCCCAAGCATTGACTGAAGTCTGTCCCACCTTTTCTCCGAAGGATGTGGGATGTAGACAACCAGGTCAAATACTGGACTTGGGTAGGTTCACTATCAGGCCCTAGCGTTGGCAAAGTTCCAAAACGGTCTGTGTGTCATGCTGCGAGTCCAGGCGCTGAAGTGCTTGGATAAGCCAATCGTCCAGGTGCACATGAATGCGAACGGCTGAGAGGTGAAGGTAAGCAGCAGCTGTCTGCGCGAACCTAGTAAACACCAGCGGTGGCGTGGCAAGGCCAAACTAAAGCACCCTGAACTGGTAGACTTGCCCGCAGATACTTCCTTGAAGTCGCGGCGACTGGCACGTGGAAGATCAACTCATTGAGATAGAGAGACGTTGTCCACTCCATGGGCCGTAAGGCTGCTACCACCGACTAGGGGGTCTCCATCGGAAAGGACGGAACTTCCAGGAGGGTGTTTATTGTGACAACTCTATGACAAGGCACCATCCTCTGTCCCTCTTTGGGACCAGGAAGAGTAGATTGTTGAAGCAGGGAGAACTTTGATCCTCTACCAACTCTATTGCGCGCTAGCTCCAAAATGTGGCTTACCCGCCTCCAGGAATCGCAATGCTTTGGTTTCCCAGGTGGGTGGAATGAGCCATGGTGGTTATCGGCTTAATGGAGGCCTTTGTTTTTGCCAAACGGCAGTATATAGCCATGTCTCAGGATGTTGAGGACGAATGAATCATCCGTGATAGACTCCCAGTGCATGCGATATGTGGTGAGGCACCTGCCATGTGGGCGCTGTGTGGAGTCAAACAGGGTGGCCGTTTGCAATCCTGAGATGTCCCTCGGGATACAAGAATCAGGAACGCTGAGGCTTACCCACCTTCTTGTCTTTACCGGAAGGCTTGCCTTTCTTGGATCGCTGTCTGCCCTTCCCAGGTCGTCGTGTCCGAGAGTGAGCACGAGTCGAGGGATGGGTAAATGTGATCTGAGAAGTCCCGCGCTTCAGGGTCCAAGGGGCCAAGAACAACAACTGAGCTGAGTCGGCCAGCATTTTCGAGCATGCCTGGTCGGCCTAGTGGGCCCAAAGGTCCTGCACCTGGGGAACCACTTCCCCCATCTCTCTTCTGAATGGAGTTCCTGAGAAGAGTGGCCCCTTGGGGGCTCTTCAAAAGATCGGGTCAGGCAGCTTCTGACCCTGGAGGTAGGCATCCCTCGGCAACAAAGGAAGGTTCACCTCCAGCGTGTAAGTGGTGCGCACTTGGTGATCAACAGCCCGCAACAAAGAAGTTGCAAGAAGTATCGCCTGGTCTAACCAGTCTCACATGGCCTCCATGATCTGGATGGAGCCCTTGCGGTCATCTAGAAGAGACCCCAAAGCGGTCAAAGACATGTCGGAGTAGGCCGCCACAAGAGCAGATCTTCGGGCATCTTTGCTCCAATTGCTTGAAGGCCTCTGCGGTCTCCAAAATGGTTCTTGACTGCCGAGCGTAGATCTGCTCGGGCTCAAAGTATCCCCTCCCCTGGACATCTGGCATAGGGGGGAGTCGCCCCTGCCTCGGGTAGCCAGACTTTGACAGCTCCATGAAACCGTGTGCCACCAGTCTTGGCTGTGAGCTTGTCGTAAATCTTGCCTACAAAGGGCGAAAACAGTATAGGTGTAAGTTGGCGCGTGTCCTCTAGAGACAAGCCCCAGTGCAACAGCACTGGACCTCTCCGATGGTGGGACCACAGCTTGGTCACCAGTCAGGCTCTGAAGAAGAGTTTTGACATGATCAGATCCCTTGGCAGGGGCAGGTGCCCTGTCCATAGGAGCAGGGGCCGAACCCTTTGCAGAACCCATGGTCACTGGCTCTCTGCACCTATGAGAGTGCGAATGGCGTGTGTGGGGAGCCCTCGACCTAGGTTGAGATCTGTTGACGGACGAATCTGTCAACAAAAGCTCGTCATCTGCCTGGTTATCCACTTCCGAAGACTGGACTCTTGAGGGGGGTGGAAATGCCCAAAGCCTTGTTGAACAAGGCATTGTCGTGTGCGATGCTGCAGCCACTTGTAACAGCCCATGATCAGGCACCACGCTGGGCGTAGGGGTAGCGAGCACCTCCGCAAAAGTGGTCCCCGCCACAGCCTCAGCCTGGTCTTCTCACGTGGGGACAGATGGGAGGCAAGGGAGGCATCACCAACAATCATTTTAATAATCTGGGATTTTATATAGTACATCAATGCGAGGAAAGTACCTGTTTCACGCAGTGAAAAAAAGTATTTATTCTGGTAGAACTATGCCCAATATTACGACTTAAACCTGTCACAACCGACCAGGTGCTGGATTACGGTACCTAACAATAATGCAAATGCAGCCTTTCAGCGCTAGTATAGGCTTGGCTTCATCTCTGCAAACGGAAATATTTATTGATGTCATAAGCAGCATCAAGTGGTCAGACGCTTGACGGCACCGCCACTACAATCACGTGCTTGATATACTATATCTCAATATATATATCAATATCAGAGGGATCTGGCTGAATCTCGGCGAGGCCGCTGTTCTGGACCTTGGCCCCCACTGACTGAGAAGTCTGCAGGCAGGAGGGGTCTGGAGGGAGGTTTAGAGAACTCCCGGACCTGAGGTCTGAGCAAGAGCTGGCTCAAGGCGAAAGCAGCCAGCTGCTCCTCTGACAGAGTCTGCTCACACTCGGCAGCAGCAGTGGTGGCCAAGGAGGAAGAAGACTGAGCCTCTTTAAGCAACTGCTGGTCCTGGCAGAGCTGGAGTTCTGCCTGCTGCTCGAGAGAGTGAGGCAGGGTACCCTGTTCAAACGCAGGAACAAACAGGATCGCCAACTGCTGGCTCTGTGGCAAAGCTGCAGGAGGTGCAAGAATCACTGCAGGAGGTGCCACCTTGACCGTAGGTGCCAACACCACTGGGGCCAAAGACCTGCTGAAGGTAGAAAGGGCTCCCACTGGTCTGGATAGTTTTCTCCTGCTTCCCCTGTGCGTACACTTAGGGTCCGAGCTCTCGGAACCGGGAGCTCGGAAAGTTTGCAAAACCACTGGTGCTGTAGCCGGCACTCTGGACTTACAGTTAGGTTGATGTCTTCCTGTATTTCTCAGACGTATGGTCAGAGCGCTCAGACTGGCCCAGGTTCTGGAATACTTGGGCGGAACCCGCAGATTTTCACTCTGGACGCACTGGTTTGGTTGACTGCTGCTTGTCCAAGAGAAGGACTCGGAGGACTGAGATCTTGACCGCTGCAATCTGCGCTTGGTTGACTTCTTTGGGACAGAGTCCAAAGAAGAAACATCCTGCTGAGAGGGGGCAAACAATGCACGCAACATCTCAGCCTGCATCACCATGCTCTGTGACATGGCTTCTAAAGCATGGACAATCTTTGGATCAGTGCCAAGAGCAGATATGTTGGTCGTTTGGGGCACAGTCTTTTGCGCTGGATTGCCATGTGGTGATCTCTTGCCTTGCAACTCCCACGTCTCTTCATCGTTTTCCAAGGGGTATGAGGGGTAGAGACATCTGTCATTTAGGACTGCGGACGAGCCGAAGCAAGTCCATGCTCTGTCCCATCAGCCACATGAGACTGAGGACGAACTGAAATCTCGGCTTGGCATTTGGCAGTTTTTGCCCCCTGCCGCCTAGGCCTTGCACGGTCAGACTTTGTCTGTGTCTGCTCGCAGAGGAGCCATTTTTCCTCTCCCAAATCCTTACAGTATCTGCAAGTTTGCCCACGAGAGCAAACTTGACCCAACTGCAGGAGACAACCATATCAGTGAGGATGGTCATCCCAAGCTGCCATGGAGTGGTTCGGTGAATCCAGCATTTGATCACGATCCAACAAGGACAATGATGCAGACAAAGTGGTCACGGATCAACACCCATGCTCTGTGACATGGCTTACTATTTCAGTGGTATCCAATCACAGAAATTAGCATTCTAGGTCTCGGTAGATCCCTGGACCACTGAGGAAAGATTTTCTGCAGATTAGGGCATGTGTAATGCACTATTACAGTGAGTGTGAACAAAAGTTCACGGATTTTCAAATCGAAAGGCAAGCCAGAAATGGCACCCAAAAGAGGAAGGGATGAGATGGGGAGCATGTGCAGTAGGAGTCCCCATCAGTTCCATAAGAACCGAGAGATGGGGCCACCAGACCTTCAAGTTTTCAGATTAAGTGAGTCAAAACTCAACTCAATCATGGGCGTTTGACCTAGACACAGAGATCCAGGCAATTGGTGGTCCAGCAGTAACGCTACGTTACCAATACTGAACAATTTTGTAATTTACATGTTACCTCCAAAGGTCATCATCATTTGGCCCTTTGAAATATTCTTTGAGCCATAACTCAATCAATTTTCATTCGATTTGGACCATGTTAGGGTCAAATTGTAGCTAATGTAACACTGAACAATTTTGTCATGTACATGTGACCTCTTAAGGTCAAAGGTCAAGTATATTTGGCCCTTTGAAATTTTCATTCAGTCATAACTTTGTCTATTTTATTCCCTTTTGGATCGTGTTGGGCTCAAATTGTAGCTATTTTCACACTGCACAATTTTGGTAATTACATGTGACCTCTAAAGGTCAAGGGTCAAGGTCATTTGGCCCATTTAAATATTCATTGAGCCATTACTCGATCAATTTTCATCCAATTTTGACCATGTTGAGCTCAAGTTGTAGCTATTGTAACACGGTACGATTTTGAAATTTATGTGTGATGTCTACAGGTCAAGGTCATTCCGCCCTTTGAAATATTCATCGAGTCTTATTAATCATCTGTCCATAAACTGTGAGGTGAAATGAGTGAAGTTTGAGGGTGGGGAGCTTCCTTTCAGCGATTGCATGCGATCAGAGATTTCTAGTTTTCCATGTATATATATATATATATATATATATATATATATATATATATATATATATATATATGCACGTGTTCACTGCATGTATTGAAAAAAAGGGAAGAATTTAAATACCAAAGTAAATATGCAAATTAAACCCAGGGCTTGGCATTAAGGCAAGTTTCTTTTGTCGGGGATCTGTAGATTTCCATGTGGGACAAGTAAAAATTATGAGTGGTGTGGAGTTTCATCTCGTAAGTTGTCAATTTCTGACAAAAGCAGCGAAACACCTGAATGATAAACTATGAACCCTGTTTGATCTCTCATTTAGTACAAAGTAACAAAGTCAAACATGGAAAACTAAATATACCTAAATGCAAAAAGGTGAAGTTAAATGTTCACAAAAGTGTGGAACTTAAGTTCTGAGTGCAAACCTTGTCAGAATAGCAGATCACATGTATGTTGATCCATTAATAACAGTTACACCACTGAAAGCAAATCATGAAATGAGCATAAAGATAAATGAGTATCACCTCTCATTCATTACAGATGACATTGCAATAGTCCATGTGGAACTGCCCAAGCATCCACGCAAGAGCACCCGTCGTGTTGCTGCTACCATTGACTTGATGATGGAATGTGTGGATGATGAATTGTCGCCCTGGCAGAAAGCTGCTTCCAAGCAGGCAGAGGTGGAGTACAGAGAAGCACTCCAGAAGATCAAGTTGGCCAGAGCAGGCAATGCAGTAATCCAGCAGGCCCCAGCTGGCTATGTCCCTCCAGCACCTGTGATTGCAGCAAAGCCAATAGCTCCGGCAGCACCACCACCACCACCACTACCACCACCACCAGCACCTACAGCAGGTAGGGCATGTAGTAACTCTTGGCCCACTAATTACTACAAAAGTCATACTCATCTTACTCATTATTTTCAGATTCACATTTCTCAAATATGATGACCTTGCATTAAAAAACATTCAAGTACCTGCAAACCTGGGTTTCCAATTCCATGTCCTCCCCCACTGCAAAAAGAAAAAAAAGAAAAGGTCAGGTCAGGTCTGCAGTACTTCTCATCATACTTTGGGTGCATTGTCCTTCCAGGACAATGTAGTCTCTGTGATGTTTTGAGACTTAGGTTACTGTAATTATTAATGATTGGGTCAGCGTGTTGTGACACTGCAAATATAAATGTTTGCTTTCCAAACAGACCTTTCTGATAAGAATTTGCAATCAGAACAGCTGTCTACAGGCAGTTTGAAAACAAGACAGTATTCTAAATTTGCAATAGATCGCCATATGCACATCTAATATGGTCCATTTGATGTATAAAAAAAATCAGAAGACTGTTTTTTAAATGTATATGCTTTCAACAGGGTATCTTTCAAAGTGTAAATTTATGGTCCAACAAAATGAGCAGATCAGTTTTCTTAAGTGAAACATGGGACGTTCCCTCACACCACCTTAAATGAGGGAAAATTCTATCCAGAGATCTGTGAGTTAACTAAGGGGCCAGATTGATTTGACTTATTTGCCTTAAGTATTACACCATTTGAGTGATCAAATGTGCAACTCTTTCAGCAGCTCCTCCTGTCAGAGTAAGGGCAAGAGGTAACAAGTCATCTGACATAATAGTCATAGATGATGAGTCTCCGCCTACTTCCCCACCACGTCCAGCTGTTCCTGTGCAGAAACCAAAGGTTGGAAACCAGCCACTATCACAGGCACAACTACAACAGCTCCTCTTCAGCCAACCGATTATTACCCAGTCAGGTCAGCGGGTCATCTTGCCTCAGCAGCCACTGACGCAATACAAGATTGTCACGACAAGTGTTCCACAACAGACAAATGTGAGTACTGAAGCTTCTATTTTCACTGAAAAATTGCTGTATATAGAAGGGTAATTGTTTGGAGAAACGAGACAATACAATGTTGATATCACTATGACATGAAGACTGGAGCAAATAGAAAACTACAGAATGTATTGGTGATTTACCTGTCAATATTTTATAGGGATGACAATAATGACATTGTAATTACTATATAAAACAAGGCATAATTTGAAGAAACATTTAGAATGTTTGATTTTGATCATTCATTTTACACTGTTAATTTTATTAAGTGAGATCCTTCTGTGTCAGTGCTCCACTAAGCACCCCTGCCAAATTGGGACCCCCCTCATCCCCCCCCCCCACACACACACACACAGACACCGTAAAAAAGCTAAGATATTGGTATAGAACAAGCTTTTTACAGTGCGGTACAGCAAAAACTCGTTATAATGACACCATCTGTTCCCTTAGGAATGTGTGAGATAACTAAATATGTCAGATAAATGAATCAAACAGCAAAGAAAATGTACTTTTGCCATTCAGAACTTGTGTCATTATAATGAATATGTCGGATATCTGAGTGTCGTTATAATGAGGTTTCACTGTATTACACATGTAATGTTCAAAATAGAGGGAATTATATATGTATAATTATATACATATATATACACATTGATGTATGCACGGACCACTCGTGCCATTAGCCAAATGCTACTGCCAAATTCATTTGGGTGCAGGAACTTGCAAATGGTTAATCTATTTTTAACATGAATTGTATAGCAGTTAAGCTGAATTCTGCAGTGAATACTGTTTTATATTATGATTTGGCTACAAATTTTGAAGACTCCTGTTGGAGGTTCATGTAAACCAAATTTGATTTACCTCTTCACATGAAAGGTGTGCCAAAAATAATACGTTGGCCAGATGGGCCAGGCCCTGATGGATAGAATGCGGAGGCATTTCTTTTATATGGTGAGAAAGGACCCGACCCAACCATTAGGGAGACATTTTCTTCTCCCCCACCATGAATCTCCTGATTTGACTATTCAAATCATGGAACATACGCACACCTTCGGTCTTAGAGAAGACTCCCCCCCCCCCCCCCCCCAAGTAAATCATCAAATATGCTACTTGATTTGAACATGTAGTCACAAGTGTATTGTAGCTAGAACTGCTTTGGGTAAAGTGTGCCTTCCCAGTGTGAAAGAGGTTAAAAAATGTGACTGCATGCATGAAATCTTCAAAATAACAGAGTTTTCTCAAAAATATTTTACAAGCTTGATGTGATTGGTCATGGGATGGGCTGCCATTGACTCACTGAAAGGTCAATTTATAAGAATCATATAGATACTTTGCTTCAGTGAAGAATGTGTCATGACACATATGGTTACTGCCATAAGTTTCAAGAATCCAAGCTGAAAAGTACTATGTCAATAATGAAATTAAAATCATTTACATTTTTGCTGTCAATTTGAAACAACTTTGATCTGACAAAAGTGTTTATAATGGACATAGACCATATCTACCAAACCTATTTGATGGCTTACTGTTAAAACTGGGCACCAAATTAGCAGGCTTGTGTAGCAAAAGAATTCATTATTTCTGTATCTAGAGGGAGAGACCTGAAGGTTTATATTTGTTGTGGCTTATGTGTATGAGTGAGTCACTATGAGCTGAAATAAGTGTAGAACAGATAAATTGAAACTAATAAAACAAAGATGTGAAACTATCCACAAAGTTGGTCTGATTTGGGTTAGTTGTAATACAACTGCCTTTCAGAAGAGCATAGGACCATCTTGGTCCTCTTGTTGAGTTAGTAACATGGATGTGTTGAACTTGTAAACAGAATACTTACTTTTACGATTGCTGTTATTTTCATAGTCCTTGAAACCGCTTGACATTTACAGCTGAACAGTCAGAACCCTGCCTTGTCCGGCTTGCTCAACAGGTCTCCTACCACCATACCAGTGCAGCGGGTAGCTGCGCAGCCTCGTAAACAGAATATCCCTGCAGGAGCAGGTAAGTCTTCAAATTTAGGTGACTGTAACTTCAGGTAGTGCAATAGGTTTTATGCCTTGGCCTAGGAAAAGTATGGTGATGTGCATTCCAGTCTTCATTTTTGCAGGTAGTGTGAGACCAGAAAGAAAATTGCATTGTATATATTCAAAAAACAAAACAAAACAAAACAAACAAACAAACAAAAAACTGGCCCTGGTATGGGGAATGTTATGTGGCTGTACAGATATTATGGCTGTGGGTTTGTTAGTCATGGAGTCCAGGATTGACTAGCATGGTAATTCTGCAAGACATTTAAAATTTTGGTGTAATTGTCACCAGGGAAGTGGATGAAGAAAGTTTCAAATCACCAGATCACTGGGACTGTTAAAAATAGGAACCAGCTTTTCTATTCACAGTATGAGAATGAAAACCTCAAATTATTTTTTGACTTATAAGGCATAATTCCCAAATGACTTTGTTTCCCCTCAAAAAAGGGAAATGAAATATTCCATAAGGCTTTATTAATATTTAAAGTTTGGGCCAAAATGTGTTGTTTCACCATGAGTGCATTTTGTTTATTCTCTTAAGAGTGATTTATTATCTTAAACGTGAAATTGTTGTGAAAGTGTACTAATAGAGATTATGTGCTGATGGACAAAAAATGTCTTACTGCAGTGGTCAGGGAGACCCCAACAGTGGTCTCGGGCACAATGGGGCTGGGAGTAAAGCGACCTGCAACTGTCATGGAAAATGAACTGGCCAAAGCCAAGAAGAAGAGGCCAAGCACAGATGGCGATGACCCAGGTAAGGCTGCAGGCTAACCTTTTTGAAACATCATGTGTAAAATCTTCTGGTCATCCACAACTTTTTAGGGTATTTCCAGGTATAACTGAACCGTTAGGGAGAGGAACACCCATCAATATATAGGGGATGTCATGCAGAATAAAAAACAAAAAACAAACAGAATAATTTGCACTGAATGATTTATATGTTTACAGTTGCATTCTTTTGTTTCAACGCTGACATCTACATCATTTGAAAAATACAGATGCATTCTCCACTTCCTGTAAACTTAAGACTGGAGGAACCCTAACTTAAATGAACTTGCAGTAGAGGTACTAATTTGTTTAAGAAAGTGACTGCAGTTTGCAATCCCGTTAAGTAAAGTGATGTATTTTCAGGAAACTGGGTGCCATTGGATGAGTACTATTATGGAAAGAAAGAGGGAGACCCTGCATACAGGGAGGAGAAGGGAGAGTTTAGGTTTAAGGTGAGTTGGGTTATTTGTAATCTTAAATATCTGCAAAAAATAACATACAGTGGGTCTGATTTTGAAATATTTAACTCCTGTTTAGTGATGGAATAAAACCTGTGAAAGGCAACTGTCATCAATGGTACCATGTCTTTATTCTCCAAGGTTTGGTCACATGTGGAAGTCAGAACTCAAATTTTCAGGAGGCAGATACACAAGTTTGTTTGGTAAGGGTAAAAGTACATAAACTTAAACTTTGTCAGAGCTTAAATTGACCATTTCATGGAAAGGGAGGGGGGAGCCTTTCAGCATCAGAGTTTTGTGCAAGATAAACAAAAATAAATAGTGTGCAGAATAGTGTTACTTTGATGATAGAACTGGTTGAATTTCCATGTATTTTAGCATTGGTACTGCCATAGCATTACTTAACAGTAAACTGATTGAATTGACCTACATTTCAGTGTTGGTACTGCCACAAGATGTTGTACAACAATGTACGGATTATGATGCATATGCAAGGCCACATTGACAGTGAAAAGCAGCAGAACCTGGACTTGAGTGACCTCACCCAGTGCAAGCACTGCTACAAACAGTTTGATACCCCCTTTGAAATGCAGACACATGTTGAAAAGGTTAGAAATAGTGTCAAAGGATTTGAGATTACAAGCGTAATGATAATGTATCCATGGGCAGTTTCGGTATGCAAGATCTTGAGAATTCAAGAGGTTGTTATATTTTGGTTACAATTCTTTCAAAATGAGACAAAGTTCATTTTAGTGATAGGAAGTCTCATTCAAAGATCATGGTTTGGCTACTGAAACAACCCGACTGGATTTAATCTGGTTACCTTGTCATTTTACTTGAAAGTGGGCTTCAAAAGATATACTTAGTTGATAGCTCAGTTGAAATGACAAAAGAAAATAGCATGTAAACTAAAATTGTGCAACACAAATTTTGTATGACAGTAATTTTCACGGGAACAAGGAGAGGAGAGGCTG
This sequence comes from Hermodice carunculata, assembly GCA_964020975.1. Lineage (NCBI taxonomy): Eukaryota > Metazoa > Annelida > Polychaeta > Eunicida > Amphinomidae > Hermodice > Hermodice carunculata. The sequence goes on along the minus strand of OZ026630.1, from coordinate 67,326,650 downwards.
CTAGATAGATTCAGTTTTATGTGGCTGCAAAGTAATTGTAAAAAGGACTTTTCTGAAATCAAAGCTGTGGACCAGCACATGTGGGAAAAAAAAAATTGTGTTGGAAGACAAAACCACAAATTACAACAAATTTGTATGGCCATATTTTGCCCAAAGTACAGGTCTATGGGAGCTTAGAGTTGAAATATTGCTGATCTTCTACAGGTGCATCAGAAGGGGGCTAATGTGTTGGTTTGTCGGATCTGTGAAAAAGACCATGAGAACCAACAAGCATTGCGGGCACACATGAAGACCACCCACAATGCCTGTGAAATGCCTTACATCTGTCAACTGTGCAACTTCCGTTCATCTATATACAGTGATGTAGTAGATCACTTTAAAAAGGTGAGATCAAATACACTGCACCCACTTTATCTTAGTTTTAAAGCATTGAACAAATTTTAAAGTTTAAAAGTGGTTGATTAATGCTGATAATCCAGATAGAGTCCAATACATGTATCTTCTTTGGATGAGAGTTACTGGAGCCAAAATAATCATGTCTAGAAATATAGATGATCTGAAATGGAAAGTGAGCTTCAGGGTTTGTTATATATGTGTAACTGAGGTTCTGTTGACAGGACTGATACACAGAATCAACATAAAAATAAGATTTTATCTCTTTTAACCTGAGGGATAGCTCAAAATCTTAAATACTGCTGTTTCTTAACAGTTCTTTTGCAGAAGTATTTTCTAATGATAGAATCTTGGTCATTACTCAGGTATACATACTTAATTATGCTAATTCAGTTTTTCTTTCATTTTCACTAGCGCCATGACAGTTCACAATATGTGATGTGTCTTTATTGCCTGAGGGTGTTCAAAGTCAACTTCTCCAAAAGTAACGGTTGGGGACTCACACAGAATTACTACCAGCACTTGCAGGTATGGTATGGCATTGACAGTTGGATTTCTTTGTTTTGTGTTTTAGCGCTGCTGGTTTTGCAAAGCCAGCAAAGACCTTGTGACAGGTTCGTCTGTCTCATTTGATCTGGGAACTCAGAATTTCTTCGCTAATACAATATATGGAGGTGTTGATGGTTTGGCGTGAGCAATGATGGCTTATCACACACACATTCGTAGTTTTCATCAACTGGAGATTTTCAATTTTTAATCCCTTATGACCTAATTCTCAAGGTCACAGAGTCACATATGTGAAATCAGTTTCCATGCAATCACTTCTGAAGAACTTGATGAAACTCTGTAGGATTATATACCTGGATGAGACCTAGTTTGGAATTTTATCTGGATCACATTGACCTACTCTCAAGGTCACAAAGTCACTTATATTAAATCAGTTTCTGTGTATGAAGTACTGAAGAACTGAGCAAAACATTATAAAAAATTGGTGGGATTTAGGTATCTTGGTGAGATCTAAGTTGGAATTGTAATTTGGTCACCTTGACTTAATTTTCAAACTCACGGGGTCACTCATGGTGCATGAAATCAGGTTTGGTGTGATAAATACTGAAGAACTAAACAAAATTTGGTAAAAATTTGTAGGATTATGTATCTGGGTGAGATCTGGGTTTGGATTATTTCTAGATCCCCATAACTTAATTCTCTATGTTTTGTTTTGCATTTTGTGAAGGATTATTGTTAATATTGTTTGAAAGTTTTGAAGATTTTTATGTGCATATCATTGTGTCATTTTATTCAATAAACTTCATAATTATGCAGATTTAGTGATTAGGGTGTTAAAGATGATGCAGTACTGTAAGTGTGAGCAGTCAGCTGGAGGAGCTGACAGACAGTCAGGAACCTGTTTGGTCACCATTTATAAGATCAGTTCTTTATAAAGCTGCAGTTTTTAGTTGAGGCCTTGTGCAATACACATTTAAGGCTACATAAAAGTAAACATGTTTGAGCACAATGTATCATGTAAAGCCTACACTGCACAATATAACTGTTATACAGAATAAAAAAATATTGCGAAGGTGACGTGTCTTAAGATTTAATTGCAAATTGCATAGAATGTGTATCTTCATTGGGAATGTGTTTACTTTTTTCTCATACAGAAACATCAGTTGAAGAACAGTGCAAAGAAGTGCCCACATTGTAAACTGAACTTCCTGAATAAAAATGACGTAAAACTTCACAAGGGTAAAGACCACATGCCAAACCATAAAGGAATATTAGGTGAGCCTTTTGCGCACCTGGTGAAACCCAGTCTTGTAGATAATAAAATTTTACGGTCTGAATAAATATTCAGAAGGGGTGTGTGAGAAACTGAAAGTATCTGTTGGTTACAAAATACACGTGTATCTGTAAATCTATATAGATTTTTTGCTGTACCAGGTCACAAAGAAACTTGAATGTTCATACTGCTGAAATAATTTAGACTGTGCCTGTGGTCAAGAATTTAAATTTCCATATATATCTGGGTTTACATAAGACCAGATGTGAATTATAATCAAAACTTCAGAGATGAAGGTTGAAGCACAAAAGTACCATTACATGGGTTCATAATTCTGAAACTTAAGTGCTTGTGAATATCATAAAAATTTGTCCTTCACACAGTATATCCAATGGTGATGACATAGGCAGTATACACAAGATTGTGCTGTTGAAATGAGAAAGTACAGTGAAGACCGTTACACTTGATAATTGCTGTTGATTTTGGTTGCAGGCCTGGGTGGTTCAACATTGCCTGCCAAAGGAGAGCAAGTGATGATTAAAGTTCCTGAAGAAGGCATCCCAGCTGGAGGTCTGAGCTCTTCCAAGGCCAACAAGGCCAAGGCAAAATCTCTCAATGCCCCAGCAGTGTCCAAGGTTCAAGAAATGAGGGGCATGAGGCTGACAAAGATGGAAGATCTTTACTGCATTGAGTGCAAAAATCCCATGGAACTGGCAGGCCATTTCAAGTATGTCAGAGTGCGGTTGTGCTTAGACTTCATTTTGTAGTTGATTTTCAGTGTCTTTGGCATAGGTGATTTGTGGACAGGGCTTAATATAACTGGTTTCACACTGCAAAACAGTCCATGTGTTCCAGCAATTATCTGGCTGCTGTTAAAGACTACATTTTATCATCTTTCCTAATAAAATGCAAATTAGAAAGAAAAAAAGTACTGGCACTGAAGGCAAGTGTTTGGAATGTTAATTTGGAATATTTGTTCTTAGTGTGTTTTAATTTGGGAAGGTATGACATTGATGCTGTCATTAGTCCTGTCCTCATAAACCCTGATGTGGAGAAATTGGGACAAAGTGGGCATTTTAAAGCTGGAATATGTTGTATTTGTAGCTGACATGTACCTCAGAGAGCAAAAGGAGAATACAGTGGAAGTCAGCCTGATGAAAGAACTAAATGTTCGGATGAATATTACATAAGTTTTACAGTTAGATATACATACCTTATTAACACATTACACAATTTTTAGTTGTGACGAAAGTAGAAAATGTAGACTTCATAGATTGCTACTTCTGGTTTTTGTATTTTTTTTTTTTTTATCACTGTCATAATCCAGACATATCATTCATTTTTATATATTTCAGTGGCCAGATATCAGGTAACATGGTGAACAAAATATGCAATTTGTTGCCAGGACAATTTGCCCTCGTTCCAAAAAATACATATCTGGAAAAATGCAAGTGATTAGGATTTACTGAATGCCAAAATTGTTCAAACCAAATTGCCACTACAGAAATAGGAATTACCATTACAACTGCTTGATTATTGTACAGAGACTTACCCTGGACATCAAGAGTCAAGTGTATATCATCAAAATGACTTACAAAATATGATCAACCAAAAACCATGGGAATTAATTGAGAATTTTCCCACATAACCCTAAAACCAAAATGTACATCAAACCATTATCCATAGCTGTAACATTGCTCAGATTTTCAATATTTTATGTTCCCATATACAAGACATTTCATTGAAAACCAAAAAGGCCAATAATTTAATGTTTTTGACTACTGTTACCATTAATACACACACAGAAATATTTAGAATTGTTAAATATAAGTTTTTAAGAGGGCTTACAATTCAAGGTTATTATCTTGTGATGCAAGGATTTCTGTAAGTTAAAAAGTATATGCCATTATGCACCATTGTATATACTATTAAACTTCAACCTATGTTTACCATAGTAATGGTAAAGACAACTTTAGTAACAGCAGAGGCAAGATGGAGTGGTGAAGGTCAGTTTTGTTGTTTTGGGGATCTGATACTAAAAGTGATGAATTACATGAAGTCAAAGAAATGAAAAGCAGTACATGTATATGAAATTGTCAAAGATTGGTCACTAACTGTGAAAATCATATATAACTGCAGTCAGTGTTCCAGGGTTTGCAGAAGTTGTGTGTTGACTTCTCTCCATTTCTTTTGTTGGTACAAATTAAAGGTCGGGTATATCTGTTTGAAAGACTCAAGTCAGCAGATTTTATTAAGAAAGTGATTTTTGTGTCTTTGTAGGAAATACGTGGAGTGTTCAATGTGTCGCTATGCTACCATCTGTAATCATGCGTACTCCAACCACATGATCGGATTCCACTCAGGTCTCAGCAACATGCGGTTGTTAATGATAACTAAAGAGCGTCAGATGGAGCGCCCCATGTTTTGTAGCTGTGGTTATACAAGCAAGTACGGCAATGCAATAGGTAAGCCTATTCTGGACTTGTGTGATGATTTGTAAGCACATTTTACTGGAATGCTAAGCATCAGAAATATATAGTTTGATTGTGATCATTGACAGGAGGAATTTTACATGGAAATTCCTCTGTAGTTGCGTTTCTGATGGATTACATGGACACTGGATAAGAGCACCAAGCTGGTCTTTTCTTATTGCAGTATTAGTTTTTGCTCGAAATTCAGTGATGATTACTACAGCATCTCTAAAGTGTATTTTACTGTCTCATCCCTTTTAAATTCCTCTTCCCCTTATATGGTCTTCACATTTTTGTAAGTCCCAAAGTATTAAATAGTTTTTTTTTGGTTTTTTTTTTTTGGCTTTTTAAACAGTGTTGAGTTATTCAAAACATGTCTGAATTGAAGTCTTGCATTCTAAGAATGTTGTAAGTGTCCTGGTGCATGACGGCAAGAGTATACATGTGAAATTTTTCGTATTAATTAGTGTGCTCATGTCTCAACCACCATTGCCTAGACCTCTATGTCTGGGCATACTGCCCAAGAAAATCTAGTTGACTTCACTCACTTGATTGTTCCAAAAACCTGACTGATCGGTGGTGCCATCTCGATTCCTATGGATCTGGTGGTAACTTCTGGTGTGCATGCTCACCAATCATCCTTCCTCTTTTGGTGAGTGGTCAGTTGATGTCAGCTGTAAGAAGGAAGTGGGGTGGTTCAGTGGGCTTCTCTGGTGGTCGAGAGGTAAGTATATGTACTAATACCGAAATTACTAAATATTTCACATATTAGTTACTAACGTTAGGTCTCGACCACCATTGCTGATGTACAGACGCAAAGGTAAAGGGTGTAACCTTACTCGCAAACTGACCACATTCAGACTGCAGAGACCGATAGCCGGGGGGAAACCATCAGTCCATGTGAGGAGGCAGTGTCTGAACTGAAAACCTTAGAGGTACGTGGACTTAAGGCTGCCAACAGGAGATTCCAGCTGAAGCCTGGAAACCCTCCTTCCCAACCAGCATGGGACCACACTGGGCCCCACAGAATTTGCCCACTAACATGATAGCTGTCTGCCACGTGGGTAGACGCTGTCTGTTTCTGCTCATCCAGACCTGGGGATCTAACAGGACCTAGTCATGAAATTGGCGGATGCCTGGGGGGCTGGTATATGGTTGCGTGGGGCAGAGATCACGTGGGTCGACCGGCTCTATTTGGGCCAGGACAGCAAAGATGACTGCCTGATTCAAGTCCAAGATGGTCAATTTAACTTATGAAATGCCCACTAAGAAGTGCGCTGACCTATAGGCTGCATCAAGTCTAAATCACAAAGGTGCCATAAACTGGAACACAGTGGCTGCCCTGATGGGACTCTGAAGCCTAACAGACAAGTATCGGGAACCTAAGTAAAGGAGCCTGTGAGGCCCGCAAAGGTGCACATACCTTCCTCTGCACTATCATATCTTGCAAGTAGTGTTTGGCGAAAGTCGTAGACAATCGCCAGCAGCAGGCCCACAGGATAATGACAACCGTGAGATTCCTCGGGATGCGCCAGTAAGCATTGAAGGCTCATACCTTGTGAGCTTTGAGTCAGACGATCTCTCAGGCCCTGGGCCTCTGCAGAGCGGTCTCATAGGCCTTAAGGATCAGCTGCTTAAACCATAAAGAGATTGTGTTTCTCCAAACTTGCTCCTTATGAGGGTTACCAAGGGGTAAAAAGAGGGTGGACCTCTGACCCTTGAAAACGTCTTGAGCGTGAAAGGTACAAAGCCAGACCTCTTACAGGACACAAGGCTCTTCTATGGAGAGAGCCATAGCCATGGCACGGAGGGTAAAACCCTGGAAGGCCATTGCCAGATCTTGAGTCACTTGGTTATTTGCAAGGAAACCCAAGTGAGGCCTCAGTGTCACCTGGGAGTGGTCAGGCGACCATTGGATTCGGTCATATGCTAGAGTGTGGATCTCGCTTCTTCCAGCAGCTGAAGCAGGCATCTAGAGAAAACAAGTTTTCCACATCCAGTAGTTGAGGTCCAACCACTTGGGTCCTCTAAGCACTCAAAGGGCCACTTCAACATGACTAAGACCAACTGAAGGTCCCACTGTATTAGGACATGTCATTCAGCCGGCCTGTAGGTGTAGATGGACGCAATGAGCGCTGACAGATCAAAATCACTTCCAATGCGAATGTCTAGGACCTGCCTGAGGGTTAAGGAGATGGTTGATTGAAATCCCGCCACAGTTCCTGAGCTCTTGCCAAGGATTTCTCACTGATATAGCAGGAAGTCAGCAATGTCCACAATGTGCAGAGACCAAGGATGTATCTTCTAACTGGTGCACCAATCTGAAAACACTGTGCAGCAATCCAAATAAACTGTCAGAGAAGAGGATCTAAGCCCCCATCTGGCAATTCTATCTGCAGCTGAATCCGAGAAACCTCTGTCACGGATGTGCTATGCGACAACCTCCAAGCATGGAGGTTGACCACTTGAGGGTTCCTGTGGAACACACTTGTCTGCAGTAGCACTAGAAGTTACAGCCATGATGGTAAATATAGTGGGGCTCAACACCTAATTCTAGGAGGTCAATGGATCAATCTGTCCTAAGGACACCAAAGGTTGCTCCAGTCCATGGCCAGAGTGTCCACCGCTAGGGCTTGGGAGTCCGGGATTGGCGTAAGGTAAACATGTAGTTTGGGGTTTGCACTTGTGGTCTGCATAAACCACTTGGGTTCACGGCTTAAGGGATGCCTGTCTTCGCTGAAAGGCAGGGAATAGCCATGTCTCAGGATACTTAAGATGAAAGAATCCTTTGTAATGGACTCCTTCTGTGTCCTGAGTTCTGAGTAGTGAAAAGCCATGGCAGAGGGCAATCCTGAGACTTGGCGATACAGTGTGCCAGAGTCAGGAGCCCTGAGGCTTGCCCGACTTCTTGGCTTTGCTGAAGCACTTGGGTTTCTCTGATCGCTGCCCACTCTTCCTAGGGCATTGCAGCAAAGAGGTTGGTATGCGAGCTGAAGGGCAAGTAGGCATGGTCTGAGTTGCCTGCTTCGGGGCTGAGGCGGCCAAGGACCACAGTGACCAAACAGTCTGTCAACGCCTTGGTGCAGGTTGGATCGACAGAGCAGGCCCAAAGATCCTGCACCTTGTGAACGACTTTCACCATCTGTCCTCCAAACAGTTCCTGAGAAGACAGGCTCGGCAGCTGAGAAAGTGAGCGTCTTGATCGTCGATGAGTAGACTGCAGACAGGGCCTAGTGGCAGACATATCTGACTGAAGTCGGATACATCCATCAGCAGGAGCTTCTCCTTGGTGACGAGATCTTCGGATTCATGAGGGGAGCGGTGAGACCCAAAGCCTCATTGAACAACTCATGGTTTGTGGGTGATGGGTCACCACCTGTGTCAGCAAAGGGTCTGTCACCACTCCAAATGAAGGGGGAGCAAAGACTTCTGTGGATGTTGTTGCAGCCCCAGAGGCTGCCTCAGTTCGCTCAGCCCACGGACTGGACAGGGGGGCTTATTAAGAACCGGTCACAGGGAGCACAGCTGCCACCAACTGAGGAGTCTGCTGGCTGGAGGGCGCCTGCAGGAGTTGTGAGAAGTCCTGGGTCGGGGGGGGGGGAGCAGAGGGAGCGCTCAAGGCAGGAGCCACAGGTGCCACCAACCGGTGTCTGTTGGTGGCAGGTATTAGGGGTTTGGGGAACTCGAGAGCCCTGGGGACATCTGAAAGCTCACTCAGGGCAGAGGCAGCAAACTACTCTACACATGTAGCGGCAGTGCTGGCAAGAGTGAAAGAAGATGAGGTCTCAAACCGCAAGGGCTGTTCCTCATGGAGGTTGAGTTACGCTTGCCTCTCCAGAGAGGGAGGCAGGGCACATAGCTCGAAGGTGGGAGTCAGCAGGATTGTCAGCTGCCACTCGGAGGCTGACCCTGCAAAAGGGCAGGAGGCAAAGCCGGGCTTCAAAGGGTCACTGGAAGGCACCACCACAGACTTAAGTGCCTTCCTTCTAGTTTTAGCGTACCTGGACTTATGAGGTGAGCTCTTGGAACTGGGAGCTTGGTAGGCTTAGACTGGCTGAGGATCTGGGATGCCCAGAGAAGAACCTGTAGGTTTCCATCCTGGTTTCACAGATCTACGCGGTTTACACTTCCAGCGCTCAGACCTGGAGGGCCGAGATCTCGACAGCTTCAACCTGTGTTTAGCTCGACTCTTCAAAGGGAACTCCGAAGAGACTGGCTGAGAGGGGGTGATCATTGCAAGCAACATATTAGCTTGCAACTGCGTACTCCTAGCCATAGACTGCAAGGCATGGGCAACCCTCAGACAGTGGCCAGAGATGCACTGGTCGTCTTGGAACAAGCTGGGTGCTCGTAACCTCCCGAAGGAGATCTCTTGCTGCCCTGCTTCAGACTAAGTCACCCTTCCCCTTACTCCCTGGGTTGGGTTGTGTGTGTATGTTCAGGTGGAGAGATGACAGGCACCCAAGTCTGCAAGTGAGCCATGTGGGTTTGTCTTCATTTTTCCAATGGTGTTGCAGGTGAAGACTTGACGGAGTCTGATTTTAAAGCTTGGCATTTGGCAACTATGGCCTGCCACCTACACTTTGCTCAGTCACTCTTTTTCCATGCCTGCTCATAAATCAGCCATTTGTCTTCTCCCCAGTCAGCACACTATTTGTAAGTTTGTTTACGAGAACAAATGAGACCCAGCCGCTGACAACAACCAAAGCAGTGCTGATGATATTCCCAGGCTTCCATATAGTGGTTCCGTGAGTCCAGCTTCTGTCCTGTATCCAGCAAGGATGTGGGTGAAGTGGTCACTGGATCAACCCCTATAGCTCGCTCCCTGAAAGGCAGCGATTGCCTGGTTGGTATTCTCTTCCTGCTCTCTGCGATCTGAGCATCAAGACGCCATCTTGAAAACTTCGGTTTCAGGCCAAATGAATGACCAGCTCTACTCCCAACTATTGCAGAGGTATCTGCAGGACAGATATTAGATATCCTGGTCTCGGAAGAGTCAAGGACCACTAAGAAAAGATTTTCCGCAGAAGGAAACGTGTGAAGGACTAGAGCAGTGATGGTGAACAAAAGTCCACCGAACTTCAACGTGAACGAACAAGCCAGTAGTGGCACCCAAAAGAGGAAGGATGATTGGGGAGCATGTGCACCGGGAGTCACCACTGGATCTATAGGAAGTGAAAGATGGTGCCATGGGACTGTCAGTTTTTTAGAGCAATTAAGGTGAATGAACTCAACTTGATTTCTTGGGTGGTGTGCCCAGACACAGAGGTCTAGACCATGGTGGTCGAAAGGTAATGTTACATAGCTAATACAGTATCTCTTTTTTTGTTTTTGTTTTGTTCTTTTAGGAATATGACGTTTCTTTGTACAGTTGCTTCATGTTTCTTTTTGTAAATGTCACGTGATTCTGAGCAAAGTTAAATCTTTGTCAAAGAGGACACTTTTTATTGGTATGTTGGTGGAAGGTGCCAAAAGCCACAATTATTTTCATATACTCTTGTTTGTCGATAGCCAACCACCTGGTGTCATGCAGCAAAAGAACGTGCTACAGCAAGAAACCTGAAATAAAGTGGTTTGAGTACAATGCTGAGCTGGAGGAGTTCAACCCATTTGAGCCTTATATGGATGGTCAGTGTTCTGAGCTTTTTTATTTTATGTGTAGAATAGTATCCTTGACAAAAGTAATGGTCACAAGCAAAAACTGCTCCCACTTACCATTGACCAGTGTAAAAAAAGACTGGTGTGCGAAACAGTCTGGTAATTAAAAACAGAAAGTACATTGTAGGGTGTGATGAGTTTGAGTAATTGTAAACAGCTTCCAGTTTACCTAAAATTTACCATGTGCAGCTGTGCAAGTACCCATTTACAGGGTGTGTTATAAAAGAGATCCTAAAATATTTGATCTGTTTAAGTGGGTGGTAAGCAGAACATACATTTGATTTGCTTTGCAAGGGTACACTGAAAATCAAGTTCATGTTAACAGATTGCCTCTTTTGCAATGTGGACCTTTTGCTGACTGAAAATGCTTTCTGTTCGGTTGGTTGTTGAGCATGGGTAGCTTTAAGGCATGTTTGTTTTAAAGAGTATCTTGTGGCCAAGGTGGTGTTGTTGCTTTGGTGGTGAGATAAAGCTGTCATATTGATTAAATTGGCTGGATGACAAGCTCAATGTTGAAGCTGAAGGAAAATGGGAAACATTTTTAATAGGTATCAGAAACTGCAGGCATTCTTCAGTGGTGTTTGGTTTGTAACCTATGTCATTGATTATTTTCTACAGAGCCAGATACACCAGAAAAGCCAGAACCTCTGCAAAAAGAAATGTCACTGTTTGATGTACTGGGACTCAGAAAGAAACCAGCCAGTAATACAGGTCCAAGACGAGTCTTTCAGGGTGAGGAAACAGAGAAACATGTATCTTGTAAATACAAATTCTTTGTTGAAGCTGATCAAAAGCCAAGGAATTGTATCCAGAATTTGCAATATACTTCACTACTTACATCTGTAAAAAATTTTGTTGTTTAAACAGGATCCTAAACATAAGTTGAATAAAATACAAGAGTTTATAAAACAAATTAATGGTTTTAAAAGAAATTGTAACACAAAAACCTGTTTTTAGAGACTGCCCCTGAAGCAGACCAAAAAGTGGTCACATGAGGCAGTTGGTTTCTCAGTAGAGGTGCAATAACATGGGAAAGATGGCAAAAGGGACATGATAAACATGGTCTGAATAGGCAGGTGGTCTTTCCTCACAGTGGTCTCTCAAAACAGGTTTCACAGTACTTGTTTTGATGAACATTTGGGGCAGTATTTGCAAAGATGTTTTTGGACTTAGCCCTCCTGCTTAAAAATGAATAAGTTTCATCGATTGAAAAAATGTGACTGGGCTCTTCTCTACTTCACTGGGATGTTTTGTCTGTCAGTATACAGTTGGACCTTGACTTGTTGCAGGGGAGAAGCGCAAACAGGCAGCAGTGGCAAAAGAAGTTGCTGCGAGCATCATGGATGATGTATTGGATGCATCATTTCCAGCTGAAACTGCAGCATCAGCATTTATCTCCACACTTATGGATAATGTTCATAAGGAAATCAAAATGAAAGGTCAGCTTTATGTGTGTCTTTTATTTTTATTTTTAATGTGTTTTGAAGGGAGGTAGATGGTACTAGCATTACCACTGAGCCCCAGCGCTGCTGTGGACCTAGGTGTGAAAGCGGTCTCTCCGCTTGACTTTCGTAGCTAACAATGCTCATATCATTCTCATTTTACCATTCATCATAATATAGTTTATATCATTGGATTCACCACATTTTAAGCTTTCTGTTCATATATTTTTTATGGGTATAATCACATATTTAACTGGTATGATGGCTGAGTGAAAATCCAGTGGTGTGTCAGTTCAGCCACTTTCTCGCCCAAGCCGGCGTGGGTCAACTTTCCCGCGGTTTCCCAGGCATATTCATTCATAAAAACTATTCTGGCATGGTTAAATGATGTCATGGAATATTTTACCTTCATGGACCAATCAGAGCACAGTATGAGATTTCAATTGGTGTAAGCAAAATTTAAATACTACAAGTGGAAGTAATCGTCCTGGCGAGGTAAGTGCAAGGGTCGACTTTGAGCGAGAATTTAGACCAGAAAGAATGGCGTGCGGACACTGGAATGTCCATAATTATAAGATTCAATCTTTTCTGAAAATAACAGTGTGTGTTTTGTGTATCAGAAAATGATATTAAATGCTGTGACTTTTGCTTTTAAAATGTCTTGTTCAATGGGCATGTTGCCGTCAGCGCGTAGTAGTAGTTCCGTGCCCTTGCCGCAAGGGCGACACTAACAGTTGGGAGAATTGATCAATAATCGGCGAATGCGGATATGCATGTGAATTTCGCACAATAAACATAAAATTACGTTACTTGTGCCTCTAGTATTCTTGCATAAGTTGAAAAAGATATAATTTTCCTGAAATATCCTGTTTGAAACGATCGATAGACTATTTTGAAGAAATTCTGGACCAAAACTGAGCATGAATTCTGGAATGAGCGATAATTGGGAGCCATGTCTTTCGATCGTAATTTTGATTTTTTTTTCGTCAAAAACTTCACTTAAGAATTATGTCTCCCGGTGGAAGCCGGGGGACATATTGTTTTAATGCCCGTTTCTTCCGCTTGTTGTTGTTGTTGTTGTTTATGTTCTTCAACACTTGGTTTCCGTGCGATAAGTCTTGAAGGACTTGACAGAATTTGATGAAACTTGGTGGGATTATGTATCTAGGCAAGACCTAGGTTGGGATTGTACTTGGGTGACCTTGACCTAATTTTAAAGGTCACAGGGTCACTTATGTGAAATTGGTTTCCGTTCAATAAGTCATGCAGAACATGATGGAATTTGATGAAACTTGGTAGGATTATGTATCTAGGCAAGACCTAGGTTGGGATTGTATTTGGATGACCTTGAGCGAATTCTGAAGGTCACAGGGTCACTTATGTGAAATTGGTTTCCGTACGATAAGTCTTGAAGAACTTGATGGAACTTGATGAAACTTGGTAGGATTATGTATCTAGGCAAGACCTAGGTTGGGATTGTATTTGGGTACCTTGACCTAATTTTCAAGGTCAGAGGGTCACTTATGTGAAATTGGTTTCCGTTCGATAAGTCATGAAGAACTTGATGGAATTTGATGAAACTGGGTAGGATTATGTATCTAAGCAAGACCTAGTTTGGGATTGTATTTGGGTGACCTTGACCTACTTTTTGAGGTCACAAGGTCACTTATGTGAAATTTATTTCCGTTCGATAAGTCATGAAGAACTTGATGGAATTTGATGAAACTTGGTAGGATTATGTATCTTGGGAAGACCTAGGTTGGGATTGTATTTGGATGACCTTGAGCAAATTCTCAAGGTCACAGGGTCACTTATTTGAAATTGGTTTCCGTGCAATAAGTCTTGAAGAACATGATGGAATTTGATGAAACTTGGTAGGATTATGTATCTAGGCAAGACCTAGGTTGGTATTGTATTTGGATGACCTTGATCGAATTATCAAGGTCACAGGGTCACTTATGTGAAATTGGTTTCCGTTCGATGAGTCATGATGAACAGGATGGAATTTGATGAAACTGGGTAGGATTATGTATCTAGGCAAGACCTAGGTTGGGATTGTACTTGGGTGACCTTGACCTAATTTTAAAGGTCACAGGGTCACTTATGTGAAATTGGTTTCCGTGCGATAAGTCTTGAAGAACGTGATGGAATTTGATGAAACTTCGTAGGATTATGTATCTTGGCAAGACCTAGGTTGGGATTGTATTTGGATGACCTTGAACTAATTTTCAAGGTCACAGGGTCACTTATGTGAAATTGGTTTCCGTTCGATAAGTCATGAAGAACATGATGAAATTTGATTGAACTTGGTAGGATTATGTGTCTTGGCAAGACCTAGGTTGGGATTGTATTTGGATGACCTTGAGGCATTTCTGAAGGTCACAGGGTCACTTATGTGATATTGGTTTCTGTGCGATAAGTCATGAAGAACTTGATGGAATTTGATGAAACTTGGTAGGATTATATATCTTGGCAAGACCTAGATTGGGATTGTATTCGGGTGACCTTGACCTAATTTTTGAGGTCACAGGGTCACATGTGAAATTGGTTTCCGTTCGATAAGTCATGAAGAACTTGATGGAATTTGATGAAACTGGGTAGGATTATGTATCAAGGTAAGACCAAGGTTGGGATTGTATTTGGTTGACCTTGACCTAATTTCTAAGGTCACAGGGTCACTTATGTGAAATTGTTTTCTCTGCAATAAGGCTTGAAGAACTTGATGAAAATTGCTAGAGTAATGTATCTAGGTGAGAGCTAAAATAGGATTGTAATTTTCAAACAAAATTGGTCATTTGTAATTTGTTATCACCTGTAGCTTATTCAGAGACGTAAGTGTTCCACCGGGAGACATTTGATTTTCCGTTGGAAAATCAGTCTGTTCTAGTTAGTTTATGACTTTCTGCAGTATTAACTATGATTTCAAGGTTGTTTAGATTAATTTAATGAAGATATCCAGTAGTTTTATGCTAAAATGAGTTGTATTTTCCATAATTCTGTCATGGCCTTGGTGCTAGATACCAGTGGTATGATCAGATGATCATTCATATCACCAACTTTTTCAAACTAAATAAATTTTGTGGTTCAAAAATAAAATGTAGGTTTGCATTAACCTCCAATTGGGGGTAAATTGCCCTTTTCAAATAATGAAATACCCCCTCAACAAAATTCAAAGGGTCACAACTTGTATTTTCTCAGTAAATACTGCAAAAAAAATGCTGAAAATTTGACTGCCTCAGGTTGTGACCCTCTGAAAAAAATTGCTAATGTAAACCCTGACTTGCCTATTTCCATACTTAAATAATTTAATTTAAAACTACACAATTTAAAAATCATTTTGATTTATTTTAATTTGTGGGGAGGATATTTGTTATGGTTGAATTAATGATAAATAGACATACTTCTTAACCCAATTAGTACTAGTACTAGTAGCAGTGAACTACCCAACATGAACAGAATGAATTTTCAAAATCAAGTTTTCAATTGCAAGTTGCAGACTGCAGTACACTAATCATGGCTATATTCATTTTATAAGTAAAAATAAAAATGTTTCATTTACTATTTCTGATATCTGAGAAAATAAATTATTTTTTCAGAAAAAAACAACAGAAAATATATTTCATTCTCTAATTTTTATATAAAACACAGTTTAATTTATCTTGCAGTTAATTTGATAGCAAAGGATCCATATAAGGTTTATATTGGACAAAAAACAAGGGAATTAAATATATCTGAAGGTGACTTGATCAATGCTGTTGATGATGGTGATCTTTTATGTTGTTCACCTGGACCATACACAAATGGCCTGCTGCTGGAACTCCACAGGTTTTATGTCCGCAAGAGATACACCAATGCATCTATACTTACCGACTGGATTAAAAAACTTACAGGTGCAACTAATACCCACAAAGAACTTTGGAACCAAGTGAAGGCACTACACAGTAAACGAGAAACACTTAGAAAAAAGAAGAAGAAAGATGGCATTCATGAACTGGAAAATGAAGATTGGATTCCATGGACAGAAAGACAGAACACAGTCACAGAAGCAGAAAATATACATGTACAACATGTGGATTGATAAAATATAACAATAAACACATTGTGTACATTTGTGTGATGAAAATTGAAATTAGTGCAAATAGCACAGAGACATTGAAATTGTTGAGATTCTATCATCGAGAGGATTCAACTTTTTCGCATGTTTCAATGACACAGAACACTTTATTTTACACAAATAACACTGTTATTTATATTATTACAGAAGACATAATAGAATAAGGATATTTACGAAATAATACAAATTGCAACTTTACAAGTACAATGTATACAGATATTTGTCATGATGAAATGGAAAGTATACAACAGTCACTGAGTCGGCGTTAGTAAAAATGGAAGGAGCGTGGCACTGAGAATTATAAATTGAAATTATTGAATTGTGTGCCATAACATTGTATGGTTTATTAAATAAAATGTGTCTCTATAAAAGTTTGTGAGGATTCTGTTATGTTGATGACTTTAAGCTGAAAGACTTGAACTAGTTGAAGCCATAAGACTTACTTAAGAGCCTAGTTGTGATGTCGCTCCCGATTTGGACAGCATACTGAGCTCCGATTGAACATCCATTTAAGTTATTTTAATATATGCAAATTAGATTATTTTGTTGACATTCTTATCATTATTGTCATGGTAAATTGCAATTGTATTTGTGACTTGAACAGTAAAGCAAAAGTAACTGACCCTTTGATGAAAATTAGCATTCAGAGATATGAGCATTGTTAGGTACTTATTTGCTAATTATACGTACATTTTAGTGTACCTAATTAATATGCAAATGAAGCCAATTTGACAGTATAGTCGTGATCTGCCATCAAAAAAAATATTTTATTCGAACTCGGCACACCTGAAAACCCATGTATGCCAAATTTCTATGTAAAATATTGAACAATGACAAAGTTATGAAAGACAACTGCAGAAAATAGTATAACGAGGAGGGTCCATTGTTTTTTGCCCTCCGGCCATGGATAATAGGCCCAACAATAGGGTAATTCAGGAACCTTTGAACGAGCATATCTTTGGAATGGAGACACTTAGAACAAAAATTCCAACAGATTCTTGTTTCTCTCTACAAGTTCTATCAAACCCAATCAAAATTTAGAATTTATCATGAAGTTCATATTTTGACCTGGTAATGCTAATGGTACTTTTCCATATTAATTGGTAACCTCATTTTTTTTTTCGCATCACATGTATGTTGAATTGTTACTGGGTAGAATGTCCTGAAACTGTATACATAGTATACTGTGTCCATGGGATATAAGAAATGCTGTTGTCCTTGTTAGCTTTTGGTGACGCAGAGTCCCAAAGCTAATAAAATAGTGCTGACTGAGAGCTGATTTTGTGAATGGGTGTTAGATACTTCTCAAAAGCATGCATGACCAGACGTTGTACACGTGGACTGTAAGGAAGATCGTGGGTGACACTAGAACTTTTCGGATTTTGGATGGAAGTAACAGATTATTATTTTAATAATGTTTTTTGGTTCTGATGTGGTGTTTTGATGGTTGTACATGGATAGGCATGCAGATTACCAGCAATCATGTTGTCATGGCTGGTCTCAATGAGCAAGTGTGTCAAGAATTGTAAATATTGCTGTTTCTGCTTGTAATGAGTGAATATTTATTCATTACGAGAGCAGTCAATAAGTAGAATCAAGGTTTTCTGTTGTCGAAAGTGTTAAAATTTATAGAAGTGGGTTTATTCTGTTTACTTTCTGCACACGGAAACTAAATTGGTGACTGAGCACTCAGCCTGACAATGAGTGAGGGCCTTGGTTGTGTTTTTAGGTCTGACAAGTGACACTGACTTTCATCGGTGCATCTCACAAATTTAAAAAAAAAATGGATGTAAATAAATAAATGAATTTAAATCAATCTTAAAGTTTCTCTTTTTCCTCCCTCCCTCTCTCTTCCGTTGTACCTACATATTTAATGTTTAGCTGTACGGCATTTGAAGATTGTGACAATTTTTGTCTGAGGACCAATTTATGAATGTTTTTAGCAAACTTAACCCTTGTTTGTCTTAGAGAAAGAGCCAATAACTTAGTTTAATCACAGTTCAGTGCAGTATCCAGTAGAAAAGAGTCGGGAAGGAGCAGTTGTTGACATGGATGATGATAGCAACACGTTCAGTGAAGTGGCCGCTGACATAAATGTCAGAAATATTGACACATTGTTAGATGAAAGTGAAATAGATTAAAGTCAGTGTTTGCAGTTGCTTCTGGTGAAGGTGACAGGACCATCATGGTCCTCTTGTATTACAGGGTGGGGGTAGGCACCATCTTGGTTCTTGATTCTTTTTTGTCTGGTCTGCCATTTTGGTCAACATATTGTGAGGAGAGCATTGTAACATGTTTTTTCCCAAACTGCCCATTAACCAACCCTGTGTGGACTGAATCAACATCTTTCATTCTCACACAATGGGCATATTGTGCCAAATACTACACTATGGGCATATTGTGCCAAGGTAACTGTTGCATAACTCCCTCAAATTATCCTTGATGGAGAAAAAAGCCAAGGACATGTACAACATTTCTGGTAGTCATGAATGGGTAAAGTTGCATGGGGATACACAGGTATTAGGGTTTTGAAGGTGAAATTGTATTCAGATTGATAAGGCTTCAGTCCAAAGTGTGTTTATTTAATATTGAATAATCAAATATATATATAACTTACAAATCAACACACATTTCTTATATATATATATATATATAATATATATATAAGAAATACATGTATATACATATAAATAAAACAGAATGGGATAAGGCTGGAACACCTGAATCATTAGAGAACATCAGTGATTAAGACGGTTCCACAGATATCCCTTTGACTGGTGAGGCACTTAAGCGTTTCATGTCTTTTTCCCATTGATAGCTTTTACATACAGAATATTATAATATTGTGGTCAATTAAGTTGAAGCGTTCAATAAATTGGAAAATGTATGACTCACTGTAGTTTGTGCTGTTGAGGTTGAGCATTTGATCAATCAGCATAATCATAAAACTTAACCCTTCTGTATATTTTGTTATAACAGAGGAGATTGCAATGGCCAAGGTACCTGCACCATCCAATGTTGCCATCCCGTCATTCTTTACTGGACAACGCAAGTGGTCAACAGTAAAGATTAAAACAAGTAAAACACCCACGAAGAGTTCTATTTTCTTGGGATCAGGATCTGGGTCTGATAAAGATGATGATGATGAGGTGAGCATAAAGAAAATCAGTGAAACCATAGTTTCACTTTTGAGAGTTCTTTGAGGTATCATTATGCAGGGTGAGAAAATTTGTTTTGAAACTACTTGTCTGTAGGACAAGTGACACAAAATTTTCGCCTGTCCTCCCATTAATATCACTTGTGCTATTGACGTGTACCTAAGTTTTGGTTTAAAAAGGCATGTTTTAATGGAAATCATTGTCAGGCAGTGAGTTTATGAGTCTGTTATGCCAACAAAATTTGAAATTTGACAGATTATGAATTTTGCCAATAAAAATTACTTGTCCATGGGGCTAGGGTACATGAAAGTCATTTGCTTCAAAAGGATGTCTCTTATCCAGGATAATAGGATTGTTGGAATTTTCACATCCGGATTATGCGTTTGCAAACAAATGGCAGGAATTCATAAAGACCTGTAACTTGTAGGTGGTAAAGCCAAAAACCCTCAGAGAATTCTTGGTAAGGGGCCATCCATAATTGTCAAACTTTTCATCTATGTCCAAAATGACCATAAATTTTTTACCTCCCCCCCCCCCCCATTTATGGCCATCATCAACAATTTCTTCCGAACTTATTGCAAAGACAGACACTCAACCTCGTATGATATGACCGAAATGTTTAGACAAGGAGTGCCTACAGTTTTCCTTGTCTAATCTTAATAAAGTAAATTTATTCTTGCATACATATTTAACAAATAAAGGGGACAAACAAAATATAAAACTTTACTTCTATATTCATATATTTTTTTTTAAAAAGATACCGGTATTCTACAAACTCTCCTGCTTTGATTGTTGATGGTTGATTGAAAAAAAGGGTTAAAATGCAAAGTGACACCTGGTGGCAGGTTGAAATTTTGCAGGGGAACTGAAAATGTTGGATGTAGAAAATCAACATTTTTTAGGGTTGAAAGTTATGGTCATCTGGCTCTGACCCCCTCCCCCCTATGACCATTTTGGACATGGATGAAAATGTTGACAATTATGGATGGCCCCTAGAATACAACATGGAACAACATTTAAGGTTTTGTCAAGGATGAAAAGAAAGAAGGTAGCTGTTTAAGACTGACTTTGGTGAGGAATAATGGGGTATTTGCTGTAAGCTTTCAAGCATCAGTTCAAATTTATTTCTTAATATTTTTGGTAGTTATAAAGAACGAAGATGAGGACAATGAGAAGAGCACATAAACTTTACTTATCTGAAACCAGTTATAGTATGTGTTATTATCACCAGACACATAAAATGGCCCAGTTTTGAGGTCTGTTGGTAGAGAGCTTAATACTGTATAAAATTTATGTTAGTTGGAACACATTTTGTCAGCTATACATGTACAAATCAGTAGATGCTGAATCCAGCTTAACTAGCAAATGCTTTAGCCACTCCCAAATTGGATTGTGGTTCATATGACTTTGGTTGGCATGCTTTTGGTGATGATACAATGTTTGTCTTTCAGAAATCTGTGGATTCACAGACCAAACCAGAATCTTTGCATGAGAATGAAGACACAAATGAAAGTTCTGACAAAGGAAGCAGCAAGGGGGAGTCCTTAGAGGCAGAGCCTGATGAAGAAGATAAAAGTAGTAGAATCTCGCTGGAGACAAAGGAAGAGAAGGAAGAAATGGAAGATGTCAAAAAGGGGTCTGATGATAGCAAAAAGACAGTAAAAGTGGAAGAGTGGAAAGAAAAGGTTGAAGATAAACAGAATGAAGAAAAGGTTGAACTGAAACAAGAGACAAAAGAAAAAGTTGAGGAAAAGTGTGAAGGTGAACAGGAAGAAAATACAGGGAATGAAGAAGAAATGGAAGAGGAGCCTTCAGGTGACTCCGCAAATCCATTATTGGGTGAGAAAGGTAATTGCCAGGAAGAATGGTCAGAAAAAGCAGCTGATGTTGAACAGAGAGAAGAAGAAAAAACAGAAGAACCTATGGAAGTGGAGGATACAGATGCTCCAGAGATGGAAAAGAATGAGGAGGAGATGGAGGCAGATGAAGGTAGTGACGAAAAGGCAAAGGAACTGGCCAAACAGAAAGAAAATGAAGAGATGGAGAGAGAACTTGAAGAAATGAGACAGTTATGTGAGGAAACAGAAGAGGTCCAGCAAGAGTCTGATGCACTTGGTGCAGAAGAGAAAGAGGATTCTGATACATCTAAAAGGGAGACTGAAAAACAAAAGGAACACGATGATTTAAAAACAGACGGGGATAAAGAGGAGGAAAATGTAGAAGATGGTTTAGAGAAAGTTACAGAACAAACTAATAGACAAAGTACAGAAGAGAGTGAGGACCAGAGTAAAAAAGAAGATGAAAAACGTTCAGAGGAAACAAAAGAAAGTAGTAAAGTTTCAGCTACAGAAAAGTCTGAAGACAAAGAGACTGAAAAGAAGGATTCTAAAGCAGCAGAGAAACATGAGTCTAAGTCTTCAGAAGCTGGAGAAGATAAAAGTAAAGCTGAATCTAATAATAAGAGAGACACAGACACTGATGTACAGAAGGTTGGGTCCTCCTCAGGGTCAGCAGATTTAAAACAAGAAAGCAAAGCAAAAACTGAAAACAGTAACAAACCTGAAGAAAAATCCCGATCAGAGCAGTCTGGATCCAGGCATCAAGAGGTAAGTGTGGCTGACTTGGGCAGTGAAATTCACTTCAATTGTCCTTTTGAAAGACCACTGGACTTAATAGACCTCATCCATCAGTTCTTTGTATAGTCTCTTTCAAGTTATTAGTTCTTAGTTAAAAGATATGATAATCTTTATTGGAGCCCACTTTTGGACCTGCCATCAGGATGGTCATCTGCAATGTGTAAACGTTGGATGTGGCCTGATGAGCAGGTTTTAGTCTATTCTAACACAAGTTTAATTGCCAAGTTAACTTCCGTTGCCATCATCTTTGCAATGTTGTGTGAATTGTTGCAATGTGCTAGTTTTAGAGTAAAAGATCATTTGCCTTGGAATTCTGGCATCTATCTTCTACTTTGATTTTAGTGAGCTTTGTTTTTTTCTCTCTCTCTCTGATCTTTAATACATGTACGTGCTTGTGCCCCAACAGGGCATTGATTCAATACTGCCCCTACATACAAATACAACCTCTGTCTCTGGCCAGTCATGGCGTCATGGGCAGCTGAGGCAGTGGTCAGTGTGCTCAACAAAATTGGATCATATCCCTACATGCATGGTGTTAAAGAATTATGTCTCTGCTGGGGATTGACAATTTACTTTCCAGAAATCGTACAACAAAAATGTGATTTACAGGCATTGCCTTTCAGTTTTGATTTACATGTATTTGTCTCAAAGAGTCAAAATGTCTTGCAACACTTCCATATCATCAATACCAGAAATCTGCTATCCAAGTGTTATACTGTCCATGTCTATTCCTGTCACTGCCTGTCTCAAATAAATTGTACTGATTTTTTTGTTTTACCAATAATATTTTTCAAAAATGCAGTACCAGCCTGATGGATAATAAAAGAATCTTCAGGGTGTAACTATCAGAGCACATTTCAGAGCCTGGAATACCTGGACATTCATCTCTAATTGCGGTTCCTTGCCTCAGTTTAATATCTAACTATGAGAACCCACATAAAAAAGTGAAGAATATAAGGAATTGTAACAGGAATTCAAATATTGCAAGAGGGATTTAAATAGGGCATAGCCCTTTTTCGTAGCAAAACTTTACAATTTTTCACGGGTGTTTTCAGAAATAGAGAAAGGAAAGTGTGTTAATATAACTTCCCATAATAACATATTCATTAACTATCCATTGGCACTGAATATAACATTATCAGTGTCTTCCTTTGAACATAAAATTCACTTTCAAATCATAGTATTTCACGCTGTAAAAGTATACCTGTGTCCATTTTTTTGTCACAAAAGTTGAAAAGTTGATACCCGTTAAGCATATTCCGCGCATGCTTTAACTCATTTTATGATATGAACAAAGCGTGAATCATTGACACGATCATTGTTAGCCGCATGTTTCTTTCCACCTTTATGGCTCGGGTGGTACGCATGGTAGGAAACTTTCACCATTGTTATGCATAATCTGAATTTAATTGGATCGATTCTAACATGAAACAGGAACATTTTGGTAATTTTCAGTAAACTAGTGTTTTTTTGAAAGTTTTTTTTTTTTTTTCCCCATTTCTATCAATTGTATGTATAATTACATTAAAAGGAGAACCTGATTACTGTGTCAAGCTTATACAAATTTAATGATACGTCTGTACTGTACCTGCATATAATTTCCAATATTGTATACAATGTGCACAGGTTTATGTTTACCATTTTATGAACCATGGCTTGGATAATTCAATTTGCTAAATGCTCCACTCTTTTTCCTGTAACTAATGTTTGCAATTCTCTTTTTGGACACATGTAGGTCGCAATGTAACCCTTCTAACTGCTCATCTTTTGATGTTTCTAATTTAGGGCAAAATCTTGCTATATTTCATCTTTTGCCATTCTCCTTCAATGCTGTTGATGTGACAGCCTGTTGCCTAATTTTTGAATTCAGTTGAATGGTTTACAGTCAAATGTTTATACCCAAGTTCTCCAAGATTACTGTAAGCTTTCAAGCATTGAGGACACCCTAAACTTCCAGGGGCTATGTTTTTCAGCAATTTTAATTCCTACCAACGTTTCAGCATTTCTGTCAGGCTTAGCTTCTATGAACATTGCATGTTTATTGTTGCATTCTGTCCCATGGAAAGCCTGACCAGACTTTGCAGTATGTCCTCTGTGGTATTTCTTCTTTGCGAATTTGCTCTTGTCTGTTTAAACTATAATATCCTGTCCACTTCTTTGTTTTCGTCTTGAACTTGTGTTTAATAACACCAACTGTAAAGCCTCTTGATAGAAATTGCCCCAATCCATGACACTTTCTGTATGGATACTCAAACTCATTCCCCTCTACATATAGGTGTGAGGGACACCTGTGCACTATAAATATATAAATTCTAATATTTCTTTAGTAGTGAAATTGGACCCAGAAAATCAATTACTGTGTCTTATTGATGAAGCATGGTCTTGTTTTTTACCTTTACCCTCGCTTTCACATCTCCACAATAATTTATCAGATGTTAGTTTTTCACAAACACTAATCAATTTCAAGTCAGCTCCACATTTTGGGCACATTCTTGTTTTCATCAACAACTCTTTGTTCATCAACCAATCTACAAAATATTTTTTTTTTCAGCTTTAATTTACAGATTTTTCAAAATTGCATTTACATTTGCTCCTTTATTATGTCTCCCTGTGCAACGGGGAGGGGGGGAACATATTGTTTTTGCATCCGTTTCTTCCGCTTCTTTTTCTTCTTCTTCACATTGCTGTGTGCGTTGCGGACACGATAACTCGAGAAAGATTTGACTTGGGAAGTTTAAATTTTTTGTCAAGATGTTCCTGTATAAAACCTTGCTCGGGATTGCAGATGGCTGACCGTGATCTATTTTTCAAGATCACATGGGCATATCGTGTAAAATTGACGTGGACGCAATAACTCCGCAAGAATTTGACCTAAGAGGTTGAAATTTTGCATGATTATGTACCATAATATGAACTAAGTTGGGATTGTAGATGGGTGACCTTGACCTATTTTTAAGGTCACATGGCCACTTTTAAAAATCATTGCAGATGCACTCGAGAAAGATTTGACTTAAAAAAGGTTGACATTTTGTGTGATTATGTTTCTATGTACAATTATTTTGTAAGACTTTGCTTGTAACTGCAGATGTATGACCTTGACCTATTTTCAAAGGTCATGTTGGCATGTCATGTAAAATTGATGCAGACGCAATAACTCTGCAAGGATTTGACTTAAGAGGTTGAAATTTTGCATGATTATGTACCATAATATGAACTAGGTTTGGATTGCAGATGGGTGACCTTGACCTATTTTTCAAGGTCACATGGGCATGTAATGTAAAATTGACACGGAGGCAATAACTCTGCAAGGATTTGACTTAAGAGGTTGAAATTTTGCATGATTATGTACCATAATATGAACTAGGTTGGGATTGTAGATGGGTGACCTTGACCTTTTTCAAGGTCATGTGGCCACTTTTTAAAAATCATTGCAGATGCACTCGTGAACGATTTAACTTAAAGAGGTTGACATTTTGTGTGATTATGTTTCTGTGTAAGACCCTTGTAAGACCTTGCTTGTAACTGCAGATGTATGACCTTGACCTATTTTTCGAGGTCACATGGGCATTTCATCTAAAATCAATGTGGACGTGATAACTCAAGGAAGATTTGACTTGGGAAGTTGAGATTTTATGTGAGGATGTTCCTATATATGTTCTTGATTGGGATTGCAGGTGGTTGACCTTGACATATTTTTCAAAGTCACGTGGGCAGGGAATGTCAAGAAAGAGTGTACCTTCACCATATCTGTAGATCATTGGAATTTGTTTACCTGTTTATAAAAATGAAGGTGACAATTTTAAGGGCGCACGGGGAGACATTTGATTTTCTGTTGGAAAATCAGCCTTTTCTAGTTTCCCTTATATTTAAGATACTTTTAGGGGCCTGGGGTTCTCCCACAGAACAAGTGAGAATACAAATTTTGGCATTATATGTATGTACTTTTGGTGGGGGTGGGGGTGGGGTCTCCCCCATTGAAGAATCGAAGATTACTCTTTACTTTGTTTACCGTTATACCGTGTTCAGTCTATACCTCACTATAATTTGCAATAATCTCTTTCTATTCATTTTAATCATTGATTTTTATTATTATCAAATTACAATCCAAATCACTTACCTGTTGTTGCATCTTTGTTCCAGAGAATGTCCTGAAGTAAAACCTTGCATGTTATGTTTCGTGAAGTATCGCACCCATGTTTAGTGCAGTGAAATCTGTTTTGGAAGACCACCCCTGAGGCAGGCCAAAAAGTGGTCACATAAGGCAGGTGGTCTCTCAATAGAGATGCAATAACATGGGAAAGATAGCAAGAGAGACATGGTAAACCTGGTCTGAAAAGGCAGGTGGTCTTTCCTCACAGTGGTCTCTCAAATCAGGTTTCACTGTACTACACTGGTAATTCCTGTTAAGACTTCCAACTTGAATAATTTAGTTTTTCTTTTTAACATGTGAATTTATTTAAAAGCAGCCTTATAAATTTCTTGTTTGAACTTTGCAAAACTTCAATAATCAAAGTTTTATTACCCTGATTTTGTGCTTATTTGGATATTTGAAGGGGGAGTGGGGGGGGGGGAGCCCCCCATGTATTCACATTGGTATTAATATTTTTTGTTTGTGAGGTTTAACTACCTTTTGACATCATATTCTTATCTCTCATTATTATAGTACATCATTGTACTGTATTTTTAATTCGTGCCCAGCTGTACATGTTTATTATTTTTTTTCCATTTCAGTAATTATCATTATTACCGGTGTTGATGCATCTTGTTGTTTGATTGTTATTTGTGTGCTGACATCTACTGTCTCACATAAAGCATTAGCCATATCTCTCATTTCTTTCGATTTGGACCTAGCTGTTCATAACTTCTCCATTCTTTTACTTGCTGATGGAATGTCAAAGTCATCATCTGAAGTATGGCATATGCATGTTTGTCCTTTTTATGTACGTCAATCTTTACCCCTTCCTTGAGCGATGCAAATGATTCTAATAATGTACCTACAGTACTGAACTTGAATTTTCAGTGCATGTTCACCTTTTGTTAATTGTACCTCAACTCAATTTTTTCTTCAAACCTTACATCCTATCATTCTATTTCATGTATTCCACACTTCCATTGTCAATTTGCATATGCTTTTGTGTACTACTGCCATGTCTGACCACGTACAACAGACACCTGTCTTATATGATTGGTCTATGAACTGTGTGACATGACTTTCTGACCTTTCGGAAGTTGTTGCTAACTTCAAATTGTGTGACGCCAACATTCAAATTTGTGCCTTCCGCATGTATCCTCGTGGCACATAGGGACTAATGCATTCATAATGAGTTCATTAGTTAAGTATTTGTATGGTATGTTTATATGTAATGTACTTATGTGTTAATTAGATATGTTGAATTGTGATATGATAGATTAAGTACAAGGTACAATAAGAAATAAGGTACATAACAAGAAACATGGGAAAGGTAGGTTCCAATCCCACCAATTTTTTTGTTTTGTCAATTTTTTACAAAGAATTTTCAAACCTTTAACCACCCAAAGTACCTTGCCCCATTTTAACTCCTGCCACCCTGATAGAAGAATTAGTCAACAGCTTTCCTTGGTGTGCTCAGAGCGCGCCAAAGAAAGTTGTTGACCATCGTCATATAATTTGGAATGATCTTCCATGCAAGTTTCATCCAAAATTTTGAAAAATAATCCCCAAGTAAAATACAGTTAGCAGACGACATTTAGATATTAGGGGGTAAAAGGTTCATTAGGGTGGAATGAGTTTAACTGGTACCCCATCAAAAGTATCGCCCTCTTGTAGCTTCTTGGGAATACCTAACCCCTTGGCAATGGCGGGGAAGAATTGTAAAGGATCTCCCTTTTTCCCAACTGTATTATTTCAGTTAGGAAAATATATTTAAACCAAAGAACATAGTTAGAAGTTAGAGTTAGAAGTCATGTAATTTTTTTGATGTAATCAGTAATTTTTAGATGTGTGGCTATTGTGCTTTTGTACAAATAAAGATATATATGTATATATATATATGTATATACAGTTGTCCCCCTCTTACAGGGCCATCCCAAATGCAGCCAAAAAGTGGCCTTGTAGGAGGGGTGGCCTCTCTTGAGGGGGAGATTATAAGGGAAATACCATACTTTCTGCACAAGAATGGTGCCCTTTCAGGAGGGGTGGCCTCTGGTGAGAGGGGCCTTATAAGAGTGGGACCACAGTATATATATATATATATATATATATATATATGGTGAAATGGTATTGAAATGGCATGTTAAACTATACACATAACTACTTGCTTGTAAATGCAGGACATGGTAAATGACAAGATGATGTCAATCTTGTATGTATTTTAATTATGTAGAATAGAAAGCATAAATTTATTATTTATGCTACAAAATGTCAGATTTTATATCTATTCTAGATGGACTGAGGTCCCATGTCAATTGTACAAGCCAAAAAAAAACATGCGCTGCATTTGTATGCCCAGCCAGACATATCCAACTCTCCTTCAGTGAATTTATTTAAACAGATGTACTGGCAAATTCTATTATAATTTGTGATTGGTTTGTTTCAAACAAAAAGAAACATGAAATATGGTGTCTGTGTGTGTTGGTAATTTAGCTTGTACATGATGGCTTGAATACATACTTGTACCGTAGATGAAACACATACACATTTTGATGTAAACAGAATTAGAGCTGCTGACATTAATTTTATAAGGTTAATCCAGCTTCTTTGGTCTTTCTTTAAAATGATTAAATAAAATTTCTGTTTTTCCAATGAAGTGGAATTCAAAAGTAAATTCAAATGTTCTGCAATTTCAGAGGAATTCTGGTGATCACCGAGATAGTTACAGAAGCGACAGAAGGGATGACCGAGGCACTGACAGAAGGGATCGACGAGATGACAGGAGGGACCATCCATATCGTCAGGGCTCTGACTACCATCACAAAAGTCATGACAACCGAAACCATGGAAATTATGGCAGCAGGGACGACCGTAGTTATCAGGGACATCGTGGTTATGATGATCGTCACTGGCAAGGAGGGGGTGGAGGCTACAAAGACAGGTAAATACCGACCACCATGCTGTGTATACATTATGTAGATATCAGTGAGACTGGTTCAAACACAAAATAAGGTACTTTATAATACCTCTGTATGATTGCTGATTGAGATTTCCTTTTGAAGGCAACTCACACTTTATGCAGTGACCTTGAATGATGCCAGCATTGTGCTTTCGTTTTGTCCAGCATAGTTAACAAAGATATGTGCACTTTTTGATTAAAAGCTTTTGGTAATGAAACTGAATGTTAACAAACTTTGAGTGAATTTTTTAAAAAATGTGTGTTATGTCTTTTTAATACAGTTTCCTGTCTGGTGAATGATGTTCATTATAATGTCTATGCCGTCATACCTGAAGAGGCATCTTCGGGAATCTGTGGCAGATTTTGCTTAAGAATATAACATGAGGTTTGCAGTGACTTTCACAAACTGTTACATATAACCCAAAATTCAGATTTTAAGTGTGGTTAAGTATAAAATTCCTGAGAACAAAGTTAAAAAATTCTGTTTATAACAGTTTTATGTTAGATGGTGGTGATGAGTACATAACAATTACACAAAAGATCATCATATTTCACTATAAATATCAATTAAGCTCATTCAGTTTTTAATATAGAGGCGTCAGATGTGCAGCAAAATTAAGTACTTAAGTATATGCAGTGAATCAAAAGTGTATCCCAGATCTTAAAAACTTGGTGTTGATTTGTCATCAGAGTCTATATATGTGCGAAATAACAACAAACATTTTTAGTTTATAATGTGTTTGTTCAGCAGTTTGTCATAAATTTGATGCCAAAATATGTGAAAATGTAGAAAGTAAATTACTTTTTGCTGTGAAAATAGTGCATGCTAGAAACATTGTCATAGCATAAATCCTAAGTTTGTATACACTTTCTAAAAATCTGTACTTTATTGCAATTTTAAGTGAATTTACGGTGTTATTGTCAGAAAAGTACCAGTCGGCGCTAAGATCCCTGGTAACCTCTCACATATACCCTTAAATTTGGCTACTTATCTACAGTTTTCATTAAAATTGTTTTCATTACTGTTTAAAACTCAACAACATTGAAGACAACAGCTGACCGGCAGCTGGTTTTGGCAGTTTAACCCTTCCTCTGCTGCAGACAAGATAACCCGCCCAAAGATACTTTGTGTTTCTCCTATGCTGCAGGCGAGTTTATCCGCCCAATGTAGCAAATGCCGAAGATCAACTTACAGTGTGCATGATTACCGAGATGTAGCAACATGGTGCGTTCTCCTGCAGGTGCACAACATATTCAATGGTTTCTACTTTAACTATTGAGTAATAGCGCCAAAATTATCTAAATATTGTGGTATTTGTACGAAAAAAAACAAAAAAACACACGGAGATTTCATTCAGTATGGATCATCCAGGAGATTCACAATGCATACCAGTGCACGAGTTGCCCATTTTAACATTGCGTGCAGTTTCCACTCTGTATTTATTTTAGCAGTTCACCAGGGACATTTTGAATGTTTTCAAAGTATCTACCGTTGATATGTCACTAAATATGTGTACTTGTGTGACATGAAAACAAAAATACCGTTGGCTTGAATGATTGACTCTAACATGCTTGTTTGCTGAAAGTGCACACTGTGCAGGTTTGACCATGTGCAAACTTATTTGCATGATCTCTTTGCCAATCAGGATGAGAGTCTTGCTGAAACAGGGCGAGAATTTCGCTGCTTTTTATCCTTAGATTTTTACCTTGGAAATAGTAAATTTATGCAAGATGAGTGTTTGGTAGGCGGGAATAACGAATTAAGCCAATAGGAAAGCAGCATGATCATATTGACGAGGTTTTTGACGTTTGCATTGATTCCAAACATACCTAGAACCCGCAAGAGAATCATATGAAGTTTGAGGCCGCAAAATACGCAATTTTACCACTGTTTTGAGGATTTTTATCGGCAAATCTACCAAAAACAATTGATTAGATGTTTATTTAGAAGTCTGTATGAGTAAAATCGTCACATTTACACAACAAAATTGTTTCTGCAGCAAAAGCTACATGGTTTGAATGACTAGAAATAGCATACAATGTCTTTGTTTAAATAAATAAACGTTGATGTGGATGCCCTGAAGATCGTGTTTGTGGGATGATCCCAAGATTAAATTCAGCGTGATAGATAGCCCCAAATAGTAAGTAGCAGAGGAAGGGTTCAGGGGGGAAAGGGTTGAGAACTCAGTCTTACTTTTTAGCCCTTTCTATTTCTCCGTGGAAATAAATGCGATATATTTTTCTGGCCTGTTGATGCCTTAGGTGAAAGTTTGCTTAATATTTCAGACATGTTTCCTGAATTATGATTATATTTTGACCCTTCTTTGATATGCTTGTGTTTCAAAGGTATTAATTTTTTCAGTGCCAAATTTTGGACCGAGTCAACAGCTTTTCTCGGCACGCATTGCACCCAATATGTGCTGAGAAAAGCTGTTGACCCGGGATATTCTCTCTGGAACTAGAGGCATGCTGGTACTTGAATGAAAGGTCTTTTTACAAGGAATACGAATCTGGGATCCTGGTGATAATTCAGACTAGTTTGATTTAAGTAGATTGACTTAAGTGGTGCTTGGCACTTAAAGAGTTTAAAAGATTACCTAGTGGCAAAGAGTTTGTTTGGGTATTCATGTTACTGTATTCTGACATCCTTGTTAATTGCTACACTTATAGCTGAACTTTTTAGCTCATCAGACTTGTGAGTCCACTGAGCTTATCTTATGGTTCTCCGTTCGTTGTTGTACAATTTAACATGTGGGCTGGATCTCCTTCAAACTTGATGAGTTTGCACTTTGGGTCAGTCACGACCAAGCATGTTCATTGGGTTGGGTCAGTCTGATTGTGTGTGTGTGTGTGTGTGTGTGTGTGTGTGTGTACATACATACACACACATACTTGATATGTACTAACATTCTAGGGACTGTTGACAAAGTGAATCCAGCAAGAATTGAAATTTGAAGGTTTCACACCAAATATATGTGTGACATTATCATGAGCAATACATGTCAACAACAGAATTGTTGAGTAAAGTACACACATTCAGCCAAAAATGCCAGTGATGAGGGAGTGAAACTGCCCCTGCAGGCCTAGAAACATCATCCATAACATGTTTTTTAATTTTGGTTATTTTGTTTGTGCTGTCACACTGTCCTATACAACTGCCATCAAAATTTTGTTAAACTGCTTCAGGCAGCTTTGTTTTTGTATTTAGATACGCATATATATTTTTTGGGAATTTTTACTGGTAAAGTCAACATTGCTATCCACATGGGAAACTGACATTTTCCACAAGCTAACAGCGTCATAATAACAAGCTGTGAGTTTATTCTAATCCCCTGAAAACAAAGAAACAAACAAACAAACAACCATATACATGTAATCACTAAGATCATGTTAAAGGTACACATCAGACCCCATCAGGGCAAGGTCAAAGTACTGTAAGCATGCTTCCTGATATGATCTTCAGCTATGACATGTTGGATGGAACTGTTTTACTGTGCTTAATAGTACATGCAGTTATGTAAGATGCATATGTACCCGACAGAAATCATATTGGCTACATTTACTGTTACAGTCCCTTATGTAAGCCTATTCAAGAAGCAGTTACACCTGTTCCTTTAAGAGATACAGGTGTATCAAAACATGTTGAAACAGGTAAATTTTCCCACATCAAAGCAACCATGTTTGCTCGATTGGCCTTTGCCAAGTGCAAACTTCCTATTAATTTACTGAAGATCTTCCTGATCATATTTTAAGTCTAACATTCAGTTAATTTGTAAAAGTTGTGGACATTTGATCATTAAATGCACTGTCAGGTGGGAAGATGTGCATTGTCAGTGTGAAAGTTAGTACACTGCAAGTGTGAGTCTACTGTAAGACAGTATGGTAGTGAATTTAAAACAAGAAAAATACTGTCCACATGAAAGCAAAAGTTCTATTTCTCTGAGTTTTAAGAGAGTTCAGATAATTTTACAAGCATGTATGATATGTATGATGCAGGAGACATGCTGAACAGGGACACTGAAAGATGTGAAAATCTTGTGAACTCTCCAGCATCTTTAATGTTTGGTGGATCTTCACCAAATTTGGTGGGATTGCAGGGGAGATCAAAGTCTAAGATGCTAATGATACTAGTGGCGTCACCTATAATTTGACAAATTATGAGCCAAAATGTGTTTTAAGATGTAAAATTCCATATTTGGAAAAGTAATTAGATTAGACTTGCCAAAGGTATATGATATATAGACCATGGCCAAAGGTAGAATGTTATGTAATATCAGTCACCTTGACATATTTTGTGAGGTCACCATGCCTGTAAAGTTGAAAGGGTGATTTTGTAATGGCTGGGTGTAGCTTGGACATCAATGGCAGAGAGAATTGAGCCTCCAGATCAAAATTGCAAATGATTACATAATACATAAAACTGTACTTGGTGACCTGCTTTATAGGTCACTGTGACCCAGTAATTATGTAGTTTGGCGCTTGTCCAAGTTTATTGTTTTTCCCAAAAAACTGGAAAAGTTATGACTTGATTTGAATAAACAGAATACAGATGGAAAGCTGGATGTGTGGTGCATATTTTGAACCGTAACAATTTTTTAATCCAAGTTGAAGGTCAAGGTCAAATGGCCAGTTTGAATATTTGGGTCATCTTGTGAATGTTCTGTACCCCACAGTTCTTGAGATAGTCCCATATACTTTTAGGAGTTATTGAGTGTATAAAAATCTTTGTCAACATCAATTTTGGTGGCGCCACCTATAGCATTATGTGATATACAGGTCAAAATATGAAAATCTTGTGACCGCAGAACTGTCCACAGTTTTCAAGTTAGCCCAACATAACTTTCAGGACTTATAGGGGGTATAAAAGTTGAGGTTCTTTTCAATATTGCGGGTGCCACCTACAATATTATGCAATATAGTGGTAGTGGGGCAGTCACTCTCTGCAGCTGAAATCCAATTGAGACTTCTGAGAGTTCAGCAACAGGTGGCAGTGGTCAGTGACAACAGTCTGTCAATGCTGCTCTGTTGCAATCAGTGCAGTGTATAATGTAAAATATGAATCCAGATTAACATAGAGGAAAGGAATTCTTGTTCAGTTATCATATACAGTGTCTCCATTTGTCTTTCATTCACTCACACAGTAAATTCATCCATTCTTACACAGTTGTCACCCTCTTACAATAATTCCACCCAAGTGCAGTCAGTAAGTGGCTTCATAAGAGGGCTGGCCACTTGGAAGGGTGGGATAGGGAGAGAAACGCAATGTAAATTATAAGCCGCACCTTTTGTAGCCATTGAATATTTGGATAATGGATAGTGGTAAGCTGGTGGTGAAGAAGAAATTAAGATAATGATAAAAGAGATTGTCTTGTGCTGAATTTGGAACATTGGACCAAAAGTGTTAATATGCACAGAAAGAATACTGAAGTCAAGCATGCTATGTGCAGATTGTTCTTGTAGGATCTTGGACAACATCTGAGACATTGAGGGAAAGTTGAATGGGAAAATGAGACTTGCCAAGTTCTCTTTAACTGTGTTTTTCAGGTCCCATGGGGATCGACACGGTGGTTACAACCAAGGTTATCATGGAGGTGGTTATAGGCAGCATGAACAAGGACGTGGACGTGGAGGATATGATCACTACCGAAATGACCGCAGAGATTATCGCGGACGAGGGGGAGGCTATGGTAATCGTCATGGTTACTACTAAATACAATTTTTCTATACTGCTTATTTTTGACAGTATACATATATACAGAAAGGCCAGTGCAAAGAGTTGGTAGATCTATATTCTCTAATAATCTGATGTACATAGATGCTTGGAAATTACATATATTTGTAGATTCAGTATATGAATGGACTCTGTTAAATGCTTGTAATTATGATAAAGTGTTATGCATAATGTGAATGTGGCTGTGGCTAGAATATAGCACTGTACCAGATATTCTAAGTGCATGAACACTAAGTGGTAAGTGTTCTGAAAGCTAGGTTGGACCTTTGGCCTGCAATACAAGGACAATGAATTGACCTAAGCATAAGAATCATTAAAAAATTCAGCATATTGTTCTTCATTATTTCATAATTATTCAATAAAAATGGTTAAGTTCCAAGATCATGGGAAAGGTGGACATGAAGTGTGTATGAATGTAACCTCCCAGCAAACAAACAAAAAAAGTACTTTTGAAAAATGATTTGACCCATGTTATGGTCATAATTTTTGCCATACTGGGAAAGTGTAATTGTATGGTTCTTAAACTAGTGAATCATTTCATCTATGATTGCCCATTTGCTGGTATAGGTGGCAAAATGGTGGAAAAGACTGGAAGCAAGCTAAATGTAACAGGTTTTATGACACAGAAAAAAATAAGTCGGGTGTATGGTATCAAAAGTTTTGACCATCAGTATTCATATAAACAGTACTTATATTCATGGGAGGGAATGCCACTATTAAAGAGTGGAAACCTGTAGCAGACATCAATTTAGTGAATTATAGTTGTGGATAGAATGTGATGATGTTTTGCCATTTTTTGTGCAAAGGATCACATAAAGTAACTTACGAATGGGGTGGGAACAATATTTTGACTGCTGCTGGACTGTAGGAAATAGACATTTTTTTTTTTGTTTACATGTAAATTACAGCTACTGCATTGCTAGTAAAATAGTACTTGTTGCCAGAGTTTATCGTGCTAAATGTACTTGTTTTTTGAAAGTGTGAATACTGCCCTACAGGCTGTAGATTTCCTATCTGCACCTTAAGTTCAAGTTGGCTGTTTTGAAAATGTTGAAGAAGTAGAGAGAATTTTGTACTCTTACATACATGTGCTAGGAGCCTTGATTTAATGTGTGTTGTATACTGATGCTGAACTTCAGCCAGTGAAAAACGAAAGTTTGCATAAGTTTGTAAGAAGACCGAAAACTTCCCATGGTTTGACCCTGTGCATTTCTCTGGGGGGAGATGATCCTTTGGACAACAACTGCGGTAGAAAATAAAAACTAGACAAACAGATTTCCAACATTCTGGAGGAAGTGTCAGTTCCTGCTGTGTGTAAGCAGGTGAAGCAGTACCCAACTTTAGAAATCTGAAAATTTACCATGCACAAAATGAGGGACATGTCTGTAGTTAGTTATATATATATATATATATATATATATATATATATATATATATATATACATATATATATATATATACATATATATATATATATATATATATACATATATATATATATATATACACATATATATATATACATATATATATATATATATACATATATATATAGATGTATACATATATATATAGATGTATACATATATATATATATGTATACATATATATATATATATGTATACATATATATATATATGTATACATATATATATATATGTATACATATATATATATATGTATACATATATATATATATGTATACATATATATATATGTATACATATATATATATATGTATACATATATATATATATGTATATATATATATATATGTATATATATATATATGTATATATATATATGTATATGTATATATATATGTATATGTATATATATATGTATATGTATATATATATGTATATGTATATATATGTATATGTATATATATATGTATATGTATATATATATATATATATATATATATGTATACATCTGTTTTACGTGCCGTTGGTGGAACCCAGACCCTTTTAATGTGGCATGACAGTATTGGAAGATGAATGGGACTGTATTTTGGTCTCACATAAAAACAGAACTTTGTAAATAAACAATACAGTGTTCTCAGGTTCAACAACATGATTAGTTTTTGTTGTTCCCTGTATAGTTTTGTTTACATTTGCATTAATTTTGAAAGTTGCAGCCTGTTGATGCAAGTGGCACACATATTACAGTGTACTTATGAGAATGTTTGTTCTTTGTTTTATACACCTTTCCCTATGTGTCCAGCAAGACCATCCCCTCAGTTCTGTATATAAGCAATGGAAATGACTGGCATCAGTTAAGATACAGGTTGTAAAAATTGATATAGTACAAAGTTCAAGTAGTCATAAAATGACAAGAGTGCATTTGAAAGGGACAAGTGATAAATCTGGATTGTTTACTAGAATTTCACATTTTATTGGAACTAGTTATGAGAAATCCAAAATTTCACTGCCATTTACTTGGGATAATTGGAAGAGAATGTGATGGTTTACACCATGGTAGAAGTCACTGTCTCTTCCATCAATTATTTTTCATCTCTTTTCACAAAGCTAGATAGGTATTTTAACTATTGTGTTGTACACTGCTTTGATTTAGCATGCCGGACATGGCAAGGAAGCCAGTCATCTGTAGAGATGTACCATTCTGCTTATGTACAAGCAAGTATGATTATTAAGCCTATGGGCATAGCATGAGAACTTTTATGATGAATGGCCTTTGTAATTTTCATGAAATTTATATTCAAGTAATTTTACATTAAAATAAAAGGCGACTTACCTTTGGCTATGAGAAAAGTGAGAGCTTAGGAGTGTTGTTGGTAAAATGTGGAAGTAAGCGAAGTGGAAACTTTGTTGTTCTCTCATGGGCTGCATGTAAGCAACAGTTCTCCAACAAAATTTGATACCTGGTGTGGGGACCACAGAGGTATATGTACTCATAATGTAAAATGCATGTCCTAGATTTGTGTTTGTGGCGTTAGAAAGAAAATAATACAGGTGTACCCCAAAATGTAATTTATTGGCATAATGTCAAAGAAAAATACAGTGGCCCTGTGTTGAGAGACCACTCCAATGAGTCCAGCTGCCTTGGAAGACCACCTTTTCAACACACTTTGGTTAGTACTTTTGTTATTTGTACCTCCTTTGAGAGACCACCTGTCTAGAGAGACCACAATTTGGTCATCCGTAGAGGTGGTCTTTCAAAACAGGTTTCAATGTGATGCCATTCACATAAAAAGGAATCGCAGTGTGTATGTATGCATGCATGGGGCAGGGCATATAACTTCTTCTTTTTTTTTTTTTTTAAAATATGTTTTGATTTTGGACATTGTAATGGTCTGCACCTCCTGGGCAACTCTGCCAGGCTACATCTGTTAAGTAAGTTATACCAGTGTGTTTTGTGTTTTGTTTTGGCTGAAATAGATAGAAGCTGGTCTGATGGATTTTTCATTTTAGGGAGGACTTTTCATGGTAAGAGCACTCTGTTTAGAAAGACAAGGCACTTTTGTACTTTTATATGGTAATTCTAAAGTTACAGGACCGGAAAACATGAATTGACATAAACATTGATTAAAAAAAATGCAATTTACTTCTTTTAGAAACAATGAGGACCAAGCTATTCACATTCATTGTCACAGTGTGAAGTTTGGGATTGCTGTAGTGTTAGTGCTACCTGCACATTGTCATCGCTGTATTACTGTAAATTCAGTATTATTATTTTCTCTTATTTCACTGACAGCATAAAACTGGGAAAATAAAAACACACTGAAACCTTAGTTCAACAGAGGTTTAATAGGTACTATGTCCAAAATAGTAAAATTAAAACTTCACTTTAATGCATGAAATGCAAAAACAGAATTTTTGTACAAGTGAAAATAAATACATTTACAGTATACTGTTGTATTTGCTTCAGTTTTTAAATATAGACATGAGAATATAATATTGGGGTGATGATGCATAAAAATCATGCCAACTTTAAGATGGGAAGTTTCATTTTGACTAGTCTCCCAACATTTTTTAAAGGTAAAGTGTGAAAAACAAACATTTTGGAATAATGTAAACAACTTTTGTAGCAGACTCGCTGTAATGCACACTTATTCTAGACTGTAGCTGACAATCTTCTCGTAATACTACGCCAAATTTAAAGCAATTGCAAATAATATTAAACTTTTACAAAAGGGTGTTGGCACTGCCAAAGCATTTGGAGTGTATATTCAAGAGGAGAGCAAAAGAACAGATAAAATTGGAAGTGAAGGAATTCTCAAGCAATTAGAAGGAGGAAGGGAGGAAACAGAAAAATTGTTGCAGAAAATGGACAACCTAATTGGGGAGTGGTGCACTTGGCTGCTCCATGTTTCTGGCAGTGCAAGTTGACTAGAACAATCATAAAATATGGATTATTGACTTTCTAGCAAGAATGAAGTAGTCTTGCATGTTTAAAACATTGGTAACTGTGTGTTGAAGAAACCTGGGTGGAATTTAAAGCAATCATGAACTATGTGCTTTTCCTGTCCGGTGTGTGAGGGGTGGTTTACAGAGCTGGCTGCTGTTGTGTGATGTGGGTCAAGTATTGGAATGATGACATGTCTAAATTTGTCAAGCATTTGCATAGATACTAGATTTCTGACATGGTCCCAGGCCAGCCACTTGTCAAATCTCTGGTCATTTTGAATAAAAAAAAACATTAAAAAAGCCTTGTATTATGTTCTTACTTTGCCAAAGAGATTGACAGAAAGTATAGTGGATAGAATGACCAAGTGCCAAGAGCAATTTTTCACCTACTGCTCTTTGATCTACTGTAAATTGCTTTAACTTGCTGCATTGACAAAACCATGAAAATAAAAACACAGTGAAATGGTATAATTTTAAACAATGTTTGAATAGGAAGTATGTCCAACATTGTGAAATTAAAACTACAGTAAAATGTTGAAAAGACAAATACATCAAAATTTAAAGAGGCAAAAATAAAGCAATTTACTGTACCACCTTACACCAGCCATGTATGGGTGGAAAGACACAGAATTCCTAATGAAAACTTGCATAGGACATTTCATGTCTCTTTCGGTTCATCCCAATTGTCATTTTTATGAGTACAAAAATGATCATTTTGGTTTACCACCGGCTAGCAAGAACTAAAAATTCAGTTCCCTGGTTGTTTTGATTGACAGACGGACCTGGCTCCCACCCTTTCATGAATCGTACATTATTTTCATATCAAAAATCTATTCTACATATAGTGTTGTAAATCCCCCCCCCCCCCCCAAAAAAAGGGGGTTGCCAGAAATGTTGCTGTAAGCAGCAGTTAACTGCACCAGTCTGAGGTAGGAGACCAGAAGTAAGGCCAGCTTTAAAACCAACAACATCCGTAGACCCTCAAAATTTTCATGTGGCTGTCCTAACTGCCATGAAAATGTTCAATTTTGGCAGCCATGCTTAGGAAGTGCAGCATGTTTTGCTAATACTAGGGGGCAAATTTATCTTCCTCTTGCTATACAAGACAAATGCAATTGCCTCTAGGAGTTCCCAAACTATGGATATGAACATACTGACTTTTGTGTGGCTGTCTTCAGTAGTATCTGCAATACCATAGTCCCATCTCTGGTTTAAATTCGTGAAAAACAAAGTAATAGACCTCTTGTATCCCATCTCTGGTTTAAATTAGTGGAAAAAAAAGTAATAGACCTCTCGTATCTGAGAAAGCTATGTCAGACTTGATGAAAGAAGATTGTAATTACATTTACAAGCTCAAAAGCGCTTGGCACAGAGCTCTTTCCTCAACGGGTAGAGCTGTATCCATGGCATGAATGGTAAAACCCCTAAAGTCTGTAGATTGATTTCAAGCCACTTGATTCATTGCAAGGAAGCACAAGTGAGGTCCCAGGGTCACATAGGAGTAGTCCGGTGACTGTTGTATTCGGCCATGTGCCAGAGTGTGGATCTCGCTTCTAGCCCCAGCAGCAAGGGTTGAGAGAACACAAATTTCCCATGTCCAGTACTTTAGGTTCACCTGACTGGGTTCCTATAGGCACTTGAAGGGCCACCTCTTAAGCATGACTAAGACCAGCAGGAGATCCCACCATGGTAGGACCTGCCTATTGGCTGGTCTTTCTGTATAGAGGGAGGCTAGGAGTGTCAGCAGATCAGGATTGCTGCCTATGCGGATGTCTAGGATGTTCGCCAGGGTTGCAGAGATGGAGGACTGAAACCCCTTCATGGTTCTCGAGCTCTTAACAAGGACCTTCTACTGGGACAGCAGGATGTCCATGATATGGGGAGACCATGGATGTATTTTCTGACAGGTGCACCAATTGTAAAACACCTTCAACTGAGCTAAGTAAACCACTAGAGAAGTCTCGGAGCCCCACTCTGGCAATGCTATCTGCATTTGATTCCAAGAAACCTCTGGTGCAGATATGCTGTGTGACAACCGCCAGGCATGGAGGTGGAAAAACACACTTGTCCTTGGTTGTACCAGGAGTTTTGGCTATGCTGGTAAACATAGCAGTGGCTCGACGCTTAATTCTAGAAGGTCCAGAGACCAATCTGTCCTTGGTGGGTGACCAAGATCAGGTTGCAGTCGTGGGATCGAACCTTGCGCAGGACCCACAGGAGGACTTGCAGAGGCGGAAAAGCCAAGGCCCAATGGTTGCTCCAGTCCATGGCTAGAGCATCCACCGCTAGGGCCTAGCAACACGTAAACCTGAAGTTTTGTGT
The DNA here is from genome assembly GCA_964020975.1 of Hermodice carunculata. Lineage (NCBI taxonomy): Eukaryota > Metazoa > Annelida > Polychaeta > Eunicida > Amphinomidae > Hermodice > Hermodice carunculata. The sequence continues at coordinate 67,285,487 of OZ026630.1, read as the reverse complement.
TTGGGTTTGTCGTGAACAGATCCACATGTGGGGTACCCCACCTGGCCCACATGGCCTGAACAGCCTGTGGGTGGAGCGACCACTCCATCCCTACAGGCTGATCTCTTTTCAAGAGTTGGTTGGCAGTGACATTTTCTACTTCCGTGACATGCCTCTTGAGCATGCAGACGTTGTGTTTGGAGCACTATCAGGTGATGTGTCCCACTAACTCTGTCAGCTTTTGAGAGAATGACCAGATTTGACTGGATGCCAAGAAAAACAAAGATCTGCTCTGGCATTACTAGGCTGGACTTGGGAAGATTCACAATCAGACATTGGATTCAGAGGTCCCAAAGCTTCATCAAACAGCTGATTGTGAATCAGAGACTTCTCCTTCTCCCTTGTTGGGTAGAGGGCAGAAATGCTTGTGACTGAAGTGTGACCATCACCACGCCTTGCAAGGGGGCAGTGACAAGTTCCACAGAAGTTCCTGCTACCTCCACAGCCTGCATCTGCTCCTCCTAGGAAGGGCAAAAGAGCTGCTATCAGGCTTGATGCAGGGGTCACAGCAGCCACCAACCAGGGGGTGGGATGGCTGAAGGGCACCTGCTGGAGTTGCAAGAACTCTGGAGCCTAGGGGCTGAGTGAGCGCTGGCTCAGAAGGGAGGCAGTGAGCTGCTCATCCGAAATGACCGACCCTTACATGGCTGGAGTACTGGCAGGGGCAGAGGAAAACAAAGTCTCTGTCCGTGACTACTGCTCTCACAGAACTCGTGTTCCACCTGCCTCTCCAAGGAGGGAGGCAGGGTACCTGGCTCAAAGTAAGGGCACAGTGGGATCACCATCTGCTCAGTGCAGGTCTGGCCTGGATGGGGAGCAGCCGGCACTGCTGGCGCAGTGGCTGGAAGCACCAGAGTTTGCACTTGGGTTGCGCTAGGGGCCAGAACGGCTGGAGCTAAAGGTTTGCTACAGGTAGACGCCACTGTAGACTTCAGTACCCTCTCCAGTGCTCTGAGATACCTGGACGTAGGACCCAAGCTCTTGGACCCAGGAGCTCGGGGAATTGGCCGAGCTTCCGGAATGCCCAGACAATGACCCATAGGTCTCCATCATGGCTTCACCGATTTGGCTGCCTTGGTTTCCAAGCAGTGTGGCCCAGAAGATCCAGGCGGCGCTTTGCCTGTGTCTTCGGATGGGGATCCAAAGTGGTCAGCTTAGGGGGAGGAAACAGTTACCGGATCAGATCCGTTTGCATCTGTTGGTTCCTGGCTATTGTCTCCAAGACTGCCGAGAGTCTTGAATCAAGGTCAAGGAGCCACCAGTTGTCACTTTAGGTGGCACTGAGCCCCTGGGTTCCCCACAAGGAGATCTCTTGCTGCCTGAGTTGTGACTATACACCACTTCTCCCAATTCCCCTGGGGGTTTCAGGTGAAGGAGTAGCAGTTTTGAGCCTGCGGGTGAGCCGCATAGGTTCGCTTCGGATTCTCTTGTGGCATTGCTGAGGAAGAAGATTCAGTGGAGTCAAGACTCGATGGCCAGGTGTTCAGCAGCACACTTATACCTAGCCCTCTCACTCCACCTGTCGTCTCCCCAGCGAACACAAAACCTGCATGTATTTTGTCAAGTACACGCATGACTAAGTTGTTGGCGACATGGACAAAAACAAGTGTTCATGGTCATCCCAGGCTGCCATAAAGTAGTTTGGTGAGTCCATCTTCTGCCATCTACCCAACAAGGGAGAAGGAGGAGTCTCTGGGTCCACACCCACAGCAGGCTTCAATGCAGCAATTGCCTGACTGCCACTGTCCTCCCTCTGTGAATTGCCCCGCCAGACGCCATCTTGGAAAAGATCAGTTTTGAGCCAACAGGGCAATCCTTACTTCCACAATTCTCGTCAAATATAAGCTGTCCCTATCTTGGAAGAGACTAGGAGAGCTCAGAAAACAAATTTGCCAGGAGAGGTAGTGCACACAGCTCTAGAACAGTTTCTCCAGACAAAAGTCAACAGTGCTCCCAAGTCTTTAGAGCAACCCAAAAATGGTGCCCAAGGAGGAAGGAACAATAGGGGTGCATGGGCACCGAAAGTCACACTCCACCCCCACCCACCAATGCTAAGGAAACTAGTGGAGGCACTACCGGGACCATCAGATCTTCAGAAAAATCAAGTACCCAACTCAATAGTGTCGGGCATTGTGGCCAGACACAGAGGTCTTGGCATTGGTGGTTGAGAGGCAACGTTATGTAACTAATTACAGTATTACGAATATATGGGTCAAAATAAGAAAATCTATTGACCATTCTATCATCCTTAATGTTTGATAGATCTTCATGAAATTAGGTGAAATTGTGGAGGAGGTCAAAATTTCAGTTGCATACGATACTATTGGTGCCACCTATTACTTGACAGATATTATAAGGCAAAATGTGTTTAAAGATATAAAATTCTATACATGCATCACAAAAATTAATTGAATTAGACATGCCAAATTTATAGGATATATATAGTCTCATGCTAGTATGTTATACAATATTAGTGACCATGACCTATTTTTGTTAGGTCACCAGGCCTGTAAAGTTGAAAGAGGTGATTTTATTATGGCAGGGTGTACCTTGGAAATCAATGGCAAAGAGAATCGAGCCCCCATATCAAATTTGCACTTGATTACATTTTATATAAATTTGTACTTGGTGACCTAATTTTTGGTGTACCATGACCCAACAATTTTGCACTTTGGCACTTGTCAAAGTTTATTATTTTTCTTCAATAACTCAAAAAAGTTAAATATGCGATTTACTCGAACGGAAAGCTGGATGCAGGGCGTACAAATTTTTTTAATCCAAGGTGAAGGTCAAGGTCAAATGGCCAGTTAGAATAGAGGGGTCATTTTGTGAATGCTCTGCACCTCACAGTTCATAAGTTAGGCACATATAACTTTTACGACTTATCAAGTGTATGAAAAAAGTGTTGGTAGCACCACCATGGTAATATGTAACATGGGTTAAAATGTGAAAATTTTGTCACCTGTCCAGCATCATTCATTTTTTATGGATGACGAATGAGTTTTTTCAATGTTGTGGTTAGAATACATTCAAAAAATGATTTATAACGACACGATCCAGCCCGATAGGCCACTTAAGCTGGTTTGCCATGCACTTGCGTGCTTTGCCAGAGCCCCCATTGAAGATTCCATGTATAAAGTGCCATACTATGCTGCTACATTGGCTCTTGCATGAGGAAGAGTGTCATGAACTGCTGTTAGGAGAGTCATTGCGACATTTGTCGACAGTGGACTCCTTCTTAGTGGCAGAAAGTCTGTCAGACAGACATCAGGTCTGCAAGATGAGGGCTCCAGTGTGCAGAGGCAGTTTGTGAGCGCCAGGCCTTGATGCTGGGACAGATCTGGGGCCTTCAAAATTTGTAGCCAAATCTGGAAATCAAGCAGTTAACACTGCAGAATTTAACCTAACTCTTATATAATTCATGTTAAGATAAATTAGCCATTTGCAAATTTCTTTAGCCAAATGAATGAAATGATAGCATTTGGCTCATGTCACCAGACGTCCCTGCAGTGCCTCATGATGAAGCCACTGGTCCTCAATTCGAGGCTTTGAGGCCTTGACCAGTCAGGCTAGGCCTCACAGCTAGGTTCAGACTGGTTCTTGATGCAAGGCTTTGCCTCCCTTGGGGGGGGGGGGCTACCACTTATTCTTTATCGTGGAAAGTTATCGGGTGTTCCCCAGCGAGGGTCCCCTCCACTTCTGCTTTGGCTCTTTTTCGAGAATTTCTGTGGCTAATGGCCATCCCAAGCTTGGCCTACTGCCACATGTGCACCGCGAGTCAGGTGGCAGGATGGGACCTTAGTGATCACATGGGCAATGAGCACCAAGGGTGGGAAGAAACCAGTCGTAGCTCAGGCGACACCTTTGGTGTCATTGCTCCCTGCTGCTCCTCCTGGTTTTCCTTCCTAAGCCCTGCGAGGGCAAGCTTTGGCTAGGCAGGCCGAGGCCTCTAGGCAAGTGTTGTTGGGCAAGATGGAAGGGATGGCCAAGTGTGGCGAACATTAAGAGAGGTTGGAGTGCTCCGTTTCCTCCGGGGAGCATGTTTGCATTCCTCCTTTCTCTGCCTCCTCCAGGACGCCTGGCCCCGCCTTTGAGGGCAGTGGCGAGTTGTCATTGGAGCGTGCACCAAGCCTTATATGGTTAGTGTAGTTTGTGCAGTTGCCTCCGTTAGGCCGGCCGTGGTGGTGTCAGATGGTTGCAGGCCTTCCAAGGCCCAGGACTCCAACCCTATGGTAGTCCACAGCTTGGGGGGATGAGTCGGGCTCACAGCTGGTCTCTCACCTCCCTTCCTCCCCTGGTTGCGAGCACTCATGCTTCCACCATAGTATAGTATAGACACATTTGTTTTACATGGATTGTGAAAGAAGTCAAGTATTGACTTATCGAGTCACTCTCCATGGCACAGATGTTGGCGTATACTTCCCACCTTGTCTGTGGTGGAGGAAACCGAAGAACTCGGAGAAAACCACCGTGCACGGTTAAAGTGGTTGGAAGTTTCTCCACATGCTTCCCAGGATGAGAATCGAACCCGCGTCGCAGAGGTGAAAGGCGAGCGTCTTACCGCTCAGTCAACCGTGCACCCATAGGAGAGAAAAGAAGAAGAGGAGGCACCACTGTTTTTCTCCTTCTCCGGAAGGTAAGGTGTGGCATCAGAACCAGTGTTTGGGCACTTTGCCTTCTAAGTTTAGGCTTAGGTCTAACTTGGACATGCAGCTTCCAAAGGGTGGAGCGGATGGTCATGAAGTGGTGCTTCTAGCCTCAAGCTCCATCACCAAGGTAGTTCTTTATTAGATGGTGTCTTCTAGGTCTGTCTCTTCCCCAACACAGATCTATCAGCCTTGCATGGGGGGGGGGGTGTCGCCTCTGAGGTAATTTATGGCGACGTGGCAGTGGGCCGATGCACTTCAGCACCAGCACTTATGCCTGCCTACCCTCTGGGTCCATTTGGGTTGGCAGCTGCCCTGGTTGATCAAGAGGCAGTGACAGATGTTGATCTTCCAGTTTCAGTGGGGCCTAGGCCTATTAGCCTGGTGCGTTCTGGTCATCTGGTGTCGCCACCACCCCCTGGTGGGTGAGCTCCTTTTAAGCTTTTTGCCCTGGGAGACTGTACATGTGGGTAGAGTTGTGGACACAGTATGGTTCTGTGTCTGAAACTTCAGCAGCACAGTGCCTGAGGTTACCACTTCAACAGATCCTGAGAGGGCTGAGCAGGAGCGCCTTGTTGATCTCCTACTTGGCGATGGTGACAATCTGGAGGATTTTTCCACTGCTGAGGACTCTGAAGTGGAAGAAGAGGGGCATCACTTTTCCCATGTGGCGGGGGAGGGGGAAGTGGCAGGCAACGGAGTGTCAGCCCCTTTGTGCCACAGCTGAACTACATCCTTGCTGAAGTCCATGGCTTTGGCTGAGGAAGTGGAAGACTGGTGTCCGTCCAAGATGGAGAAGCCAGGCACACTGTTCTGTGCAAACATGGCCTTTATGCGTTAAACTCTCCCTGGGGAGGTAGTACTGCAGTCGGGGGCAGTGCAGCCCAAAGCTGTGCCCATGTCAGCCGAAATGGTATAAATGGCCCACAAATTTGAGGTGCTGTTCTCCACTTTCGTTGGAGGGAAGTTTGCGGAACTTTTCTCTCAGCTGCAGGTATGGGTGCTGGACGCTGTGTCTTTCAAGGATGGCCTAGCCCTGGGATGCTTGCTGGCTAAGCTAAAAGTCTTGACTGGAGCTGCTTCAGACTAGTAAGTCAATGTACAACTTGGCCCATGCGCTGGTTGAAGCTCCCTTGAGGGACCACGACCTCAAAGAAGTGGAGCTGGTCTCCCAGTCTCTCTCCACTCTTTATCTTTTGAGTAGGATGCCTGGTTGATGACACTTGTCGGCTCCTTCCTGGACTGTTCTGGGTGTTCGGCCATGTAACTCCTGGAGGAGGCACGTGATGATGCCTCGAGCAGTCTGGAAGCCACCTTGCAAGCCACATGCTCAGCGGAGTCATCATGTTGGATGTGAACGTGAAGTTGGTGTGCCACAATGCACTCCTCTCTACAGCTGCCCCTGGATTCCGTGGGTCTGCAGCTGCTCAGCCAGGGAACTGTCCCTCTCCTTGAGTGGGCTGACAATAATATGGAGAAGTGGCAGAAGTCTCTCATGCTTCAAGTTTGCCGACTATGGCCAAAGGTGTTACTTCAGTGAGCTTCTCTCAGGAAGTGGCTGAACGAGTTGCCTGGGGAAAACTTTGTAGGCCTTTTTGAAGATCTATGACTTCATGTGGAACAAGTTTGCTTCTTGGTGTGCTTCTAAGGATTTCTCACCCTGGGAAGCATTGATCCAACAGAATCCAGACTTTTTTTTAGTCTATATGAGGAAGGGCACTTGAAAGTACATGCACGCCCCATAGAGGGATACAAGTCAGCCATTGCAGCTACCCTTAGGACCAGGAGTCCCTAGTTTAGGGATAGACCCTTTCCTCTGCAGACTTATTAACAGCTTCCACACAGATCGTCTGGTGAAACACAATTTAGTGCCTCACTGGGATCTCTCTGTGGTTCTTGGTGCTCTCATTAGGCCCTGTTTGAGCCTAAGGATATGGCTACGATTGATCTCAAGATCCTTACCTTCAAAATGGTCTTCTATCAGCTCTAGCCACAGGGAGTTACACATTTTGGATAAATACCTGATCAGGTGGTGTGCTAATAGCAAGGATGTTTTTCTAAGACCTTGTGTGGTATTTGTGTCTAAGACACAAGTGGCACGTGACCTTTCAACCACCTTGACAGGTTTTTGGGTCAAGTCACTGTTGCTGACAATATTCAGGTCTGATCAGGTCCTTTGTCTCGTAAGAGCACTACAGGTCTACAAGTTGGACCGATCTTCATAGAGCTGAGCAGAAACATCCATGGAGGCTCAGTTGAGAGGATCCGTGGGGTGTGATGGTAGTTTGATGATGGGATGGCACCTTGGTGATTATGTGAGCAGTGATTACCAAGGGGGGGGGGGAAGGAAGCCACTGCTGGCAGCAGGTAGAGCATGGATGACACCTCCGCCATTGTCGCTCCCTACTGCTCCTCCTGGTCCAGGCGGAGGCCTGTGCCCAAATGGTTTTTGGCAAAGTGGAAACTCTGCTTGCTATTGTCAGCCAGCAGCTGGATAGGTTGGAGTGCTCTGGGGAATGGGGCTCTCCCCCCCCCCCCCCCCCGATCCCCACCTGGCCCCAATATGGAGAGCAGTACCGCCTCATCTTTGAAGGCAGCTGTACGGAAGACTAAGCTGGCTAGTGCGGTGGCTTGCACTGAGCCTCCCATGGTGGCAGTGCCTGGTCCTGGGCCCATCGAGGCCCAGGGTTTGGACCACATGGTAGTCTTCAGTGGGGAGGACACTGCTGTCAGAGTGATGTTTGTAGAAAAGTCAGTTTTGCGGCTGCTCTCTCCTTTGCCTCCTTCCCAAGGTTGGGCCTGGGTCCTTCGAGGGCCATGGTTCCGACCAGATGGTAGTCCTCAGTGAGGAGGACTCTGCCATCACAGTGAAGTATGGAGGAGGAGAAGAGTCAGCTTTGTGGCTGCTCTCCTTAGCCTCCTTCCCAAGGTTGCAAGCATTCGTGCTTCTGCCACAGGACGGAGAAGAAGAGGAAGAGGAAGCACCACCACTGTTCTTCTTCTGCAGAAGGAAAGGTGCAGAGCCTCAGAAGGTTGTGCTGGTGAGGACCAAGGAGGAGCGCCAGGAGGATATGCTTCTTGGCTCTGGCAATAATATCAAGGATTGCCCCACTGCCGAAGATATCCTCAACCTCGACTGCTCGGATTTCCCCAGTGAGGATTCCAAGGTGAACCAGGAAGGTGCTCGCTTCTCCACAATGGCAGCAGAACGGAAGGCAGCCGAGTCTCGGCCACTTATTGCCACTGCTGTAAGGGCAAAGTCATCTCTTAAGCCGAGGAGAGAGACCAGGTTGACAGGTCTTCCTCTAAGACAGTGAAGCCTGGTTTGCATTTAAGGTGAAAGAGATCTTTGTGTGAGAAAACCTCCCTGGGGAGGTGGCCCAGCAGTCTGTGGTGGCACAGTCTTGGTGCCCAAGACAGCAAAAGGTGTGGAGGTGGCCCCCCAAGTTAGAGGTGCAGTTTTCTACTTTTGTGGCAAGCAAGTTTGCGAACTTATCCGCAGAGCTGGCAGGGTCTGGCGTTGCGCCTGACAGTGGGTCCTCCGGGGATGGCCTAGCCTAGGGACCGCTGCTGGCAAAGCCAGAAGCAGGGTTGGAGCTGTAAGGGACTAGTAAGTCCATATACAATTTCTGACTGGCAATGGTCAACGCTCACTTAGGGGACTGAGCAGTCTGGAGGCTCTGCGGTCAGGAGATATCCCCCTACTTGAGAGGGCGGATAACATGGCCAAGGAGAAGCAGCAGAAGTCTCTTGATGAGGCTCTGCTTCAGAGTGGGAAGTACACCAAGGAGTAATCTTCCCTCTGGCAGCATGCTGAGGCTGGGGGCAGCCCGTAGAAGCTGCAGAGGCAGAAGAAGCCAGTGAAGACGGGTGGCCAGCCTTCTAAGCCAGGCTCTTCTGGCCCTAAAAGTAGCCAGAAGCTGGGGCCTTGCCCCTAGGGGCACCCGTTGGTGGTCCAATGCCTCTGCGAGCCCCCCGGACTATGGTTTCTGTCCGCCTTCTCTGCATGGATGGGTTGGCGGCTGACTGGTGTTGTTTGTGGAACACTGGGAATGTATAACAGACGTTGCTTTTGTGAGAAACATCGTCCAGCACAGCTACTCCTTGGAGTTCACAGGCAACCCCTCTCCACTGTCAAAAGTTCCCTTTTCCTGCAATCTGCCTCACAGGGAGCTCTTTAATGGGGTAGTGCTAAAGCTGTGGACAAACAGGCCAATGAGCCAGTCTTGGATGATGGGTCCCCAGGCTTTTACAGTCCTCTCTTGTTGGTACCAAAAAGGGACAGCGAACAAAGACCGGTTATCAACTTGTCATATCTCAACTCTTATCTTGTGCAGCACTTCCAAGATGGAAACACCAGCCACCATCATGGCGGTGATGGGACAGGGTGATTGGGCAACCTCACTAGACCTGAAAGACACATATTTTCACATTTTTGGGTCCTCTGGGGATGGCCTAGCCCGGGGATGGCTGCTGGCAAAGCCAAAGGCGAGGTTGGAGCTGTACCGGACTAGTAAGCCCATGTACAAAGTGCTCCCTTGACTGCGACGTCAAGGAAGAGTTTGTCTCCCTGTCCCTGTCAACATTTTGGCATTTGAACAGGACACGGGTCATGACAATAGTTGGCTCCTTCCTCCACTGCTCGGGGTGTTCTGCCATGCGTCTCCACAAAGAGGCACATGATGACCCTCTGGTGACAGCCTCCACCAAGTAACTGGTGGCGACCTTGCTGGGCTTCGAGCAGTTTCAAAGCTGTGCTGTTCAAAGCTCAGTGGGGCAATTACGCTTGACGCCAATGCTCTCCTCTCCATGGCTGCCCTGCCAACGTAAGCAGAGATGCTTACCAGCTGCCCCTGGATCCAGTGGGTCTGGGGCTGTTTGGTCAGGGGATTATCCCCCTCCTTGAGAGGGCAGATAATATGGCCAAGGAGAAATGGTAGAAGTCTCAGTCTTGCATGTTGGGTCCCCAGGCTTTTACAGTCATCTCTTTTTGGTGCCGAAAAAGGGACGGCGGACAAAAACCAGTCATCGAATTGTTGTACCTCAACTCCTATCTTCTTGTGCAGCACCTCCAAGATGGAGGCACCAGCCACCATCTTTGGGGACGATGCGATACGATGACCGGTCATTGAATTGTTGTACCTCAACTCCTATCTTCTTGTGCAGCACCTCCAAGATGGAGGCACCAGCCACCATCTTTGGGGACGATGCGATACGATGACTACACAACCTCGACAGACCTGAAAGATGCATATTTCCACATTTTCATAGCCAAGTGGTCTTGGAAATTTTTGCCTTTTGTGGTAGACGGCAGAGTTTTTCAGTTCCAAGCTATCGTTTGGCCTAGTGCTGGCACCACTGGTCTTTAGTTGCATTATGGGTGAGGTGGTCACGTTTGTGCATCAGCAAGGGATCTGGTTGCACATTTATCTGGAGGATTTCCTGGATAAGTTGGCATAGGGGACAGATGCCATGTCAATTTCATGGCAGAGAATGTGGGTGTATGCCTTTCCTCCAATCCTGCCCTTGCCGAAGGTGCTTCGCAAGATTCGGGAGGAGCAGTGCAAAGTCCTTCTCATGTGTTTATGGTGGCCAAAGAGGGAATTGTCCTCAAACCTACTGGAGTTGAGTGTAGAGCCTCCTCAGTCACTGCTTCTTCTCCCTCAACTGCTTGAGCAGCCAAAATCCAACACATTCCATCGCAACCCTGTTTCTCAGGCTTCATGTCTGGTGTCTATCACAAAGAATGTTTCTGCTGGCAGCTTCTCTCAGTGAGTGGCTGAAAGAGTTGCTGGGAAAAAAATGTGAGTCTTCTTTGAAGATTTAGGACTTGAGGTGGAACAAGTTTGCTTCTTGGTGTGCGTCTTTTCGCCTTGGGAGGTGTCGGTCCACCAGATTGTAGACTTTCTTTTTGAGTCTGTTTGAGGAAGGGCACTTGAAGGTTTGCATCATTGAGGGTTAAAAGTCGGCCATTGTGGCTACCTTTAAGACCAGGGGACAGAGCCTTTCCTTTGCTGACTTGTCAACAGATTTACACTGATCATCCAGGAGATTGCAATCTAGTGCCTCAATGGGATCTCTTCATGGTGCTTGGGGCTCTTATGAAGCCTCTGTTCAAGCGGAAGGATATGGCTTTGATCAAACTTAAGTTTCTTACCCTCAACACAGCTTTCCTAGACACAGGCGATAGTCGCAGGGAGATACATGCCTTGGATAGATCCCCCTTAGGTGATCTGCTAATGGGAGGGATGTTTTCTTAAGGCCTTGTGTCTAATAGTACAGAAATATTCATCAATTCCAAACCCAACAATGACAGCAAAGAGATTCCAGACTTGCTAAAACATTAAAATTCATCTTCCAATACTAATGTGAAGAAATAAATTTCACTCCTGACTTGAGACAGGCAGTCACCCAGAAAAGGCAACTGGTGGTTTTAAACTGGTCCTCTCAATCTTAGAAATATTCATCATTAACTGCAGACACTAGTTCTTTTCCAAAATGGATAGGCCTAACCACCCAAAGCACAAATTCTATTACTTCTGCCAAAAATAAAAAGACACCTGGTAGGCCTATCACCTTTTAGTTTTCCCGACTTGTCAGTCAGCTAAGTTTACAGCAAAACAGTACAGTAGGCCTATATCATTTTTGTAATATTTATGAATCTGGAACATTATAAACACACTCTACCTTCACTATAACTATGAGTCGGAGAACAAAGCCCACAGCACAACATAGCCAATGAAGTATTTTTCAAATAGTACAGAAAAACATGATCCATATTCATCAATTCCAAACCCAACAATGACAGCAAAGAGATTCAAGACTTGCCAAAACATTAACATTTATCTTCCAATACTGATGTGAAGAAATAAATTTCACTCCTGACTTGAGACAGGCAGTCATCCAGAAAAGGCAACTGGTGGTTTTAAACCGGTCCTCTCAACCTTAGAAACATTCATCATTAACTGCAGACACTAGTTCTTTTCCAAAATGGATAGGCCTAACCACTCAAAGCACAAGTTCTATTACTTCTGCCAAAAATAAAAAGACACCTGGTATCACGTGACCCTTCAACCACTTCAACAGGTTTTTGAGTTAAGTCACTCTCAGCAACAATGTCCAGGTCTGAGCCAGGTCAGGTCCTTTGTCCCGTTAGAACGCTCCGGTTCTATCTGAATAGTATTGATCCTCATCGAGCAGGGTGGAAATCCTAGCTTCTCCCTCTTAGGTAGACGGAATCCTGGACTCTGTCACCTCACACCATCTGGGGATGGACAAGGAAAATGATTTCCTTGGCCTACCAGGTGGCTGGAAAGGATGAAGAGCTGGCTCATCTTCATTGTAATATTGCGGTATACCCCACTGTAATGGGTCTGGAAAGGGAAGTACATGCATGTTCCCAAAACACTCAACTTTGTATTGAAAATGGATTATTGCCATCAAAAAAGAGGATGCAACGACCATCATGTGATACAATGCTTTTCAATGGGAACAAAACAGTGGACACTTCTATACCATCTGGGGCATAGAAAGAGTTTCTGCAGTACCAGCTGCTAGGCTTAAGCCTACATCATTCATGCTGGTCAGTTTAAATGTTCAATATATATCTTCAAAGTTATTCAAAGACAGTTGCCAATCCAAATTCAATTTCCATACACAACTAATTATTTATTTCAAATCAGGTTGTGTGCAAGATTCAACATTTAAAAGACTGCTTCTGTCAATCTCATGGTCTTTTATGTCTTTCTGCATGTACAGCCTATGGACACACAGTGTTGTAGGATTTGAGTCTATGCAAGATTTCAAGACACGCACATGGATTTGCTTTGTAGCAAATCTTCTTTTTTATTTTTTAAGTGTATAATCCAACAAAAAACAAGTCTACCACTGACATGTGATTTTTTTTAATATTTACAATATACAAAGTGTAGTTGGAAAGCGTCCATAACAAGATGAAATAATCATGATGCTCCTCAATGAAATGACAAAGTGGCCACACTGTGGCAAAGGAATTGGCATTGCACATCCCAGAGATTCTTCCGTTCTCTACTTTCTGCTATGCATGGGCTTAGGAAAGCAATCTTCAAAGCATGGTGTGGTACTGACTCTGACCTCAGGTGCTAGGATATACCCATCACTTGATCAAGAAATGATGCAAACTTCTTTGGGTTGCCATTTGGAAATGGCTTTAACTTCTTCAGGTCTGGACTTTGTAGAACACTTGGCAGCTGACTGTAAATAAACAAATTAACATTATGTTTGTACTAGAAATGTGTTACCTCCTCAGTTTGTATCTTCAAGTGGGTGCTTAATTTAAAAAAAAAAAAGAAAAGAAAACTTTAACATGAACCGTGCTGTGTACAAATTTCATAATTGCATGTTTAAAATGCAAATTTCATAATTGCATGTTTAAAATACAAATTTCATAATTGCATGTTTAAAATACAAATTTCATAATTGCATGGTTAAAATACAAATTTCATAATTGCATGTTTAAAATACAAATTTCATAATTGCATGTTTAAAATACGACCATCTTTGTAACATAATATCTTGACACAATTTTCAAAAATCCTGTTTCAAATACTTTCCGGAGAAGATTTTGAAAGCAGCTTAAACAAATGAAAATTCATTGAAAAAAGGGGGAAAAAATCGATAGACAAAATGATGCCAAGGTGTCAAGGTCATTTTCCAATCAGTACATCGGGGAGTCTACCAAGAAAGCATTCGTACTTAAAATCAAAAGGACCCAGAACCAGTTTCTGAATACATAAATAAATATATACATGCACATCGACCAGCGGTACACACATTTTAATTAAAAAAAACCCAAAGCCTTTCAAGTGATCACGTACCTACTTTTCAAAACTTGGATGACCTTGAGGTAGAGAATTTTGGGAACCATATGCTACAAATTCTATCATGGACTTTAGAACAACTGACCAAAATAAAAACAACTAAAAAAAAAAACAAAAAAAAACCAACAACGGGGCTGTATGAAGAGCCCATGCTCAGCTGACCTAGACATTCATCACACTTGCAGCTCTGTGAACTTGGGAAAGGATCAAGGTCACCCATGTACTGAGTAAGTCTGACCTTTATAGAAGAACACTAACTTGTGCAACATCACAGTCTCAGTTCAAGTAGTTTTTAAGTTATAGTGAAGAGTAAAATTCATGTATGTTGCACTGTGACCCCAGAAGCGACGTCAAGGTCACTCATGTAATGTCTAAGTATGACCTTCATAGAGAAACTTTTAACATGTGGTCCTTGATAACAGTATCAGAGGTTCCTGCCTGTTGATAATTTTCATTATTTAAGTCACTCAGTATTGCATTAATGTAGTATGGTTTACAAGTTAGTGCAATGTTATTACTATCTTTGTCAACAGGTGTGATGACAAACTTGTCATGCAAGTCTTGCAATTCCTGACTACAATCTGAATCATGCAGCACTTGTTTAATCTGTCTCCACTTATGAAGAGGTCCTTTTCTCAGGTATTTAATTCTTTCACCCACTTTTTCCATTATTTTAACTTTCCACTCATCAAATGCCTTGGGTCACATTCCTTTCTTATTACTATGTTTCTTAATGAAACTGTCGAGTCCTCTTTTAATCTCCTTTCTTGCCTTTATGAAGTTGATGTTATGTCTTTCTCTATAGTTTGGTCCTCTTTGAAACAAATGTCTCAATTCTTTGTTTTGAATGATACTTAAATCACCCGTGATTACATGTTTGTGGTCTTTATCCATATTCTTCTTGAAAGTGGTGTCACATTCACAAGTTTGACTATTCATATTCCAGCTGTAAAAGTCCACTTTATCCATTATTTGATTGTAGTTGAAGACCTTATTATGAATACTAGAAGTGTATTTATAAGCAACTGTGAAATCCTCCTCAATATAGTTGCTGACTGAATTTTCAACTTCCTGAAGTCTAAGAATACTTTGTAGATTTCTGTACTTGATAGCTGGAATTTCATAGTGTATTATCACAGGATTCATGTGTTTCTTTTTCTTCTTACTTTTCCACGTTTGTTCTTTCTTTAGCTTCAATTTATGTTGTATCATGTCTTGTACTAAACTGACAATCCTATCTGTTTACTTGCTGTCATTTGTAACTTCATGATCCAGAAGTAACTGTCCCAATTGCTTGAGATCTTTTTTTCTTCATTAGTAGTAACGTTTTATTGATGTAGTATGTAGTTTCTTTGATTGCAGTTTCTTGGAGTACGTTGAATACATATTGAGCTGTAAGAGATTCTTTATGTGTTCTGTGTTTACTCTTATGTTTGTTCTTCTTTTTCCTTCTTTAGTTGAATATGTCATATATACATTATCATTCTCTGTTCTTGGATCTATGTTCTTATCACATTGGTTATTCAACCCATAGGGATATACTCTTTGGAGTTCTTTAATCCAAAATGTTTCTCTGTTCCTTTGCGATCCCACTGTTTCCTTATTCATCTTTCCATTTGAGTATTTTCCTGGTTGTTTTATAGTTTCAATAATTTGGACTTTAAATGTTTTGTTCTTGCAAAGTCCACTAGTGAAGTGATCCACCAGAATCGTAGAACTGGATCCTTTGTTAGGGTGTCTTATTCTATTCCTATAATCATTGAACCTTTGGTTCAATTTTGGGTTGGTTTTACCAACATACTGACAAGAGCAATTATCACAGGTAATCAGATAAACCAAGTTATCTGTATTGCATGTAAGTTTTTTCTTCTTCTTGTAATTTTAGTTCTGCAAGTTCTATGTGTAACAGTACTTGTACACTTATTCATTTCCATGAATTCTTGGCAAAGCTTACAGTTAGGTTTCTGGCAAGCTTTAACCATTTCAACCCCATGGTCCCCAGCAGAAGGTCCCAGATTACCTCCTAAATCCTTATTTGTTCCCTCTACTTCGGCATTAGCCTGGTGAGGCACATGAAGTCTCCTAGGGTTGGCTTCTCTAACCCCAGGAGAGGCTACATCCCTAGAGGGCTGCTCAGAGGACGGATGACGACGGACGGAGGACCATAAGATAAGCTCAGCTGACTGATAAATCAGCACAGCTAAAAACAAAAAGAAAACAAAAAACAAAAACAAAAACAAAAACAAAAAAAAAAAACAAAAAAAACAAAAAACAGTATAAACACAAAAGGCTGTTTCTTAGTACAAAACAAAACAAGTAAATTCAGCAAAGCTGCATTGAGGCTGATTAACAATGGAAGAAAAACAAAACGAAACAAGAGGCCAATGGACCTTATACTTTAGGAGTTGTCCCTTATCAGATACTGTACATATGCAAGTCCACCAGCACTGGAGTACTGAAAATATATCTTTTTTTTTTTGGACAATGGAACATATGTGAAAAGAACTTGTCATGATGCTACATGCAACTGGACAGCGCTTTATACCCATGGTCACTGTGGGTGCCATGTTCCCAGCAGAGTATATACATACAGTAGTTAGGTGATGTTACCTCTCGACCACCATTGCCAAAACCTCTGTGTCTGGGCATGATTTTATAATCAGGTTGAGTTGCTTACTCACTTGATCCTGAAACCTGACGGTCCCGTGGCGCTATTTCCCGGTCCATGTGGAACTGATGGTGACATCCTGTGCACATGCGCCCTGTATCATTCTTCCTCTTTTGGGCGCATTTACTGGCTTGCCTTGCGAGTTGAAGCTCCATGAACTTTTGTTCACTGTTTTTTGTGCTTACGCATGCCCTGTTCAGCGAAAATCTTTTCTCAGTGGTCCGGGAATCTTCGGATACCTAGATAGCTGATTTCTGTGATCAGATACTACTGAAATAGTAAGTGCAAAGTTGGTTGTCTAACTTGAACTAAGATTTTTCAAGATGGCATCCTGGCTAACAGAAAGCAGAAAGAAGGAAAGCAGTACACACCAGGCTATTGCTTTCTTTTGGAGGCAGTCCGTAGGTGTTGATCCGGATAACACTTTATCTGCATCCTCCTTCTTGTTGGATCACGGACAATAGTTGGATTCCAAGAACCACTATATGGCAGCTTGGGACGACCCTCCACATTGCTATGGTTGTTGCCTGCAGTTGGGCCAAGTGTGCTGTCGTGAGCGAACTTGCAAATACTGTCCGGACCAGGGAGAGAACAAAAATACTTGTTCTGTGAGCAGGCACGGAGGAAGTTGGATCGCTAAGCGTAGCGGTGTCTGCACCCCCAGTCCAGACAGAACCCCGTTCCCGTGACAGAAGCAGTCCCTACCGCATCTCTGGCGGCTTTGCCCTGGAGTGAGCAGTTGGCGATTCCGCTTGTCCCCACGTTTGAGCCGGCTACGCTGCCTTTAATACTCTCTCAAGTGGTAGGCGGATCACCAGCTCTGTGAGGATCAGCAGTTGTGTGAGGAAGCTCAGTCTTCTTCAGCATTGGCCAGCACTACTGTCACCGAGTCAGAGCACAGTCAGTTGGCCGAGCAGCCCGCTGTTTCTTCTTTGAGTCAGCTCTCTCTCGGGCCTCAGGTCCAGGAATTCTCTGAACTCCCTCCAGACCCTCCTGCCCGCAGATTGTTCACTCGGTAGCAGCTGAGGTCCAGGATAGCGGCCTGGTTGAGTTTCAGTCAGATCCCTCTGGCCTGCAGACCTCTCGGACGGCGGCCTCGGAGATCTCAGCGTATGAGTCTCCCTTTCCTTTACGTCTCTCTCCCCTCGTGGGATAAGCAAGTGGAGGTAGCGGCTGTGGCAGCGACTGCGTCTGCAGAGGTGCTCACTACCCCTACACCTAGCATGGTGACAGATCCCCTGCTGTCACAGGTGGCTGCTCCATCGCCCTCGGACAATATGTTGTTCGATGAGGCCTTGGGCATCCGCGCTCCCCTTGCGAGTCCGGAGTCTTCGGACCTGGACACGGAGGTGGAGGATGAGCTGCTAATGTCAGATGCATCCCATACCAGATATCGACCCAGGTCGAAAGCTTGTCATTCACGCCGTTCGCGCTCAGAATGGAGCAGAGAGCTGGTGACCTCTGCAGAGGTTTCAGCCCCTGCCCCCATGGACACAGCACCTGCACCTGCAAAGGGCTTTGACCATGTTCAAGCTCTTATTCATACTCTTTTTGGTTACCAAGCTGTGGTCCGCCAGCAGAGGAAAGGTCGTGCGCTTTTGCACAGGGGCTTGTCTCTGGAGGACATGCATCAACATATGCCCATACCTTTTTCGGCCTTTCTTCTCTGGAACTCTGTTTGGAGGAAAGATGGTGCAGGTGGTCCACTGGGCGCAGGACCTACGGGCCCTCTCTGCAGACCAGGCATGCTCCAAGGCGTTGACCGACTTTGCTCGGTCTTTGTTGTCCTTGGCTACCTCCACCCTGAAGTGTGGTGCTTCTCAGACTGTCTACCCGTCCCTTGACGACTCATGCTCCCATTCCTGGAAGACGTGTCAGGATTGCCAACTGCCACATTATTAGACTCCGTGCAGCGCAGAGACGATTCGTGCATCCTAAACATCCTGAGGCATCGCTACATGCTGCTTTTCAGTGAAGACAGCCCTCTGCTAAGCCGAGAACCACGGTGGTTCACTCCATCCACCTCAGAACGCAAAGCATCGGCGTTCCTGGAGGCGATTCAAACGCTTCGGCAAGCACGCCATAGAGCAGGTAGAAGACCAAGGTTCTCCTGACTTCTACATCCTACTCTCCCTGGTCACCAAATGGGACGGAGGATGGCACCCAGTGATTGACCTGTCGAAGCTGAACACCTATTTGGAAGTCCCATCCTTTGAGATGGACACACCCCAGTCGGTGGCAGCAGCCTTATGGCACCTGGAGTGGATGACATCCCTGGATCTCCAAGACACGTTCTCCACATGCCAATCCAGGAGACTTCACAGAAGTATCTACGGTCCATATTTGCAGCCCAAATATACCAGTTCAGGGCGCTTCCGATCAGTTTTGCCACAGCACCGCTGGTGTTTACCAGGTTTGCGTAGACAGTTGCTGCTTACCTTCATGGCTCAGCCATTCAGATTCATGTGTACCTGGAGGAATGGCTTATCTGGGTGCTTCAGCGCCTAGACTTATAGCGTCACACACAGACCGTTTTGGAACTCTGCCAATGCTTGCTGACAGTGAACCTACTCAAGTCCTGTCTTGAGCCAGAGCAGATCTTTGTCTTCCTTAGCATCCAGTTTGATCCAGTAGCAAACATCTGTCGCCCTTCAGAGGACAGGTGGGACACACTGCAGTCTCTGCTCAGACCCTTTTGTACTAGCACTGTCCACCAGGCGCAACAATGGCTCGCCCGCTCCCTGTCCTCGATGGACTCCTAGGTCCCGTTAGGCCTGCTCCACCATTGTCCCTTGCAGCTCACGCTGCAGGGCAGATGGACAAGAAACCAGAGCTATCACACCCAGGTGCCGAGCCACATCGAAGAGCAGCCGCACTTTCACTGGTGGGCCGTCAGTGAGAACGTCATGAGAACAGACACTGGAGCCTTTTCAGGCTTAGCTCGCCATTTACAGGGACTCTTCTCGGTCCGGATAGGGAGCCCACATGGAGACCTGGACCGCATCAATCGCAGCTCACCACATAAACTGTTTGGAACTGAAGGCGATACGCTTGGCGCTCCTGCACTTCCAGATTCAGATTCATTTTATTCGACATAGAAGTGAATACATTGTATACATTTTGGTAATTGCGCAAAAACCTATATGACAAAAACAAGATAGAGAATAGTGAGAATGGAATTACCATACAAAAATTGTAGTCAGGATGACCCTGCTAAGGATGATAAACATCCGCTTCCACAAGGTCCACCTAGGAAAAGTTGCCTTATATGTTACACCTAGTTTCAACAGAGGTCCGGTCCATTACAAAGAAAATTAAAGACAAAAAAAAAACTCCGGCATTAATATACAAGATTTCAGAAATGATTATGAAGTGTTATTACAGACGAAACAGTCAACAATGGAGCAAGTTTCAGAATATTGGTTTATATAATAAATTTTAACATATCTAGAGAATCCAGAGAAGGAGTGTGTGTGAATTTTCCCTCTTATGTGTAAAGGTGTATCAGAGAGTAATTTGGGGACATAGTGCTGTATGCACTTTACGGTGGATACATGTTGGGGGGTGGCATAGTGAGTGTTGCGACATCTCGTGGAATATGGGTGAGTAACAGGTAAGGCTGAGAACATGTTATTAAAGTAGCCAGGTAATTCGTTTTTAGTATATCTATAGTAAGATTTTAAAGCTTTAAGTTTAAACAAGTCAGGCATTTTTAAAACCTTTAAGTCCTTAAATAAGGGCTCAGTATGTGCATAATAATGTGTAGAACATATTAAACGAATAGCTGACTTCTGAAGTTTAAATATGCGATCATAGGAATAACCCCAAGCCAACATAGAGTAATTAATATGTGGTAGAAACAGAGAATTGTAAATTAAAAGTAGTGTATGTATAGGAAGCAGATGATGTAGCCTTTTAAGTATTCCTATAATGCGAACAGTTTTATTAGCAATCTTATTTATATGGGCATTCCAATTTAATTTTTCGTTGATTATCAGCCCTAAAAAATCAAACTCACTTGTTCTCTCTAATTGTGTGTCTTTTATTTTTAGATTAATATTCATGTTTAATCTACGTTGAGGAAAATAGAAAAGCATATATTTGGTTTTTGGTATATTTAGAGATAATTTGTTTGCAGCAAGCCAGTGATATACTTTTTTAAGTTCAGAGTTAATGTTGTTTGAGATATACCTGTTGTTTGACTGAGGTCCAAAATTGAAAGTACAAAGTAAATTTATGAGAACTGTGTCATCAGCATAGACTATTGACTCAACGTTTTGGGTAGCTAGATAAAGATCATTAACATAGATTATAAAAAGAAGTGGCCCAAGGATAGATCCTTGTGGGAGACCAGTTAAGTAATGGCTTGGAATGAACATCATCTAGCTGAACATATTGGGTTCTATTGGTCAAGTAGCTTTTAAACCATTTTAGATGTGTCTCAGAAACACTATAATATTGTAATTTGTACAAGAGAATTTCGTGACCCAAAGTATCGAAAGCTTTAGATGGGTCTAGAAAGATTGTTAGGGGTATTTCTCCATTATCGAGAATCTTATATATTCTATCAACAAATTCTAAAGTGGCTGTTTCAGTACTATGAAGCTGTTTGAAGCCATGTTGACTTCTGTAAAAAATATGGTGTGATGCAAAATGCTCATAGAGTTGACGATAGACCACTTTTTCAAAACTTTCGAAAGAGTTGGAAGTAGAGATATAGGCATATAGTTATTTAGAATTTTTTCGTCGTCCTTCTTATATATTGGTATTACTTTAGCTTTTTTAAGTTCATCCGGAAATATTCAAGTGGTAAGAGACTGGTTAATTATATGAGCTAATGGAGTCGCCAGTGAAGACCTAATCTTCTTTATAAGTCTCATCGACAGCTGATCATGCCCTGAGCTAGATTTAGGTATAAACTTGTTTAATATTGATTCAACCTCAGCTGCAGAAGTACTTATAAAAGTGAAAATATTTTGCCACCGATGATTAAGGTATGTGCTGAAGCGAGGTAAGTTTTGCTGGTCTATATTGGCTGCCAGTTTTGGGCCAATGTCTGTAAAAAATGCATTAAATTTGTCTGCTATCTGACTCTTATTTGATTCCTTTCTGTCATCAATCATTAAAAAAAAAGAGGGAAAATCATTTTTTCTTTTATTTACATTTAGAATCGTTTTTATAACATCCCATGTCTTTTTAGTGTCGTTTTTGAAATTTTCAAATTGGGAATGATAGTGAGCCCATTTATTTTGTTGAATTGATCTCTGTAGTATCTTATTGTAAATTTTTAAATTTTGCTTCAAGGTCAGAAATTGCTGAGAATCAGGATGTGTGCTCTTCATTTGTTTGTAGAGATTGTCACGAAATTTTATTGATCTGAGAATTCCATCTGTAATCCAAGGAGACTTTTTATCTTTATGTTTGTTAAAACGGACGGTTTTGGTGGGTAGATATTTATCTTTAGAGTGATGTATTATTTTTATAAGTTTGTCATAGTTGTGATTAGGGTCACAGTTTAAATCATTATCAAGAACTTGCATGAAGTTAGTATTATTTATATCCTGCAGAAAGTTTTGAATTGACGCAGGATCTTTTGTTTCGATTTGAACATATTTAGGTGGGGCTTGAAGGTTTATCTTTTGGTCCAGGCATGTAAAATATGGTAGGTGATCAGATAAATTTGTGAAGATAATGCGAGATAGACATACCTTGTTACTGCGGGTTAAACTACAAAACATATTGTCAATCAGAGTTGCATTTCGTTCAGAAAAACGAGTGGGTAAGGTTATTTTAGGCATAAAGTCGTTATTTATCATAATATTAAGGAAATCTGAATACTTCTCTCTGATATTTGCTTTTAACAGGTCAATATTAAAGTCACCCACAATTAGTTTGTCTGATCTCTCCTGGGACAAAGTTGATAAAATCGGCGAAATGTCATTGATAAATGATTCTATGTGGTCGTTTAAGTCACGGGGTGGCCTGTATATGTTAGAAATTGTAATCTGTGGATCTGTTTGCGACTCACAAGAACGCATAACTGCTGGTTTACGTCTCGACTGTCCCAGACCCCCAAGCCCTAGCAGTGGATGCTCCAGTCATGGACTGGAGCAACCTGTTGGCCTATGCTGTTCTGTCTTGCCAGATCCTGCTGGGGGTACTGCACAAGGTTCGGTCCAACAATTGCAATCTGATCCTGGTTGGCACTAGGCAGCCCCGGAGCGATTGCTCCATAGACCTGTTGGAACTGAGCGTCGAGCCTATACTACCATTGACGGCATGGCCGAAACTTCTGGTTCAGCCATGGACGAGCATTTTCCATTGGAACCTTCAAGTGCTCAACTTCCAGGCTTGGCAGTTATCTCACAGCACATCCCTGACAGAGGCTTCTCGGACTCAGTCTCAGATAGAATTGCCAGAGGGGGGTTTCGATCTTCTCTAGTTGTTTACTTGGCTCAATGGAAGGTGTTTTCTAACTGGTGCGCCAGTAGGCGAATTCACCCTTGGGCTCTGCATATCACGGACATTGCCAACATCCTGTTATATCAGTGGGAAGTCTTAGGCAAGAGCTCGAGAACAGTGAAGGGGTTTTGGTCAGCTATCTCCTCAACCCTTGCCAGCATCTTAGACGTATTCATCGGTAGCGATCCCTATTTTACTGTGCTCATTGCATCCTTCTACACCGACAGGCCAGCGACACGACAGATCCTGCCCAGGTGGCACCTACCACTGGTTTTAGTCATGCTGCAAAAGTGGCCCTTTGAGTGCCTTGAGGAACCCTAGTGGGTTTCCCTCAAGTACTGGACATGGAAGACTTGTTTTCTATTAACACTCTCTTCGGGGACTAGTAAGATCCACGCTCTAGCTCATGACAGTCTCCAATGGTCACCTGTCCACTCTCAGCTGGCCCTGAGGCCTCACTTGGGCTTCCTTGCAAAGAACCAAGTTGCTCAAGATCTGGCTATGGCCTTTAAGGGTTTTGCCCTCCATGCAATAGATGCTGCTCTTCCTCTTGAGGAGAGAGCCATGTGTCCAGTGAGAGCTCTTTACTGGTACCTTTCTCACATGGATGGACTCAGAGGACGGAGATCTGCTCTCCTTCTACCAGTGAGAAAATCGCAAAAGGAGCAAGTTTGTAGAAACATGATTTCATCGTGGTTAAAGCAGATGATCCTTAAGGTCTTACAGCTTGTCTCTGCCAGAGCTCACGAGGTGTGAGCCTTTAATGCCTCTTGGCGTGCCCTGTAGAACGTTGGGGTTGTCAACATTCTGTGGGCCTGCCGATGGTGATCGTTCACGACTTTCACCGAGCACTACTTACGTGACATGATAGTGCTTGAGGACAGCACGTACGCCTTTCCAGGCATAATTGGCTCCTTTGCTTACATTCCGATACTAGTTCCTTAGGCCTTCTGGATCCCATCAGAGCTGCAACCCTGTTCCAGCTTATGCCACTCTCGTGGTTGAATCTGATGCAGGCCTATAGGTCAGCACATTTCTTAGTGGGCCTTTTAGCACTTCTTGCCTAGTAGACCTAATCTCGGATAGTATTGGGCCGTGTGGTTCAATGCGGGTTGGTGAGGAAGGTTTCTGGTTTAGGCCAGATTCTGCAGTCAGAAGCCTCATCTCCATGTTGCTCTGAGGTTTTCCCTAGGGATATCGCCTCGCACAGACCGCTGGTTCCCCCGAGCTGCCGGTCCCGCTGGTCTATAGAAGTCCATGTACCAGTGATGATTACCCCACCGCCAGTACATTTGTATATCTGCAATAGTGGTTGAGAGGTAACGTTACGTAGCTAATATGGGATATTTGGAGTAATGTCAGTATTAGTAAGTACACTTACCTTTCGACCACCAGAAAAGCCCACCCGACCAACCCAGCTTCCTCTTACAGCTGATGTCAACTGACCAATCTCCAAAAGAAGGATGATACGGGGCGCATGTGCACATGATGTCACCATCAGTTCCACATGGACCAAGAAATGGTGGCACAGGATCATCAGGTTTCAGGGTAAAGTGAGTAAGCAACTCAACTCGATTTCATGGGCGTCATGTCCAGACACAAAGGTCTTGGCAATGGTGGTCGAGAGGAAAGTGTACTTACTAATACTGATATTACTTCAAATATCCCGTATACTTCAAGTTTTTTTCACCTATGCATTTAGATTCCAGAGATTACATGCATTACAGCCTCTGACAAGTGACAGCAGATGAGGAAATGCAGACAAGATGATGTTTGGGCCAAACAGGTAGAATCAGCATATGCCCATCCAACTGACATAGCTGACTTGCACTTTTATTTTACATTGATGTTTTGATCTTGTGCCTCAACTTGACATATTAAATGCTGCAAGCTGGAATGTATGTCCTCTGAAGCTAAGACTTGACTTACCTTGGGGTTCCATATAGCAGATGGCCATCTTGATGCAGTTGCTGAGCAAGCTCTGCCTGGTGGTTATCCATGAGCTCATCATTTATAACCACAACCAATGGTTTCTTGGCACCTAATATTTCCAGGACAGTTCCAGCACCTGAAAATTTGATAATCATATATTTCAGTTGAAAGGACGATGCTTTGATCTGTATTACTTGAAAGAAATGAAGAGCAAACGTTTTTACACACATCAACGAAACACATTCATGTACTATGTTTAACATATCCCAAAAGATCAACTGAGGTTCACCAAAGTTTGCTTACTGTAACATCACCATTTACATTTTTAGGTCATTTGGAAGAGTTAACATTTTTTTCACTGTGGTTTGGGTGGGGAGGCAGATCACAACTATGAAAATAGCATTCAGAGAACCGATTACCCTTGGCACCCACAATCTTTTTTTCCTCAATTCTGCATTTTTTTTTAGGCTTTGCCGTAAAACACTTTACACACAATAGACCTGTTCATACTGACTTGTACCGAACTTTTTCCGGACCCTAATTAATCATGATTTCCATTGTTGGCCTGATTGTCCAATCAGCAAGTGGCCGAGTTGGGCCCATGCTTTCATATGTTCACAACGGATGCCACGGCTAATGCTAGTGATTACTGCATGGATTGTGCTGAACAGTGCAAATCTTTTACCTAAAATGTCACATTAGTTGTGAAATGGGCATGTTTAGTTTGCTGATGGTTTGATTTTTCATTAAACCCAAGCAAATCCTGTGTTTTACTTTCTGATTCTTCCACGTTAAATCCGGTCAGTGTGGTTGAGCACAAAATATAAACAAAGCAGGGTGCACCTACCGAACTCGGGCCGAAGTGAACCGAATACACCCTAGTCCTATGAACTGGTCTATTTCCATATTGTTGTCTATGAAATGAAAGAGAAATTTGGGATGTGTTCTTTGGGTAAGTTCTGGTGACAGAGACCATTGTACTGTGCACCACTCAGATGGCCTTCAAGTAAATGCCTCAAAAGTTTCATAACAAGGTTAAAAATAATAAGAGGATGCTGGTTTTCGATAGGATTGTGGTCTATTATAAAGTGCATCTCTGATATAAATTTGGTGAAGCAGCGAGGGATCCTTGCTGAGGTATTACAGTAAAAATAATGTCCTCTCCTTGTGCACCACTCAGACGGCCTTGAATTAGATACAGTAAAGCCTCCCCATACCAAACACCCTTGGGACCAAACAAAAGTGTTCGGTATAGTGAGGTGTTTGGTATAGGGAGGTTTGCTTACATTGGAGGTATATATTTGGGACCGAGAAATGGTGTTCAGTATAGAGAGCTGTTCGGTATACGGAGGTGTTCAGTTAGAGAGGTTTTACTGTACATTATAAGTTTCATAAAAAGTTTAAATATAATCAGAGGAAGCTGGTTTTACATAGGAACCTGGTCCATCATAAGATACATCTCTTGACAAAAATTTGGTAAAGCTGTGGTAAATATTTTTTTAGATATCGCGGTAAGTTCGTCAGGGTTGATGCCACTGAGACACCCTTCAAATACATACATTGTAAGTTTCATAAAAAGTTTAAAAATCATCACAGGAAGCTGGTTTTAAATAGGAACCTGGTCCATCATACTATACAACTCTGACAAAAATTTGGTAAAGCTGTGGTCAATATTTTTGGAGATATTGCAGTAACGTTGTCAGGGTTGATGCCACTCGACAGTCTTCATATAAATACATTGCAAGCTTCATAAAAAGTTAAAAAATAATCTGAGAAAGCTGGTTTTCAATAAGAAGCTGGTACATCATAAGGTTCTTCTGTGACAAAAATTTGGTACAGCTATGGTGAATATTTTTTAAATATCGTG
Organism: Hermodice carunculata; assembly: GCA_964020975.1. Lineage (NCBI taxonomy): Eukaryota > Metazoa > Annelida > Polychaeta > Eunicida > Amphinomidae > Hermodice > Hermodice carunculata. The sequence goes on along the minus strand of OZ026630.1, from coordinate 67,259,015 downwards.
TTAAAGTCAACCAGATGGACAGACAGACAGATGACGCAAGAGACGACAATACCCTCCTGCACTTTTTATGCCGAGGGTAAAAATGATAGGAGTTTCCCAAAAAATCCCTCTGTTGTAGCTCTTTCCATTGTTAAGTTATCAGTGACACTACAATGAACATGGCATCACACTGAAAAAGTTGGCCCCTGTGACATTTTAAAATGGGTCAAAGTCATTCATAATGCTATCCCATCTGCGCACACCATTAGTAGGACTGACAAACCAAATGTGGTTGGGATACTTGTACCTATTTTGCTTCATATATTATTACATTTACATCAATTATGGACATATATATGATGCATGTTTATGATTCACTAGTGCAAATGAAGTGTTTTGCAGATGCGTATGTATATACTCCATGTCATAGTAATTATGTTATAGCTGGTTCGAGTTATTGTCATTGGTGATGATGCTTAGGGCTGTAGCTGGATGTGTGACTCTCAATCTCTTATTCTGTTCCTAGATTTCTACATTTGGGCAAATCTAAGCCACAGTTTTGGAGAAGTGTAAAATTGAAAACAAGAGGGCTGTGTGCACAGCCCATGCTCATCTGATCTAGAGATTCATCACACTTGTGGTTCTGTGAACTTGAGATAGGATCAAGGTCACCCATGTACTGAGTAAGTCTGACCTTTATGGAAGAACACTAACATGTGCAACATCAAGGTACCAGTTCAAGTAGGTCTCAAGTTATAGTGAAGAGTGAAATTCATGTATGTTGCACTGTGACCTCAGAATTAAGGTCAAGGTCACTCATGTACTGTCTGAACATGACCTTCCTAGAGAAAACATTAAGATGTGCAACATCAAAGTAAGAACTAAAAATAGATCTGAAGTTATAAAGTGAACAGTAAATTTCATGTCAGTAGTACTGTGACCTTGGGAATGAGGTCAAGACCTCTCATGTACTGTCCAAGTGTAGCCCTCAAAGAGAGTCATAACCATGTAAAACATCAAAGTCCAGGCTGAAATAATTCTCAAGTTATCATCTGTAGGGTTAAATACACCTAAGTGACCCTGTGACCTTGAGAATGAGGTCGCCAGGCATCAAACCCGTGCTTTGTGGCGGGAAATAAATATGCATACTGCCTATATGGACCTAGAGACTCAATTCTCTTTGCCACTGATGTCCAAACTACACTCTACCTCTCCCAACTTAACAGGTATAGTGATCTTACAAAAACAGGTCAAGGTCACTGATCTTACATAATATATTAGCATTGGACACAATCTATATCTTCTATAAATTTGTGTAATTAAATTGTTTTTTGAAATATGGAATTTTGTATCTTTCAAGACATTTTAACTCATAATTTCTGTCAAATTATATGTGGTGCCACTAGTATCATAACCCACTGAGATTTTGACCTCTTCTATAATCCCACTTAATTTAATGAAAATCATAAAAAATTAAGGAAGCTCGATGGTCACAAGATTTTCACATTTGGATCTATAAGGCCTACTAGTACATAATATCATTGGTGGTGTCACCAACATTGATGTCAATAAAGATTCTCATACAAGTTTGAAAGTTATATTGGCCTTTCTCAGAAATTGTGGGGTGAAGAACATTCACAAGATGACCCTATATTCAAACTGGCCATTTGACCTTGACATTCAACTTGGTTTGAAAAATTGTTGTTTCCATACATGGTCTGTTTGTTCAGATCTTGTAATAACTTTTAAACCTATAGAAGAAAAACAATAAACTTGGACAAATGCCAAACTCCATAACTACTGGGTCACGGTGACCCAAAAAGTCGATCATCAAGTAGAGTTTTATGTGCAATGTAATCAAGTGCAATTTTGATCTGGAGGCTCAATTCTCTTTGCCATTGATGCCCAAGCTACACCATGGCGTTATTAAATCACCTCTTTTAACTTAAGAGGTCTGCTGATCTCACAAAAATAGGTAAAGGTCATTGATATTACATAGCATTCTAGCACTGGACATGGCCTATAAATTCCTATACACTTGGCAAGTCTAATCCAATTACTTTGTCAGATATCTTACAACACATTTTGGCTCATATATTCTGTCAAATTTTAAGTGGTACCACTAGTATTATACACAACTTAGAATTTGACCTCCCCTATAATCCCACGTCATTTCATGAATATCCACCAAATATTAAAAATGCTAGAGCATTCACAAAATTCTCACATTTCCACCAATATATTATATAATACTGTAGTGGCACCTCAATATCAAACTTGACCTAGATTTTCATACACCCTTTAACCCTTAAAGGGTCAGGTTATTTTTTGTAGCAGTGAAAATAAAAGTAACAATTTTCATTGAACACAGTGCAGTAGGAACAGTTTTCTTTGTAGCATACCAAAAATATATATCATTGTGATACCTGGAATACCAAGTTTCATTATGTGCAATAAATTGCTAATAGTCACTTGACTGGTTGCCATGGCAACCACTTTAATCACTAATAAATGGCAAAAAATCATCTAAAATCTGCTAAATAAGAGAACAAAGTATCTCCTCATTTTACGTGAAGCACCCTTTTCTCCACATATGCATAGTATTTGGATAACTAGAGAAATAAACTTTCAGCAAACTTTGAAAATAAAACATAGATCACATGACCTGTTTCCATAGCAACTGTTAAAATATTGCTTGTACTTGGCTCAAAACTGGAAAAACTGCATTTTTACATAAGTCTGCAGAGCCAGTAACAGGCAGTTACTTTGCATAACAAAATTAGTCACCATAACTATTCATAGATCATGTTCCAGGTTAAATATTATGTAGGAAAATGACTAAAATTAAACAACACTGCAGTATCTTTATGGAAAATTTGTGGTTTCCCCCATTTTAATATGTTGCCATGGAAGCAAAGCTTGATTGTATCCACAATCATATGTGCCAGGCCTTATACTGATATGTAGTTTGCAAATGTGGATGACACCATGCATGTATACAGTGTACATGCAATTATACAGTCATGAATTCCAGTGCAAAAGGCAAAGTAGGCCCTCCCTATTGGCTGCCTATCACAGTCTTTGAGACTGACAATATTCATCACGTGTCTGCAACCATGCTCCCCCCCCCCCACCGTGTAAATTGAGTGCATGCAGAGAAACAGTTTAGGTTTGAATGCAAGGTTCCATAATAGGGCCAAGGCAAAAGGTCTTGTTCATAAAGTTTATTGATAAACACAGGTTTGACAGGGAAACATATTAGGGGATACTTGGGAAGAGCAGGCATTGCATGACTCAGTGATTGAGTGAGTGATTGGCTGCACCAAGCTGAATGACTGGCTGTGGGAGCCACCGCGGAACCACATGGTCTGTTGATACGCTTGAATTCTGTGGGCTCCAGTCTCATTATAAACAAAATACTTACATCCTCACACCCGACATCGACTTCACTGTCCCCCTCCTCTACATAATCCCTCCCTGCCCACTCCTGACTAAGGTTAATAGCCTTGGCACTTTTATATAATTGACGGACACCTACAGCTGAACTGGTGCTGGATGCTGCCCTCTTTGTGACGTCACGCACCTCAAGGGAATCACCGGGGAATCCCCTTAATGACAAGCAGAGACGCTAGAGGGAGTGGTATACATAAATAGATCGATGTGCTTCTTGGAGGAAACACAACAGCTGTCTGTGTACAGTTTGGTGATGATTTATGAGTTGTTTACACAAGTAAGGCTAAGCTAGTGTGAACCCAGCATAAAATCACGTGATTACCGGTCCCTAACGACCGGTCTGACCGTTTAAGGGTTAAGTTTTGAAAGTTATACTGGGTTAACTTGAAAGCTGTGGACGGTATTGCGCCAACAAGCAAAAGTTTACAGACGGACAGACATGAGCGGTCGCTTAAGCTCTATGACCTTAGGTCAGCAGAGCTGAAAAATTACAAACCATAATTAAATTTATAACAGAATGAAGAATAAAAATACTAACCAAGGTCTTTACAGTATTGAAAGACTGTGCATCTTGAATGATGGCATGTATAATAGATTCTCACATTAATGTCAAGTTTTGAAACATATCTTGAACATTTTTCCAAAGTCCATCAGTTACAAAGATGGCAGGCTGATTTGCACATATCAGTTGTGAAAATAAATATGTTTTAAATGATATGAGCCTGAGGTATAAATATCATTGAATGATGAAGATCAATGATCATCTAACCTGCATGTCCAATCACAAGGGATGCAGCATGAATGTCTTCGGAGATAGAATCCTTGTACCTGTAATACTCAACAGAAAACTTGTCTGTGGAATAAGCAACTGGCTCATATGTGCCCCTGCCAATCTGTACCAGCAACCTTGAATATCCAAGTTCCTGCAACAGCTGCAATTGTAAATGTTGATTATTAGACAAATTATAAGGAAGAAGGAAAGAATGTACCCATAGATGCACTTGTAAGAAGAGATGAAGGGCCTACTTTTAAAGTCTGGAAAGAAAAGTCTACAGACATGGTAAATGATGCATTTGAAAGATATTCTGCAATTCCTCTGATGAGGTAAATCCTGTAGGATTGATGACCAATTAAATTTTGATAGAATTTAAAAAAAAAACTACATGAAAACATAATTGTTCATGAAATTTTGCCCGCAATGTGCAACATGTAAAATGCTTATTCTTGTGGAAGCCTAGTTATCAGAATTCACTCAGGTATATGTTCTCATGGACAGATGTTTTCTGGGCCAGAAGCTAATCAGTGCACTAGACTGCAGGACATGTAGGAAGAGGGATCATACAGTCAGTTCTCTTTGCAACAACTTTTGCAAGTCGCTCTTGGGAATAAAAGTGAATTTTGTTTGCACATGTCCATATATTTATTATTTGTCCACACTGAGAAAGACCAGGGTGAAATGTGCCAATCATGGATTAATCAGCAAAATATATCAGTTTTGTATAACCATTCAAAGGCAATGCCAGATTTTACATCCAGACATTTTTCACAAGCTTGGAGAAAAGCAGTGGTGCGGAATTTACCATAACCTACATTTTATGTATGAAAGCAAAGTGGGATTATGTTGCCACAAGCAGTTGTAAGGGTTTATGATGGAGGACAATATAATTGTGTGCTTTAAAATCCAGGAACACCATGTGGCACTTTGCAAATGTATAACACAAACACATGACATCACCAACATGACACCACTCTGAGTTGTTTCAGAAATGAATCCCTCACTAAAAGGACACTTGAAAAGCACAAGCAAATTGTGGCACATGTGGCCCTTTGCTGGAATTACATACACTATAAATTTAAGCAATACATTTTGGCTGAAAATGTCTGTGAGGGACCATAGTTATAACCTTTCATAAAGATTGCACTCTCTAGATGTGCAAAAAAAAATAAAATAGAGAAGCATTGTTCAAAGTTTAACATTTACTAAACTTCTCACATTGACTACACTGGCAGTCACTGACACAGGATGTCATGACACAACACCAAGTAAAGGGAAATTAACATGATATTTCCACACTAACATTGGATATGGCTCCACACAAAATTCTTGTATATCTTCCTTTTTAGCTCAGCTGACTTGTCAGTCAGCTGAGCTTATCTTATGGTCCTCCGTCCGTCCGTAGTCCGTCAACAATTCACATTTTCGACTTCTCCAAAACCGTCAGCCAGATCCACTTCAAACTTGGTGGGGATGTGCCTGGTGTAGGTGTCTCTACCAAATTTGTTCAAATGGTCATGGTCCAGTGATTTTTGGATTTTTTATGATTTTTTTTTAGTTCTTTTTTGGGCAAATCTTAAAAAATCTTCTTCTCTGAAACCGCTCACCCAATTACTTTGATATCACACAGGAACACTCTCTGGGACTCCTTGTTCTTAATTTGTTCACCAGGTCGCGCTGCAAATTTTTTCCTAATTTTTTATGAATTTTTTCATGTTATAGCTATTTTTGACTTCTTCTTCAGAACCGTCACTCACATTAAGCTGAAACATGGTGGATGTGTTCCTTGTAGAAGGGTCAAACAAAGTTGTTCACTATATAGGAATGCTGCGGATTCCTGATTTTTAACGCTTTTTTAAATTTGGGTACTTATCGGTCAATGCAGCTTTCCCATTGATTACTATGGAAGTCAATGAGCATTCTAATACTAATTCACATTTTTGACTTCTTCTCCAAAACCGTCATCCAGATTTACTTGCTGGCAATGTACCTTGGGTAGGTTTCTACCAGGTTTGTTCAAATGTTCATGCTCCAGTGATTTTTATTTTTACTGAATTTTTTGTTCTTTTTTTGGACAAATCTTAAAAAACCTTTCTCCGAAATCACTTCTTAAATATCTTTGAGATCACACAGGAAGACACCTAGGGACTCATTGTTCTTAATTTGTACACCAGGTGGCGCTGCAATTTTTCAATATTTTTGTATGAATTTTTGTGTGTTATAGCTATTTTTGACTTCTTCTCCAGAACCGTCACTCAGATTAAGCTGAAACGTGGTGGATATGTTCCTTGTAGAAGGGTCAAACAAAGTTGTTCACTATGTGGGAATGCTGTGGATTCCTGATTTTTAACGATTTTTTCAATTTGGGTACTTTTCGGTAAATGCACCTTTCTTATTGATTACCATGTAAGTCAATGGGCATTCGAATGCTAATTTACATTTTCTACTTCTTCTCCAAAACCGTCATCCAGATTTACTCCAAACTAGGTGGGGATGTACCTTGGGTGGGTGTCTACCAGGTTTGTTCCAATGGTCATGTTCCAATGAATTTTGGATTTTTTTATGATTTTTTTTTTTCAAAAATCTTTACAAAAGTTTTAATAGGAAAGTTTAACATGGGAATTTCTTGTAATGGTTATAACTTAAATAAGTTTGGCCAGATTTACTTCAAATTTGGTGGGAATGTGCCTTGGGTGGATCTCTACCAAGTTTGTTCAAATGGTCAAGCTCTATTGATTTTTGGATTTTTTTATGATTTTTTTGGGGGGGGGGGGGCAAACCTTAAAAACTCTTCTCCTCTGAAACTGCTCACCAATTGCTTTGATATCGTACATAGACACTCCCAGGGACACCTAGTTCCCAATTTGTTCAACAGGTGGCACTGCAATTTTTTTCTATATTTTCTTTTTTTTTATGAATTTTTTGTATGGTTTTGCTATGTTTCACTTGTTCTCAGAACAGTCACTCAGATTAAGCTGAAATGTGATAGAAATGTTTTTGTGGAAGGGTCAAACAAAGTTGTTTACTAGGTGGCACTGCTTTGGATTCCTGATTTTTAAGGATTTTCAATTCGGGTACTTATCAATCAATGCAGCTTTCCTATTGATTGCTATGTAAGTTAATGGGCATTCTAATGCTATTTCACAGGACAACTGACACAAAATTTACTGTTTACTTGATAACTTGAGATCTGTTTTAAGTTAGTACCATGATGCTGCACACGTTAATGTTTCTGCATTAAGGTCATGCTTAGACAATACATAAATGACCTTGACCTCGTTTGTGGGGTCACAGTGCAACATATATGAATTTTACTCTTCATTATAACTTGAGAACTACTTGAACTTTGATGTTGCACATCTTAGTGTTCTTCTATAAAGGTTAGACTTACTCAGAACATGGGTGACCTTGATCCTTTCCCAAGTTCATAGAGCCGCAAGTGTGATGAATGTCAAGATCAGCTGAGTATGGGCTGTTCACACAGGCCTCTTGTTTTTACTTTTTGGGAGGGTGGGATGATTATATTGTTATATGTAATTCATAGGAATATGTCACCAATAGATAATATAATGAAGCTCTTTTCAACAATTGCATTATTTGTACTATATATTGGTATTTTTTCCTTTGAAGGTATTTGAGCACTGACACACAGTTGTTGAAGACTTTGGGTAATCTCCAATTTGACAGTAATTTGAATTCATGTTACATGTCCACCATCACATATTAACTATTGTTGGCTACAGTCTTAGCCATGTCCTGGAAATTTAATTGACAACTGTGATATAGTTGAAAGGGATTTTGGTATTTGGGTATCACCTCATGTAAAATTCATTTTGTGCACATGAAGTCTTCAGAAAACATAAAACATCCACATGCCCAAATGTCTTGAGAGATTAAACATACAAAGTGCTCAAATGTCCTGAAAGAACAATTACACATCCAAACTGTTATGGTATATAATGTAAAATGGTCCCCCTTAAACAAGTTAATGAGTATTGCAGAGCAATACATAGTCCCCCGCTCGTCGCCCACGAGGTTGAATGGACTACTATATAGGGGTGTGACCTAGATGAAAAAAAAATTAAAAGTATGGCACATTCTTAGATTAAGCTTCATATTTGTGTAAAATTTCATTAATCTAAGTAAAAGGACAAAAAAGTTATGGCCCCGACAAGATTTTGAATGGATTTCACAGTGACCTAGATATTTGACCTAGTGACCTACTTTTGCCATGTGACACAACAACTCCCCAGGTAGTATTAAAATAATAAATTTGGTAGCTGTAGGTATTATAGTAAGGGAAATATGGCATGGACAAGGTTTTACATGGAGTTTACACTGTGACCTAGATATTTGACCTGGTGACCTAGTTTTGCGTCGTGACACACTTTTAGGTCCCAATACATTATCAGTAAACTTTATAACAAGAAGTCAAAATTTTTTAAGAATTACAGTAAGGACATGAAAAACTGTACATTTATGTATTACTGTGACCCAAATATTTGACGGACGGACGGACACACGGACGGTGCCCATTACCATATTCCCTCTAAGGTCTACCCACCATAAAAAAAATCAAAGGGCTGGCATCAATAATTTAGAAGATATGGCCCGGACAAATTTGTATTGTATCTTGAGCTTGCTTAATGAACTTCGTTAATTAATTAATGGAAGTAATTAGCCACAGAAAACAATGCATATGCACACCTACTACCTAAGGTCTACACACCATAAAAAATTCAAAGGGCTAGCATTAATAGTTTAGAAGATATGGCCCGGACAAAATTTGTCTTGCTTAACGAACTTTGTTAAATAATTAATTAATGCAAGTAATTAGCCACACAAAACAATGCCTATGCACACCTACTACCTATGGTCTATCCACCACAAAAAATTCAAAGGGCTAGCATTAATAGTTTAGAAGATATGGCCCGGACAAAATTTGTCTTGCTTAACGAACTTTGTTAAATAATTAATTAATGCAAGTAATTAGCCACACAAAACAATGCCTATGCACAGCTACTACCTAAGGTCTACCCACCATAAAAAAATTGAAGAGGTAGCATTAATATAGGGAAGATATGTGCCAGACAAAATTTGTTTCTGTATATTTACATATCGATCGGTGACCCAAATATTTGACCTAGTGACCTAGTTTTGCTTTATGACACTTTCTTAGACTAAGCTTCACATTTGTGTAACATTTCATGACTCTAAGTAAAAGGACAAAAAAGTTATGGCCCGGACAAGATTTTTCATACATATGTATTCTGTGACCCAATTATTTGACCTAGTGACCTACTTTTGGCACACCATACACCTCTATCCTAGGAAGTACAAACACATTAAATTTGGTAGCTGTGGGTGTTATGGTGTTGGAAATATGGCCCGTAGAAGCTTCGGACAGACGGACGGAAGGACGGACGGACGGAAGGACGGACGGACGAGGTGCAAACCTATAGTCCCCCACCAAGTGGGCGGGGGACTAAAAAGGCCATCCAAATGCAAACAAGTCAGGCTGGGGGCATCCCCCCACTAGAAAATTTGCGGAAAATAGATGTTCAAATATGGGATTTCATGCACTTGTCTGAATGTCTAACCATGTTCTCTATCTATGCTAAAATGCAATAAATAATGAAAGTAGCTTGCGGGGGGGGGGGGGGGGATTGTTTTGAAAGGGGGCTTCAGATCCCCCCCCCTATGGTTGTAAATCTAGATCTGGTTGCTTTTGTATATAGTATATCTCTTTGCAGGTAGAGCAAACAGGATAAGAGTCATGGGATATACATGTAGTCAGATTGTGAACTGTTCAGGAGAAACAAACATCCTCCAAGATAACAGCATCATATGGCTTTCAGTGGGCTGAGTGCAACCCAGGTTGGCTTTGACAAATACATTTTTCACTGTGAAGAAGTGCTATAGGTCCAAAGAGAAAATAAAACAGAAGTGAACCACACAAAAGGAATGATAAAAGCTATGAAAATAAATATTTTTTTTCCTTCAGTGCCTGATGAGAATCATTGGATTCAAAACGCATTGCACACATTTCACCTCATTCTTTGGCTACTTGCCTTGTCATTAGCTCATATGAAAATAAATAGTTTTAATTAGGCATTCACAGCTTGAGTGCTGTGGGATACAGTAGCAATGCCAGGAATGCAATGTGGTTGAGATTTTATTGCAGTAAATGAAGGGGGAAATCCAGGGTATGGAGAAAGCAGAGAATCAAAATGGGATTTGGGAGCACTACCTTGTACAGCAACAGAAGCAATCTTTGGGGGGGGGGGGGGGAGGGGGAGGGGGAGGGGGAGGGGGTAGGATGGAACAGCATTACAGACAAAATTTCCAAAGTGAAGTTGAACTATTGGTGATATTTACAATCAGTAAGCAAGGACAGCTAGTGCAGGAAAGTAAATAATCGTGCTGTTACAGAACAGACAAGACTGGTCAAAGACAAAGATAAGTTAGCAGAAAGGTATGAATTGAGATGTTATGATGAGGTTAAAGATTGGAAAACAGAAACATGTACACTGTATAGGGAAGGTAGTGACAGAAGGATGGAACTAAGATGGGGGTGGGGGTGGGAAGTTAGAGACAAAGTACATTAAAGGCATACAATGTTTAAGAAAAGCTGATGAAAAGTACATGCTGGAGGGAGGGATCAAAACTTTTGTGGCAGAGTTAGGCAGGACTTATCAATTTAGCAAACAGAAGGCAGAAATGGACTGTGGGCAACAATGGTAACAGTACAGTTTGTTCCCACAAGGCAGACAAGACAGTAGTGTTCCCACAAGGCAGACAAGACAGTAGTACTGCCATTAGCGACCCCTGTGGTCAACAACCACCTGCTCAAAACGACCATTTTCCCATGCACAGACATTTTTCTAATGTTAAATGCACTGTCATGAGTGACCACCTGCAGAACGCAACTAGTGACTGGAAAAATTTGGCAAAAAACACCCCACACGACCACTTTTTGTCGAGACTCTCAAGTGTCAAACAGTGACAAACCCCGATTTTTCCCATCATATACGACCAAAATGCAACTGTCATTCATTCAATTATCATAATTCTCCTGTGTTTTAAACCTTATTTCAAATAATCTGGATTGATTTGAAGTGCATTACAACTTTGAACACACCAGGTCCTCTTTTTGTTGCATTGTAGTTGATCTGGCCAGCACCTTGTGCCTATGGTGCCATCTACTACCAAGCCCGTGTTTTGCATAAAAAACAACTGAACAGTTGCAAAAATATTGTGACTACATTACTTACTGAGTTGGAATGGCCGGATGGTTACAGCTGTGGACATTGACATCTTTTTCTCTTTTATTATGGAATCATTTTGTTGTGTTGGATAATACTAGACTAACGAAACAAGTTTTTGAATGGGATATGGATGGAATACCTGATAACTGGAGCGCAGATAAGGAACATTTGTTTGATTTGGCAGACATGACAGATATATTTGAAAGAAAATGTTCTGTAATCTTGATTTGGTACAGAGAAAATTATTTTTATCGATGCAGAGAGAGTGGGAAGAGAGCTTACCATCTAAGCCAAAATGAAGAACATATATAAAATTTTAAGGAAGCACTTAAGACATAAGAGTACGTGAAAATTTATCTCTCTCATATGCAAAGATCATTGTTGGCACAGTTTAGATCTGGTATCCTTCCGTTATTTGTAGAAACAGGTCGGTATAGGGAAATACAACTTGAAAATAGAATCTGTGTCTTATGTACAAAACAGGAAATAAAGGACTTCTGTCATTTTCTTTGTAAATGTGATTTTTATCATGATATAAGAATGTCCTTGTTTTAAAGATATGATACTGGGCCATGGTACAGAAGTAGAGTGTCACAGGATTATTATTATTACTATTACTATTATTATTATTGTCGGATAAATTTGACCCACATATTGTCTTCCATCAAGTTGTAAAGTTTAATTCTATCAGATCATTGCCTTTGTTATCAGAAATGAAAAGTTGTGTGTTTTTTATTGACAGAAAGTAAACTAGAAGCTTGTCAGAGACCGAAAAACCCTCAGCCAGGGTTGATAACTGGAAAAATGGTACTTTAGGTGAAGACCATGTACTTGCACCTGAGACAGGAGGTTACTTCTGTTGAACCTAATGACAAAGCTTTGGTGGAAATGCAATGAGCAGAGATATCATGACAAGGCCATTTTTCTTCAATGCAGCACTGTGATCTAAATGTGACCCATAACCTACTTTTCACTGGGTGTCTAAGGCATCCTTATGACCAAGTGTCATAGATAATTGGTGCAGCTACAATGAGAAATTAAATATTTGGAGATATTTTTCTTCAATGCTGCATTGTGACCTAAATATGTGACCTAGTATCCAATAGGTGTCTGAGCAGCTTTCATAAATAATTGATGAAGCTACATTCACTATTTTTTTAAGTATTGTGTTAACGTGTTTTTTTTCTTCAATGTGGTGCTGTGACCTAGTGACCTTCTTTTTGAAAGGCGCCTGAAACACCACAATGGCCCCCCTGTGATAAAAATTTGGTCTCAGTAAAAAGAGTATTTTTGGAGATATGGCGTTAACAAGGCATGGAGGAACAGACTGAGGGATGGGTAGGTGGCGACAATACCCCTATGGCCTATATAGGCCGAAGGGTAAAAAACTGCCTAAATCATTTTTTCAAAATATGCTCTTTGCATTACATATGACTCAATTTAAAAAAAAAAAAAAAAAAAAAGACAGCCAGCCAGGTCAAGCATGACCTATAGTGCCTTTAATGATCTACCATTGCTGTGTTATAGTAAGCTCTTATGGTTAGGCATGGGCACATAGAAAAGAAGATAAGTCTTTTGTTTTCACAGATATATCTTTCATGTCGTATGCCAAGTAAATTACTCTTCAGTGGGTGGTGACATCTTGAAATGAGCACTTCCGTCATTAGCACGGCTGTCTGGGTAATAAAATAAATTCACATTGAATACAGTTTTGAACCTTTTTTAGGCAGCCTTTAACTCAGTTTCCAATTTTATTCCTTTAGAATATATATCTCGTTGAAATCACAGTAATACTGGACATTGTAGCGAAAATCAATTTTATGGTCACTTGCCTGAACAGTGCGGCACCTGTTGTGAAAAATGGCCAGATTGATTAAAGCGCTGCATGGTGAGCGGAGGTTGGAACTTGGAAGAAGGATTCGTACCATAACACATAAATTTGTAATGCTGACGCTCGCAGCTTAGGCTATGCCTACTACATATGAGCAAGCTCTTACACATTTCCCCCATCCTGGAGAAGGCTGAAGGTCTAAATAGCAGGCCCCTGATTCAATGTACTGACACATCATGACATATATGCCATATGGTGATCCTAGAGAGAGTGATAATGCAAGATTTTCATAGTCTCTAATCATTATCAGTATGATGACTGTGGATCATAACTGTCCCAAAACAGTGGTAAAATTTACTTTAAACAACTGATCTTGCTGTGGAATGAAACCATGATCGATTTTCTAAAATCTGTTTCTTAAGATACTGTCTATCATAGTCACTGTGTCTTATTAAAGCAGACCAACCGGGACCTGTGTTTGACTGGACTTCAAAAGGAGTGCTAATCCACTAGGCTGTCAACAAGTTGTGAAAATGTCTGGCCTGGCACCGGTATGTCATGTGACAAAACTTGTATTCTTGGATTCTCCATGACATCACAGGCACTGACCTACTAATCGACAAGGTCTACCTTCCAGAACATAACTTAACATATGAAGAATGAACTATGCAAGGGCCTGACAGCAGTTGGAAAACAGTAAATAGTTCGACCGGTTTCGGCACTAGTGGGCCATCATCAGGAACTGATCGTGCTACTGAATGCACCTGGTATTTATAGAGAGGTATAACAATTGACGTTGCTACGTAAAATAGGCATGCGTCAACGCCAGCCGAGAGGCCTGCTCGTTCAAAAACGGTCCATCCGTCAAGTGACGTGATGAGGAGTAGCATGTCAACATTGGCACGTGTTACTCCATGCTGTGCTTATGACGTCATAAGTACAAGTGTGGTTGTCAACCAAGTTGAGTTCTGGTTGCAAGGATCCCTGCCATGTGGATGTAACTTAAGTTTGTTACAAGTGAAGTGGAGGGGTGATGGAAAACCTGGGTGGGAGATCCCTGATTGATAATGTACCAGTGTGCCTGTTTTTACAGTAGTCAGAGAGTATAAACCCATGTTTATACACAGAAAGGGCATGGGAAAATGAACACAGAAATTAAAAATTTAGCATAATACTTGGCAAGTATGTTCATTTTCCCATGACATTGAGACCAAATGGTTCGATGGTGCAAAGTTGGTGTATCCAGAAGTATTCTCTTTTGAGCCTAAATGCTTCAGTTTTCTTAAGCCTTGGTGGCGTGTTAATGTGCTCAAGGATCTGAACCTTGAGGTCCAGGTCCCTATGATCCATCCTGGCAAAGTGTCTGCCGAGGGGTTGTGTCCGGTCATTTTTATTTATGTAATAAAAGTGCTCGCGGAGTCGGTCCATCAATCTGCGCGATGTTTGTCCGACATATTGTTTGTTACATGTGTGGCATGTGAGCAGATAAATCAGGTTGTTGTGTTTACATGAGCCACCGAGTGGTGTGCTGTATGTGCGTCCTGTTTGTGTGCTTTTGACTACACCTGACATGTCCATTTTAGAGCAGTATCTGCAACTTGTGGTGTTGCAGGGATTTCTATCTGCTACCCCTGAAATCTGGGGTATCTGTTGGGTGGGGGGATATTTGATACGAGATTTGACCAATATATCTTTGAGGTTGGTGGGTCGTCGAAACCCGAGGGTTACCTCTTTGTCCTTAAAGGTCGAACCATACTTAACAAGCTTAACATAACATAATAGGTGATATTATTGTAAAAAAAGTCTTGCTAATACCGAATTTTTCATGGAACAGTTGGAGAAACGCCTGAATTCCGTTTAAGAAAGCTATCTCTTTGTAAAGTATATAATATGTGAATTGCAGAGGTAAGCACGTACACTGTGCAGTGTCACAGAACAAGGGTCAGCCATGATACCACAGAACAGAATTGATGCTCTCATTTAAATTAAAGACCCCTTACTTTCAGTGCATTTTCAGGTCCCTTTGGTCCACAGAGATCTTTCTAGTAAATTTATTTACCTTCTCATGTATTTGTGGGCTACAATCAAGGATTAAAGGACTTATCAAGGTAAATACATACATACAAAAAAAAAAATAAATACATACATCGCTCAACCCACAGAATGGGAGGTCCGCCATGTTAGATGTTGTCAGGAGGGGAGCGTGTTTACTAGAACGTTTCATGAAATACTCATATTGGGATGAAATTATTACCAGACCAGGAAGACAAACATACAAGGAAGGAATTACAGTGTTAAGTTTCGTAATTACTTGATATACTTTTACTATATCGCCGATTTATGTTTTGGCACTTTTGTTTATGTTATGTTATTTATGTTCCGGAAAGTAGACCTTGCCCTACTAATCTCTGCTTGGTGGATGCAACCGTATATCCTCATTCATTCCCATGTTAAATCCGCCTTTTTTGGATGCAAATTACTGAGAGCTAGACATAGATTTTGAGTTGCAAATTGCTGATGCTTTTAAACTATACTTTGCTCTTTTAGTAGCCTGGGGGGATTGAATTCCGAACACTTAAGAGTTTACCCTGGTCCTGTGCAAATCCAATTGATAGTTCTAACTAAACACAAATATTATACAATTGACACATCAATGTATATTAACTGAATACCTAGTCATAAGCTTGGCTGCCAAAAGGAAACACACCAGTACGGCATTCACCCAAGCATGTCTTGCTGCAGCTCTGCTTGTGAGTGGGATCAAATTTCAAAGGAACAGCTTTACAGCATGAAGCAAAGATTTTACTATGGTGCATGCATGATCCTTGCCCTTTTTCAACTTATGCAACATTTCTTTTCGCAAAACCTCAATATACCGACACAAGCACAACTTTCTGGTTGCGATTTTGCTCACATAGGCCTGACAAGCTTATGCCAGTTCTTTTTGCATATATACCTTTTTGGCCTCATTTTGTACCAAAGTACTGACTTCAAACTTCACAACAGCAATATTGTATGTGAGCAATTATGGCAAAATCCTGGCAATTATCACGATAACAGTGGAATGTTCGAAATCCGCTCCGATAATTGCACATGGGTTTTAATAAAAATTTGATGTTTGGAAAGTGTACTTTGACTCTTTTAGTCCAGCCTATTTTACAAAGCAAGTAATTTTATTGACATAAAATACAGTCTTACAGAGGTCAATACTGACATATAGTATAGGTTTACATAGAATATAGGTGGCCATGTGTTTGTTTGTCCCTACTTCTTGTTGTCAAAGCCTTTTTTTTAATTTTACTTGGAGGCGGGTGGCTACAAGGGCTGAGTGCAGGTCAGGGGGATACATCCAGGACCAGGGCCCACCACAACTGTGACAGAGTGTGTGGTGGTTCCTTTGCGTCGGCTCAGCCTCTGCCAGCTCTGGTTCTGGAAACCATATGCCGGGCAGCACTACTGCCACTAGCTGATCAGGATAACCATGGTTTCCTCCGCCTCGTCTACTTTTTTTTTTCCTGGGCCACCTGTGTCACACAAGGCCGCGGTACAAAAGCAGAAAGTCACAGTACTATTATTATTATGCTGTCCACACGTTTTCATTGGCTGACTGCCGAAAGTGCCAGGATGGTGAATCCAAGAATGTGAACGAAGTCATAAACTCTCATATTATCGCTCAAAACGAGCCAGGTATACCTATATATTCAAATTCACTTATGGGATTATTCCAGTGATACGTTGACTGCAATGACATTTGCTTCTACTCACATTGCAGACTGTTTCAGAGCAAACAGTTTCAATAAGTTTGTCAAAACTCGTTGTGCCAACTGTCACAAACACGACCCCGCCGTCTGCTGCTGGGTCCATTTCCGGTGAAATGATGTAACCTCATTTTGATTAGTTAAAAATAAATCATAAAGTTTTTATAACAAATTTAAAGGAATAAATTTGCATCACTGATTAAGGAAAATTTTATGTTATTTTTATTTGTCTCAGTAATATTATCGAGAAAGAGATAGATATTTTAAATTTCTGAATGTGATAAATTTCGCCGCTCGACTGTCGACATTTTACTGCGGAACATTTCAAGAATTTGCATTTTGGATGAAATCATCGAATGTGGTTCAGGGAACTGACGCAGTTTGTGAAGACTGTTTTGCCATACCTTTTGGTAAGTTAGTTTTATTTTGTAGGAAGATCTTTCATTCTCTGTTTCTTAACCTTTTCATTGTTTGTTCTACAGGGTTGTTAAGCTGATAGATGGACGTTATAAGAACTGGCAAAACTGGAATTATCCGACCTTGACCCTGACCGCGAATCGAACCTGGATCTATTTCTATCAGCACTGTGAGGGCAACAATTTGAACAAAGACTGTGTATACAAGTCAGGCGTGTAGGGTCGTAAACCTAAATAATCACTTGTCTAAGCAACGAATCAAAGTCTCTACTTCGGCCGTTTAATTTTTTTAGCTTGGTGTGAAAATTCAGATGAAGCAGGATTTGAGAGGAGCAATTAAAATTCCTTTCTCAACAGAATATGGTTTGGTATAATCTTCAGTCAAACTGAGCCTACCTGGGCATTGAAACACTTCCTTAATCATAATGTAATCACAAATATCATTTATTACCCCCATCAGTCCCATTTTAGTAACGTGTCACAAAGCTAATGTAAATTATCTGTCCCTATATTTGACATAAAGGCTGACATAATTAACCCAAAAATGATCATTTTGATGTTTACGTTACATCCGTCCTCTCTGTACCAAAAAATTATTTCATACATGCAGCGATGTGCTTTGAAGATGGACTACCAAGACCAGCTTTAATCCTTTTAGTGATTTATGAGGCGAGAAAACATGAAAACGTCTTCACAGGCGACCACCACACTAATCCCCCATTTTGAGTCGGTCTGACTGATGTTGGAATCAGGTTGCGGAAGCTGGCATCATCAGGTCTGCATGTAGTAGTCTGCATTCGGTAGCTATTTTTACCCCAAATACTGAGAAACTTTTATGCATGCACAACACCATCTGTTGCATCAAAATATTCAAATAAATAGGAAAGTTGGGTATTTTTTCACTTTGTGGAACAATAAAATTGATAAAAACTGAATAATTTTGGTGTGTAATTGTCGCTTTTGCCAGACAGGATGACAGAAAGGGTTTATATATCTGAAATGTGCAAAGGCCAATATTCCCCACAGCCCTATTACTGGGTGTGGTCGATTCCTGCTCCTGTTGAAATTTAGATTTGAAATTTCTGGGCAAAATGGAAATTGTTGGTGATGGTTACCATTATGTGGTTTAAACTATTATAGGGGCTATTTCACATTATGTGGTGATTTTATGAAGATGGGTTTGGTAAGATTCTATTACAATAAATATTGATGATACAACAGGTTCACTGCTTTTTTTAGGTGGTTGCCATGCTGACGAAGCTACATGAGGAACTTTGTAAAAATCTGACATATATTTTTGAAAAAATTTGGTGATTTTGTGCATTTTTAACATTGTTTTCCAGTCTCATTTAATGTTGTGTACATCATACTTCATCATAATTTGCATAAGAAAAATACTTCTGTGCTAAACAACTAATTCACTGGTGTAGTTAAGGCTTTCCTCTGTATAACAAAGGTTATTTGAAGCAAATTGGTTGAAAATGGTCGAATTTATACCTTTTTCCCCAAAACAGTGTATTTTCCGTTAAAAGAAAAATGTGTTGTCCTCTCCAGAACAATGTGGCTCTGAACAAAACAATTCAAGAGCTATGTTACTGGAAATCTGCCTGTATCTTATACAGGACATAACTGATTAATAAAATAATCAAAATCTTAAAAAGAATCTTTGACATTTGTACTACAGGTTGAAGTTTGGTCCTTGTCAGTTTTCCGTTAAAAGTTTGTCCTCTCCAGAACACATGATTTCAGTCCTTAACACATGCATCACACACTCAATATACCAAATTGTATTAAAAATTAATTCATAACATTTGCCTAAAGAGGTAAAGCCTATTAGTCATAGATTGACACATATTTTTTCATACAGGTTACACGGTATAATGTTTTTTTTAACAAGATGTCCTCTCCAGAACGTATATCTGGATAAATCGTCACATAAATGTAAATTTTGATTTAACAGAATGATATATTTCTTGCTAGAAATTTTGGATATGTGTTGAGAAATATCTTTCTTTACAATGGTATAGTCAAAATAACTATCTTAATTGAATATATATCATATCTGACTATCACCAGTTTCCAGTTTTAGGATATTCATAAGTGAGTTCCCAATATTATAATTAACAAATATTGTCCATGTTAGGTTTGAATAATCAGACTGTCACAGTGTTTCATAGAATATAAATACAACAGACTACCTTGGCACTATGCTATCTGTTTCATTACTTGCTACTGGATGTAGCTCATGTTGTTCTGGAGGGGACATTCTGTTTAACATTCTAAGGAAACTGAAACGGGTGTGACTTATACAAGCTAAAGGGAAATCCTTTGGTATGGCATTTATGTAGCTACTAATTTATCCAGACAAATGTCAGGCCTTCACATCTGTAATTGCCTAGGATGTGTTGATTTGCCTCTTTTTCTCCAGTTCATCAACATGACCATTTTGCAATATTTCTTTGCAGTTTAGCCTGTGTGAAACATACAAAATACAAAACCTGAAGATATGAAGGCTTGATATATGTTGTTATTTAACACGCATGCTTTTTGGTTTGTCTGTACAGATCTATACACTAGACGGCACTAGTAGTTATGTCTGGGTGCCAACCCAGACATTTTGTTTTTCCAAGAATTCTTTTATTCTTTCCTTCTTTCTGACCAGATTTGTCTGGAGTTTTTCTCAGACCCTACTACAGTTGTATTCTGAAAACCACCAAACTTGCCATGGTGACTGACCTACCAGTGAAATAAGGCAGCTGACTTGGAATAGTCATGATGATTAAAATTATGCAAATGAGGGGCAATTAAAATTTTAAAAGCTCCATATATCTTCTGAACTATTGGAGATAGACACAAAGTTCTAACTTATACATATAGGTTTGAGACAACTGGCAAATCCAATAGCATACAAACAAAATGTGGGGAATTTTGTTGTACGCTAAACTCACCAAATTTCTTCCCAATAAACATTCAAGCCTTGAATTGCTTGCTGTATGACCTATTGCTTGACCTCCATGGTGCCAGGCAACAATTTTGCATTCATAATTAATTAGCTTGAACCTGTCTCACAGCTTTCTGACCATGCATGCTAAGTGTATGCTTTGCAAGGTTTAGGTCTTGTAGCAAATTGGAGGGTGGGGGGACTCCCAACAACTGTGTAATGAGGCTCTGAATAAAATACAGAGTATCTCTTTCTGTTCATGCATGAACAGATTGACTCCATGCTGCCATATGTACCAGGCAGGCTTTTGTTTCCACTGGTGTCCTAGCTGGCCTGTTTTTGGCTGAGGCAGTGTCAGTCTGCTGAGCTTATCAGTCCCAAGGGGACTCACACTCCAGACTTCTAGGCAGAACAAACCTGAGTGTACGCTCTGTTAAAAATAGACAACATACAGAGCTGAGTCCGCCAGACCAAGGAAGATAGAATTTGTGTCATCTCAGTGGACACTTTCATGTATTTGTTTTCTTGTAACCAGTGAGATGAAGCCTGTACTTCATAGCCAATACTGAAACAGTATAGTTTTGTCTTGGTTCACAGGTACATTTTTATGTAGTTTCTTGACAGCTTCTGTTAAAATTTGTTTATGTAATAAAGGAAGAAAGACAGTTTTTGTATTGCATGTTTACACATCCCTCTGAATTATAATATGTGTACACTTTACATGCACAAATACTCATCAATACTGCCCAGGTAAGGGCTGACCCTCTCAGGAGTGGGCACTTTTCTCTGGTCGCGAGGGTGCTCACTGTAGAGAGGTTTTATTGTACAGTGGTACTTGCAATTTAAGACCAACCCTTATGCCAGACAAAAGTGGTCACATAGGACAGGTGGTCTTTCTTTTCTCTCTTCCTCCCTCCCTCTCTCTCTCTCTGTCTCTCGTTCTTTCTTTACGACCAAGTTGGTCCAGATTTTTTATCAGATACTATCTTTCCGAAAACCACCAAACTTGCCATGGTGACTGACATAACCAGTGAAATAGTGCATCTCATACGGAACAGTCATAAATGATGTTTCAAATTATGCAAATTTTTAGAGGCAACAAAAATTTTAAAAGCGGCATATCTTCCAAACTATTGCAGATGGACTCAAAATTTCAATGTGCATATATACCTTTGTGACACTTGCCACTACAATGGACAGTATAGTTGTAGAATTTCAAGTTAATGCCGATATATTGGAAAATTTAAAAAGTTGAATATCTCAAAAACTATTGTACATAGAGATGCCATTCCAACTTCAATTTATAGGTTTGTGGCAAAGCTGCACCCAATGAATCATAAACCAAAGTTGTAGGAATTTAATTAATATGCAAATTAGGGTGAATATGCAAACTGTAAATCTTTAATAGCTTTAAAACTATTATAGAGGTGCCATTCTTACTCCAATTTATGGGTTTGTAGCACAGCCCCATCCAATGAACAATAAACCAAAGTTCTTCTAGGCTTATAATTCATGCAAATTGGGCAAATACACAAAATTAAAATCTTGAATAGCTTCAAAACTATGATAGATTGCAGTTTCATTCAAACATCACTTTCAAGTTTGGGACATGGCTACATCCCTTGACCCAAGAACCAAAGCTGAGCATTTTAATTATAAAAATTAGGCTAACACATGGAATTTAGATTATATTGAACATTGGCGAAGTGTATCATTTCAAACTGTTCTCATTTTGAAGGCACGCAGACAGATTTGCTGTGAAGCAAATCTTCTTTTCTAGTTAATGGCTTGCACCCTCACTCTGCATGATGGTCTTTTCTTTCTTGCTTGACTCACTATTTACATGTATCTGTATATAGAGACTCTAGAAACAATACAT
This sequence comes from Hermodice carunculata, assembly GCA_964020975.1. Lineage (NCBI taxonomy): Eukaryota > Metazoa > Annelida > Polychaeta > Eunicida > Amphinomidae > Hermodice > Hermodice carunculata. Next base: position 67,236,715 of record OZ026630.1, on the reverse strand, counting down.
GTCACAAAACACAATTCTTGTCAAGTTCAAGTGGAACTTGCATGAAAAAAATGAAAGACAATTTGTTGTAGAAAACAATGAAAAACATTGAAGTGTCAGATCGTTGACTGGCATCTTTCTGAATGTTTGTTCTTATCATGTTCGCCAAAATGGGCTTTCCTGAAGAGTTAACTTTGAATTCTTGAAGGACTGAATCTCAACATTGCCAGTTTTGAAGGACTTCTTGAACGTGAAGTGTTATGATGTTACCAGAATTTGGTTTGCTGTCTGTATTAGACATCAACGTGTCAGATTGTGGACTGGTATTTTCCTACATGTTAGTTCTTAATGTGTTAAACAAAATGTCCTTTCCTGAACAGTTACATTTGAATGCTTAATAGAGTGAAGAACTGCTGATAGTCAGGTAATTTTGAAAATTTGTCATGAGAAACAAGAGATGAGATTACAAGAATCAATGATGCCAAGTTTATCAGCTTGATTATTTAATTTTCAACTGTACTTGAGGTGGAAAAAACTTTTTTTTTCATTTTTTTAATACAATCAGCACTGATTTTATCCTTATATAGTCCACTGTTGGATGTAATTCCATAAAATAGCTACAAGCTTTGTCAGCCACACTCAACTGCACTGTTTATTGGAGCTGAGTTTATTTGTGTCAGGTATTATCACTGGTTAGCAATGTGTTAAAGTATGTCCTCTCCAGAACAGTACTTGTAAACCATATGTTCTAATGCTTTTGATATAGCAAAGAATTGTCAAAATAATGATAGTTGATTAAGGTTGTCACAATAATGAGTTGGTGGCATAGAATATGAGTATTTGCTAGTCCTTGGTGCTCAGTTTCACTGTATGTTCAGCTGTAGTTGTCAAATTAGAAGTTAGAACAAGTAAATTCAATAAAAAAAAGTAATGAAAATCAGCTTGTTTGGGCTCATTAATTCCTTCAATCCATGACATAAACCCTTTTTAATGAAGAATTAAGGACTATTATTCTCTGAACAATTTCTAATTATGTTACAAATAATGAAAATAAGTAGAACACATATTTGTTCTGGAGAGGACCTTTTTTTTTAACTAATTGCACTTTTATAGTAATACCTAAAACAAATGGAACCAGTTAAAATAAACACAACTGTAAGGTATTCATGACAAAGCTCACTTCATGCTGCAAGTAAACTAAATTGAATGGTGTATTCAAAACAAATATATGCAGTAATTACTATACACAAATGCCAAGAAAGACTGTTTTATTAGTATAAAGTTAAACATAATTCCATGAAGAAAGTTCACCTCATTGAATGAGGAACTCTAAATCAATACACTCTCATCTACACAGAGACTGTGAATGATTCCAAGAAATAAACTTTAGATTTTAAACCATTTTGTTTTATTCATGCCTGATTAAAGTGTTCTGTGTTGAATGTTAAAGAAATGTCCTCTCCAGACTGCTGACCAGACAAGCAAATTTGACGCTAACTTTTAGCAGCGTAAGGTTTTAGCTGACGCTCTGAAATTTTGGGGGCTTATAGTGTACATCCTGATGTTCTCTGGCCATGAGGTAATTACACACAAAAACAAGTTTGAAATTTGACCCCCTGTGAGACCAAAGTGGCACACTTAATGTGAAATAGCCCATAGCATGAACTTGTTACAATAATGTGTGCATGGCAGCATGTTCATGTCGATTGGTAAGAGCAGGTTCCAGCATGCTGCAAATGGTCAAAATAACTGTAATGATGAAATAACATGAACATTGTGATAATTTTATCGTGGAGAGTGTCTGTTATTACATCATCTGGCTTGAGAAACAGCATTAATTTTTTGTTAAGCTCCAAGACTTGTGATTGCCACTTGTGCATGGCGTGTGTACATAACAATGAGCGTGATGTGTATGAAGCGCTAATCACATGAGCTGTGAGCCACCTACATACATCAAACAAGTCTCAGTCCATCTGAATAGCATGTCCCTGATACATATTACGTCCATTCCTCAGTTCCACCCTGTAGGTTGGCATTTCATTTCACAAATGTTATGAAAATGGCGAGTGACAAACATGTACTGGTACGGGTACATTAAACTTGTTGTGAGCATTTACCTATATAGGCCTATTTGAGACAGGTTGAAGAGCCATGTGGTTTGTACAGGTCTCATTCCATGACCATGGCATTTTTATTTCCTCGCATAAATGATATCAACAGCCTGACTGTCAAATTCTTGAATCTGCGAGCACATCACTCTGTCCCAGTGATAAATATGTCCTACCAGTCCTAGTATTTGGCAGGATATAGGGATGTGGGGGTTCATTTTTGCATTAAGTTTGCAAAAATCTGGGTGTGTTTTCAGGATGTGCAAATTGTTTGAAAAAGCACTTGTCCACAGGACAACTAGATTTCAAATCCACTTGTCCATATGCAAAAGCCACTTGTCCAAATATAACCAGTTACAATAAACATGTCAATATTGGTATTTTTCATCAATCCATACACAAAGGCCTGGATGAACAGTTTACCCTAATTTGCCACTTATTGTTGTTTGCAAATTGGTAAAAATATGTCAATTTTGACCACAATTCTAGCAACAGCTGTTAACAGTGAAACTGATAAAATTAAAAAAAAATACAGACTGAAAAGTAAACTATTTGCATAGGGTGACTGATGATAAAAAATAAAATATTCTGTTATTTCTTGGGAGTCACTCAGCCTGTGGCCCAGATGTCATGTGTAACCTGTAAACAGAGAACACCACGTGATCTGGGTAATATCGTAATTCTTGCAGGGGAAGTGGATTATCTCCCTGTCATTCTCTGTGGTGGTAAAGCCCCGTGGATAGGGAATGTCGATAAGATATATGGGCATTATAGTGTGGATTGTGTGTCATGTCTACATACAATCTGATGTAACAATTGATTGGAAGAAAGAACAGTCCAAATGAAAAGTGTGGTCCGTGTACAAACAGATTTAGATTCACCTGTTGAATATTTGTAAAAGAGTGTCAAAGGAAAGCAAAGAAGGGAACTGAAAAATTTAGCATTATGCTTAACAAGTATGCTTACTTTCCTGTGACATTCAAACCAGAGGGTTCCATGATGTACACAGGGTTCGCACAGAGCTTGAAAAGGCTTGAAAAGTATGGAATTTGAATGCCCTCTGTTCCAGGCCTTGAAAAGTATGGAATTTCATAAAGAAGTCTTGAAAAGTATGGAAAATCGATTTTGCGGTTTAAAAAAACAAAACAAACAATGAAAAAATCTATTTGCATGTCAGAAAGCTCGGGCTTGTCAGAATTGGGCTCGGGCTGGTGGAAATAAAAAAGTGCTATCCCTGCGGGCTAGTTGGAATTTTTTACAAGTAAAATCCGTCAAAAAATAATAATATTTTGCAGGGCAAATTCATTTGCAAATTAACATGAAATGCTATTTATCGGTGGGTTCAAACAGTGTTAGAAAAAAATACGTGCCGTGCGATGACTTCCCGGCAAAAACAGCACACACCTGCCAGTCACACGCAAGTGACAGCGGGGACACTGGATTAGATCTGCGGTGATGTAGTTTTGTACCGTATTGATCATATTGTACTTTATGTAAAAAGTGTGTTGATCAATAAAATATTCGTATTCGTATTCGGTGAACTGACGCAGTCTCACGGACTGATTTGGGACACATTCGGCAATTCCAGCTATCCCATACCTTTGCGTATTTGCCTGTGACTCCAAATAATAGTTGGAATAAACACCGGAATCTTTATTTCGTATGCTGCAACAAAAACAAAGCTTCCCGTTTGTGTGTTCCCTCCGTAAATTCACACATGTTCACTGGGCGGAAGCCATGATGAAAACACCGTAGCATGAGCCGTGTGTGCCCTTTTTGGCATGTGACTGAATTGACCAATCGGGTGATGTGTTGTGCGTCAGACCACATGGCCAAAGCAGCTGTTTGTGTACAGTTGCAGGAAAGATGTTGACGGTGCGCACGCTCGATATCTGATTTGAAATATTAAAATTTTCGTTTGAATTTGATTTAAGAACACCGTTTCTTGCGAGGAACTTGCCAATACTGTATACGCAAATTTACTACGATGTACCGATAGCATTCATGGTATATACGCAAACGATATGCATTCCATCAGTGCATCACGCCATCCGAGGCAGAGAGAAAGGATCCTGAACTGAAGCCAATGCAACTATTTAATCGTTAATCCCGTTATTTAAGTTTATACGGACTCCTATAGTCCCAGAAATTACAATGTATTTTTCATCGTTAGTCACTCCAAGCAAATAGCTTATTTTCAATTTGTATTTTTGATATTTTGCCAGTTTCACTGTCAAACAGTTGCAGCTAGAATCATAAAATTTGACATTTTTTGCGATTTTGCAAGCGACAATAAGCGGCAAATACATTTTAGGGTAAAGGGTTTGTCTAGCCTAGGCCTTAGCATTGTTAGAAAAAAACGATGTTTATAGAAGTTTTATCAGGACAAGTGGATTTTGAAATCTACTTGCCCAGCAGACAAGTGATTTTTAAAAAAATTGTCGAGCCCTGAATTATGGATAAATGACCGTAAATGTTCGTCGCGGGCATAAATTGTGCACCAAGCCACAACAACAATGGGAGGCTGTACATATAATGAACTTTGGCTTGAAAACCCCAAATAAAAGGACTGGGTTTTGCCTGTAAAACAGGACAAATACAGCGCAAGATGCAAGGTGTGTGCAAGTAATGTGCACTTGAAAAATATGGGGGAAGCAGCCCTTGCTAGTATCAAACAAGAAGTTGTTGTTTTTTTGTTCAATATATAAATTGTATACATTGGTCCCCCTCTTGTAAGCCACCCCCAAAGAGATGCCACTCCCTCTGCAAAGGCTACTTTGCTGCGCAACAAGTATGGCATTTTCATTATATTTTCCCCCTGAAGAGAGACCACCTCACGTAATAAGGAAACTATAAAAGGGAAACCACTATATATATATATATATATATATATATATACATACCCATAAAACCACGGATAATTGAAATTTTGGAAAAAATGGTTTGGAAAGTACTTGAAAAAGTATGGAATTTTGGCTTTGCTATGCTGTATGAACCCTGTATATACGTGTTATTTAAGACAAGTCCAATCAGCAAAAAGTGGTCTTACATTGTGATACAGGCACACAGTGGTATCAGTGTTGAGAAACTGCTGTACGGAGACACTGTTTTATCTTAGACATGTTATTGTACCTCCAGTTATAGAATGCCTCAAACCTGCCCTTGGAACTTGGTGTCTCAAGGGAGGAACCACTGTGTTTTGTCTATCAGAGAGACAAAGTGCTGAAAGAAATACACCTGTAGGTTCTTGTGAAAGCTGGTCTTCTGAGCAGCCACTGCTTTGATCAAGGCATTACATATGAAAGATCAGATCTGGACTTGAAAAATCTTTAGCCAAAACTGGAAATAAAAGCAAAATTCATGGAAAGTTCTACCCTGGCCCTTTATTAATGCATTTTAAAACAGTTTAGCCGTCTGCAAATTCCATAAGCCGAACTGAAGAAGTAGTAGCATGTGCAAAGATGCCACTTTTCAGGATTTTACCTGAATTCAGGCAATATGCCTTTTCTTGAACTAAAAAAAATCACCTCAATTTTGTCAGAATGGATCAAATTTAATGAAAATGAGAGTGGGTACATTAGTTTCAGGTAAAATTTGTGTGAGGGGCATCTGCATGTGGCATAATGGAACCAGTAGTCCCTGAGATGTGTACCTGAGCTGTTTCATATTTGTGCAGTTCAAGTGAAAAGATTATGTTGGCACTGTTATAACAACAAACACACAGGTGACAGGAAGTTTCTTACCTTACTTAATGAAAGGAGATGTACACCAAAAGGATTTTTAGGTAACTGGTACCTTTGGAAGGCCATATATTAAAACATATCATTACAAACATATTAAAATGAACATGTATATCCTTTAACATATTTCAAATCTGGACAAAATTTAAATTTGAGCTCCACATCAATTCTGTGGAAAGAAGTCAGAATTTTAGTAAACAAGTCAGCTGAGCTGAACTTACGGCCAAGCATCCCCTGTCCATCCGTCCAGTCCAAAATTCACAACTGGTGGGGATGTACCTCTTGTCGACCAAATTTGTTCAAATGGTCATGCTCCAGTGATTTTACGCAAAATGTTCTCAGAAACCAGTGGGCCAAAATTTTGCTTTGAAATTGTATCTACATTCATGACCTTAAATCTTTCATCAAGCTTCAGTCGTAAAACCACCATGGTTCTACAATGTAGTGTGATATATGAGAGTAGTTGCAAGGGTAACAATTTATATTCTTTGTGTCAAGACCTGACATGTCATCACAAGCTAGGGGATTTGACTTCTTAGGTCCCCAAAGAAGAATTTGTCCTGAAAATCTATGAACTCAGAACTCAGAAACGTTTTATTTGACAATGAGGAATCAAAATACAAGAAAATTAACATCAGTACTGTACATTCATTAATAACAAAAGCTTATGAGAAGTCTTGTCAGGATGACCCAGCTAAGGATTGAGATCCGCTATCGCTGGGGCCACCTTTAACGGGTAACTAATTTACAGCATCTTGCACATGGATTGCTTAACTGAAATAAAAGAATCACTGGGCAGTCAAAACTTTGGATGATGAGGAAAAATAAATACAATACATTCTATTATCTGTTACATACAAAACAATCTGGCAGGGTACAGAACTCTTGGTATTCATTTATGTAGATTTTTTTTTTATATAACTAGAAAATATGATATCTTAGTATGATAGCCTTTTGTAACTGCATGATGTTTGCAAACAATGCAGGTAGGGTAGTGGTCACGATTTGGATACTTTTACTTCCTGTATGTTGTCCAAGTGAGTAACATAACATGATCTATATCTGTTAAAGTTTCATTTGTGTCTGCAACTTCTGTGGATTCTTGTATCAATTGTGATAAATCGAAGTTCTGCTACATTATCAATTTCTTCTAAGTGCTCAAGACCATTGTGTGAATGTATGTATCACACAATTCCTTTCATGTTGGATGCCTCTAAGGATACTCAACTGAGTTGTTCATGCATTGTCAGATGTACATGGTTTCCTGCATCCAGCACAACTTTGTTTTTAACTTGTTTGATAATTCATCATTGATCACTGTTATAAAATGAAGAACAAATTCAGGAGTGAAATTGATGATTTTAAAGAGGAGTATTTCTTGTAAGTTTAAAATATTTTTGTTATCTTGTTTTAAAGGTTCTTTGAGTTAACGGTGATTAGTAAAGCTGGCCAGCTGGTGCACAGTTTCATTTGTGGGTCACAAAGATGGAAGAACATGCTCTTGGGTATGGCACAGAAAATGATGCATGGACCCCAATGAGACCGACAAAACAAGAGGTAAGCATCAATCATGATAGTCTTGAAAATTTGTGTGTCAAATCAACCCCGTCCCACTCTAATCACCCCAAAGCACCTGAGTGTAAATTGTCATCAGCCTTATCGTTTTTACTTAAATTTCCAGAAAACATATTTTTAAGCAGTGACTACATTTAAATTAGTGATTGGCTTCATTTTTCAACCAGTGAAACTTATACAGCACTTTTAAATGGAATGTGTTTGGGCATGATATCTTCAACTTGAAAATCTGGTGGCTGGCTAGGGATGGGGGTCATACACTCTGGAGAAAAAAAATAAAGTGCCTTTGGCTTAACCTGGGGTACTGAGAATTTGAACTTATGTAGCAAATATTATGCATAATTATGGGGTTTTGCATAATTATGGGGTTTGATAATGGTCATGAAATACAGGTTAACAGTCCAGTGCATAGTAAGAAAAGCTTGGTCTAGAATTGTGATAAGGCTGGGTTAAGACAAATAAATGGTCATGAAGTGCATCCAATGTTGAGATCCATATATGGTTGAAATGGCCTTTTGCAAGCACAACACGAGTGGCAGTGAACATGTCTCCTGTGGGGATCACTGGCAATGATTTTGAGAGAGGAAGGACTGTTATGCTAATTTGCACACACGTCCTCCAAAATAAAAGCCATGCACAACAAATGTCAACAGCCCATGCTCTGAAATGAATGGCATAGGCATTGTAGAACACATGAAACTTGTGACTTTGCATGTGTTAGTGGAAACGATCTGTTAGATACAGTAATATATGTAGTAATTCAACCAATAAAGGGCTAGGTTATCCGTTATTGAGTAGGAGGGAGCACTGGTACCATTTGCCAAGTAACCAAATTGTGTTTCATTCATTTGCTTAAGAAATTTTGAAGGGGCCAATTTGTTTTATTATATCAGTTGGGTCCAATTCTGCAGTGATTACTGTTTCATTCCCCAATTTTGCTACAAATTTTGAAGGCCTAAATCTGTCGTTGGAGTATTATTGTATTGAGACAAAGCTGTTCACCCTGTTAGATGATAGTTTGATGACAGTCATACGTAGAATTGTGATTATTTAATGTTCGTAAATAGTTTATTGCTTGATATCCTTACTTAATTTATGGCATTCAAATCAAAGAATGAGTTTTGACTTGATATTTTAATTTTGGAACTATAAAAATATCTTCCATTTTTCTGTAAATTGCTTTATTTTCGCATGTATGAATTTTCACAGTTTTTGTATTTTTGACATTGCACTGTAGTTTTAATTTCAGTGTGTTGTACATAATTTCTATTCAAACAATGTTGAATACTATTTCACTGTGTTTTATTTTCATGATTTTGTGCAATCCGTGAAAATAAGAGTACAGTGAAATTAAAGCAATTTACAGTACACTTGACTGGCTAAAACACAGCTTTAGCATAAATATCTAGTTGTAAAAAATGTGTATGTTCCTTTTTTTTTTTTTTTCAATATGACATAAATCCTAATTGGACAAAACAGCTGTTAGATTATTTAATTTACTGAAATCTGAGACAAAGGCTATAATTTAAGTCTATTGAAAATAATGTAAAGTTCCGTACCTGTACAAAGACTGCTTTTTAGGTGACCAAAGTTTTGCTTTTCTCCACAAACATACTCTACAGTTGTTGAATGGTGCTAAGAAGCAAGAAAATTCTTGCTTTTTTAGCTCGGCTGACCTGATTTAATCATATTTTATTTCTTCAAATACAATGCATAGAGTTACACAGGAAGAGAATACAACAATTGGGAAAGAGGGCCAAATCCCTCTTGCAAAGAAAAGACAGAGACAGGACAAAACAAAACTAAACAAAAACATGCTTGAGAATAACAGTCACAAGACACGAACAGATAGAAGGGCTCAAACTCTTGCGTCTACATCATTATACTTTCATTTGCTACATTGATGTATGTGTATGGACGGACTCAATAACTAAGCCTTAATATAATGAACCTATTTAACCAATGCCTGATGGTTTGAAATGACCAGTAGTTAAATGTGTTCATTATCGAGCAGAGAGCATCCGTAAGAACCAAACAATACTGTTTGCAGAGTGAATGAGGCAAGAGAAGTGATAGAAGTATTTAATTTTGAAGGAGGTACAATATACAGAGGGCATGTGAAAAATAATGCCACATATCTTCAACAGGTGGGCTGCAGCGGCACCTAGGTGTGTCTAGGATACCAATTTTATGTAAATGAGAATTCAGTTGGCTAGCACCCAGACGAAAGCTTGTGTGCTGAACCGATATAAATCTATCGCCAAAGTTGTACAACTCAGGAAAGTTCATACTTCGAGGAACTGGTTGGCATAATTTTGAGTATAAGATTTGAAGTTATTTGAACTGCCGAACATCGACAGGTAATTTGTTCAATAATCATAAACTGCAGAAGGGACAAAAGATTTATCAAAAACTTCAGTACGAGCCCTTAACTGAGGTAGGTCACAATGTTGGCATGTAGTATACCTGGGAGCATCTGGGAACATTTCTAAGAACATGATCCTGAAAGATAATCGGAGGATAATTTGGCTGACGTCAGGTCACAGAGCTAATGCGAGTGCTCATGTCTGTCCCTCCACAAACTTTGCTCGTTAATGTGATACCATCCATAGTTTTTAAGTTAACCCAGTATAACTTTCAGGACTTATAGGCTATGTGAAAATCAAGGTCCCTTTTAATAGTGGTGGCGCCACCTACAGTATTGTGTAATATATAGGTCCAAATATTAAAATCTTGTGAATGCTCCAGCATCTAGATTTTTTAATGGACCTTCATGAAATGTGGGGGATTATGGAGGAGGTCAAGGTCTATGTTGCTGATGATACTAGTGGCGCCACCTATAATTTGACAAATTATTAGTGAGAATGTGTTTTAAGATATAAAATTCCATATCTGGAAAAGCAGTTGTATTAGACTTGCCAAATATATAGGACATATGGACCATGTTCAATGCTAGAATATGTAATATCAGTGACCTTGGCATGTTTTTGTTAGGGTCACCAGACCTGTAAAGTTGAAATGGGTAATTTAGTAATGGCAGGGTGTAGCTTGGACATCAATGGCAAAGAGAATTGAGCCTTCAGATAAAAATTGCACTTGATTACATTGTACAAAAAACTGTGTGACCTACTTTTTTGGTCACCATGACCCAATGATTATGGAGTTTGGTGTTACTCCTAATGTTATTGCCTGATTTGAACAAACAGACCATGTTTGGAAAGCTGGATGTGGGGCACATATTTTGAACATGACAATTTTTTAATCTGAGTTGACGGTCAAAGTCAAATGGCCAGTTTGAATATAGGGGTCATGTTGTGCATGCTTTTCACATACAATTTTTGAGTTAATCCCATATTACATTTAGAAGTTAAAAAGTGTATGAAAATCTTTTTAGACATCAATGTTGGTGGCACCAGCTATAGTATTATGTAATATACAGATCAAAATATGAAAATCTTGTGACCATCAAGCATTCTTAAATTTTTATGGATCATCATGTAAGTTAGTGGGCTTGTAGAAGAGGTCAAAATCTCAGGTGGTTGTGATACTAGTGGCACCACCTATAATTTGATGGAAATTATTAGTTAAAACGTCTTGAAAGGTGCAATATTCCATATCTTGTAAAATAATTATATTAAACAAGCCAAATTTGTAGAATATATAGATCATGTGCAATGCTAATACAGTGGTCCCTGTCTTGAGAGACCACCCCTAGGGCAGGTCAAAATGTGGTCTCTCAAAACAGGTGGTCTTTCATAAGAGGTATAGTAACATGCAAAAGATACCACAGTGTTCTGACAGAGTGGTCTTAGAAAGATGCTGTCTCTCATTGGAGGGGTCTCTGAAGACAGGTACCACTGTATATTTTGTAAGATCAGTTAGGGGTGCACGGTTGGCTGAGCGGTAAGACGCTCGCCTTTCACCTCTGCGACCCGGGTTCGATTCTCGTCCTGGGCAGCATGTGGAAAAAGTTCCTACCACTTTAACCGTGCACGGTGGTTTTCTCCGAGTTCTTCGGTTTCCTCCACCAGGCAAGGTAGGAAGTATACGCTAACATCTGTGCCATGGAGAGTGACTCGATAAGTCAGCTTGACTTCTTTCACAATCCATGTAAAACAAATGTGTCTATACTTTTTTTTACCTTGACCAATTTTGTAAGGTCAACAGACCTGTTTAGTTGGAAGAGGAAATTCTGTCATGGTAGGGTGTAGTTTTGACATAAGTGACAAAGGGAATTGAGTCTAAGTCTAAATTGCACGTGATTACATCGTACATAAAATTCTGCTTGGTGATCTATGTTATCAGTCACCATCATCCAATAATTGTGACCCTGACCTAATTTTCAAGGTCATTAAGCACTTGAGAAAAGCGGCATTTAGTTCAGTATCTTTGTAAAGAATAAGGGGAATGATGCCAAATGTACCACAAATGTCTATCATGTGGAAGTTAAATATTGCATAATATGGCCAACCTTGATAAATTTTTCAAGTTTGTGGATTGAATACATTTCAGATAATGATTTTTTGGTGATGGTGGTCAGCAGAGCATTAGTCCCATGAGCCACTTGTTTTTCTAATTTTAAGATAATTTGTGTATGACAGTTTCATTACGTTTGGTATATCTGAGCAGTCATGGCCAAAATACTCATGCTCACATTATGATAAAATATTCTAGACCTTAAGGCTTTGCAATTGTCTACACAAAGTTTGCACAGAAACAGATGTTATGCCATAGTTTGTGCACAATAACTCACAGTTTTTGAGCTGCGACATTGATACTACACTGGTATATAATCCTCTGTAGGGGGTAGATGAAGTTCACAATTGGGTGACCTTGACCTAATTTCCAAGGTCACAAAGCCACCGTAGCTAAATTTTTTTTTTTTTTGGGGGGGGGGGTCTAGAGCAGATGCCTTGAAAAGGTTAAAGCTAAGAATATGTAACACATGTTTATTTGGTCAATTGTGGTTCCCCTGCTGCTTGCTAACTGAGCATAGGGTCATCTTGGTCTCCTTGTTATTCCTCTGTAACAGATAGATTAACTCTCAAGATGGGTGACCTTGATGTAATTATGCTTCTTTGGAAGAGTGCAGGCAGGCTGGGGAGGGGGGTGCATGTTTTACAAACATGTCTGGTTTCTTGTCATGTTTTATGGGGTGGGACTGCAGTCAATTATAAATAGCAATTCTTGGTGTCCTACATATCACATATAGGCCTAGTCTTTTTTAACCTGTTTCTAAGTTTTATCCTCAAAACAGAAAGCTGGTGACAGTTTTAACTTTGTCACACATCACAGTAATAAATTTCTGTGTGCTATGTTCAATCATGGAGGTAGAAGGGGGGGGGAGGAAGGAACAATTGTGGAATACACACAAGTTTTATCAGCCACTATCCTATTTGTGCCTTTGAACTTCAAAGGCATGCTGCCTGATAAGCCTCTGATGTCAATGTTCATGGCCGCTTTGGCGGCCGAAGCTTGACCAGGAACCCAGCATACTTTGTGCTGGTTTTATTTTAATCAAGGGTAGCTCTTCATTAGTGGAGGTAAAGAAAATGATTCCATGTGCATGGTGTTTATATATCCATCTTCCTCTTGACGAGAACTGTCTAATGCTGTTTGAATGGAAAAAATCGGATAGATTTACCCAAATTATGGTGATTTTGTTGAAATTGAGTACTTTAAATGACTGGTAGAAAAGGCATTTATCTATGAGTTTTTAGCGATCAAAAGTCTACTTTCCGTCATGTTGCTGTCCTCAAAACTTGGCATGTGTGCTCTTTGAATAACATAGAATGCAGATATGGAGTACAATTATGAGTCGGTTCGTGTTGGGAATTCAAATTTTAGTCATGAAAATATGGTACTTTCCCATCTCTGTGCAGGCACTTTAGCATGGGTTGTAATGGAAGCTACCGCGGCGCGCTTGTTGAGTGCGGGCCAAAGTAGGTCACCGGCTGTTCAGCTGTATGTGTCAGCTCTGTGCATTCCCCTTAACATCACGGGCTAGCAAGGTGTGATAATCCGATCTTTATCAGTGGCAGCAATTAAGATGTGACTTAAGAAATTCTCCAGTTGTGCCTCCATCTCTTTCTACCTCCATGGTTCAATAGAGTATAATTTTGCATTTTACGCTTTGCCATATATATTTTAATACATGTATCCCAACTTCAATTAACTATAATATCCTCAGCTCACTGACCTCAGTTGATTGTTGATAAGGACAATTCAGGCAGTGTGTGCCACAAGTACATGCAGTTGAAATAGACCTCCTGCTGGTGCAAGTACAAAAGAATGAGCAGTAAATATTCCTGGGAAGTCCCAGTCTTGTCCATTGATACATAATCAACAAGGATTGGACCAGATATATGTAGGTCAATTGCCACATATCAGACATTAGCTCAAGTGGCTGGCTCACCCACTGTGTCATTGTCTGTTCACTGATTTTTTTTTTTCAATCACGCTTGTTAGAGAGTATCTGTTTGAAGACAACTTCCCTTGTATATGTTATCCTTGATTCTGTTCATGTTGTGTTCTTGAACACACCTCATGAATGACCGAGGTGTTTTGAGAAACTACTTAAAGAATCTTTCTTTCAAACAGGGTTTTGCTGTAGGTTGGAAGTAGCAGGCTAACTGGTATGCTTCTAGTGTATGATATTTCGAGTCTAACTGGCCCTATCCATTACCAAAACACCCACTAGCGAAATGGTGTCATTTACCAAGCAATTTTGTAAGCCTTAGTCAAGTGAGATAAATATACTTCCAATTCTTGTTAGCTTTGATACATCATGGTATTCAGGTTTATTAATCACAGTTTAGATGATATTTAGCTCAATTATTTGGTTTATTAATGATAATTATAAAAATTATTAATTTTTTTATCTAAACTTAAAATAGAGTATCTGGTGATTGTTTTGGTTAACATGATCACCATTTTGCTGAAAACCTTAATGTTGCCTTTACCAAAATGGCTACAGTGGTAAAATTCATAGCACCAGCCTAGTGAGTAGAATCAACCCCCTGAGCTATGTCTGTGTGCCAACACAGATATTCTGGTTTTCCTAGAGTTCTTTCTATACTACCAAATTTTGTTCCTCAGTTTTCTTGAACGTTATTACACTCAGACACTTCAAACTTGGCATGATAATACGTGTATTCATGAATTTGTGCCTTTTAATAAAGAGGAAAAAATATTGTGAAGATTATACAAATGAGGTGCATTTGAAATTTTAAATCTTGAATATCTCCAAAATTGTATAGGTGCAGGTAAACAATCCAAGTCAATTTATAGGTCTTTAACTGCACATTTTTAAAATTTACATGTGACCTCTAATGGTCAAAGGTCAAGGTCATTTGGACCTTGGGAATATTCATCCAGTCATAACTCTGTCAATTTGCATCCAATTTTGACCACGTTGGACCCAAATTGTAGGTATTAATGCAACACTGTATATTTTTTAAATTTACATGTAACCTGGTAAGGTCAGAGGGCAAGGTTATTTGGACCATTGAAATTGCCATAACTTGGTCAATTTTCATAAAATTTTGACCATGTTGAACCCAAATTGTAAGTATTGCAACACTGCACGTTTTTCTAATTTACATGTAACCTCGAAAGCTCAAAGGGCAAGGTCATTTGGACCTTTGAAATATTCATCTAGCCATAAGTTTGTCAATTTTCATCTAATTTTGACCATGTTTGACCCAAATTGTAGGTATTGCAACAGTTCACATTTTTCTAATTTACATGTAACCTCTAAAGCTCAAAGGGCAAGGTCATTTGGACCTTTGAAATTTTCATCTAGCCATAACTTGGTCAATTTTCATCTGATTTGGTTCATGTTGGGCCTAAATTGTTGCTATTATAAAAACTACATTTTTGTACTCTTTACATGTGACCTCTAAAGGTCAAAGGTCAAGGTCATTTTGACCTTTGAAATTTTCATGTAGCCATAACTTGGTAATTTTTTTATCCAATTTCAGTCATGCTGGGCTCAAATTGTAGGTATTGCAAAACTGCACATTATTTAATTTACATGTAACCTTTAAAGGTCAAAGTCATTTGGACCTTTGAAATTTTTATCTAGCCATATTTACAACTTTTGAAGGCACATAGACAGATTTGCTGAGTGGCAAATCTTCTTTTCTAGTTTCAACTTGTAGGTCAGTGTGTTATTTGGGAATATTTTTTATTTACAAAGGCTGGGGGTTTTTTTCATGTATTTTTGAAATTTTAAGAAATCATACCTCCTTTCTCCTTTTCAATTTTGATATTTTATGAAATCATACCTCTTTACTCTTGTTTCACAGAATGAAAGATAGCTTGATATTACATGCATTTTCATTGTGCACATATTGTTTCAATCAATAGCCAAAAAAAATGTGAGTCTTACATGATATCATAGTACAGCCAAGGCACTTCTCTGATATTAGTAAAAATTATTGATGTAATTTCTTCATTTAAAATTACAAAATTTCATGTCTTGTTTGGTGAGTTACCCTCTGGAATTTACCATATACATGTAATGTGGAAACAAAGCAGCGTAAAATTAGCACATTTTTTGTTGTTTTGTGGGCATTCTTATTTTAAATTGGCATCCTTGATACTGAAATGCCATGCGTATTTGAGTGATAGAAACAGAAACCTTGTCATTGTATTGAAGCATGACATGGTTAAAACCAAACAAGTGACTGTCCTGTAATCATGGGGATCACCATTTAAGGCTGCAGACAGGTCTTTGTCATTTGGAGTTTATGTAGGTTACTTTAGGCCTAGCATAATCATTTGCAAATTAAAAAGCGTAGTGATGTGACAATTTTTGTCAAAATGAACTGCATAGTCCAATACAGTAGTCCCTGTCACAAGAGACCACTCCTACTGCAATGAAAAGTGCTCTTAAAAGACAGGTCGTCTCATGATAGGTAAATGGACATGGAAAGTATGGATCTTAGGAATCTGTGAAGGGGTCTCTCATGAGAGGGTGGCCTTTCACAACAAGTGTCTCATGAGACTACCATAAGCAAATAAGAACAGCATTGCAGTAGACATGTCACCCCACACTCTGTTTAATGGATGCGCACACTCTGTTGACAGTTCCTGATGAGAGTTAGGTTGAAACACATGGGATGATTACTGACTCATCTTGACTACTTCCCCTTTTATATACTGATCAACTGTGCAGCAGCAGCCCACCTTGCTTTTTGACACTATTCCTCAGGGTTTATGCAGAAACTTGCAAAACTGGTCAAATTGCATGAATTAGATCAGTTTCACCATTTTTCTATGATGGTGTCAGATATCATAGTTTGATCTGAGAATCCAAATTAACACACAAAGACATTCACATACTCATGATATATTCCACTGCAAGGTAAGTTATCTTCATGTCACAAGTTTATTCAGACCTTTTGCTGTGCATTTAAAGTTAAGTTTGTGCTTTTTCCCTTTAAGATTGACAAACTGTCTGACATAGAACCTAGGCTGGATTATGCATGGCCTTACCATGATTGTACTGTGATAGTTTGTCAAAGGTCTTGACAAAGTTCCACATGCATGACACACAACCCATAATGAAAACAAGCCATTGTTTATTGTTTCACACTTTAGGCACCAGGTGGCACAGTTGTGTTGTCTTTTGGATAGCCTTGTCTGTGTTTGAGATGAAACATGTAGTGTTAAAATGTCATTGATGTTGGAAATTGAAGGCCTCTAAAGTACAAGGTTTTGCTCTGCAAGCACTATATGGCCAAGGGAACCCTTGTGATGGAATTGACTGTGAAACTTGGCATTTCTTCTCAGTCTGAACTGGGCATACAGTGGTTTTATTTGTTCATGACCATTATGTGTGGGTTAATTACTGAGGATCATTTGAAGACAATAATGATGCTGAGGGTGTCAGGCCCAGGCTCATTATTTTCTATGAATGATGTGGTTTGGAGGTGATTGATTGACTTAAAAATCCATAGTTTACCATCATGAAGTATTGCAGTGGCAATAGGAGGCATGCATATTAATTTCCCAGCGTACCTGGTTGTCTTTGTAACCACAGATGAGATATGGGCTGCTGCCTGTGTAGTGAAGTGAAATATAACTGATATTTTAGAAATAAAGAACAGTTAGTACAGACAGACGCAAATTTATTCTTGTGACCAATTAAGGAAGCACTAAATGAATATTACTTTGGTATTTGTAAACTTAAATTTTTCTAAAAACTAATTTTGTGAGAAACAGTGTCTTGTCCTGTGTGTGAATATGATATATGCCAGTTTGTCCTCTGTGATTGACAGGCGTGAGCCCCTTGATTTGTGTCAGGAAATTTAATACCAGTGGCTCCTACTGATTCAAAGTTGAAACTTGCATATAAAATGTACATGCACCTCAACTCCTCATTCATGGAAAATGATGATGAGCTAAAACAATGCAGTGACATCGGCAATTGATTTTAAGTCGGTGGAGAAGATGTCATACTACAAAGGCTATGTAGTTTGTATTAATGGGGAAATTATAATGATTTTAGCTCTGCAGGCTTTACAAAATCAGCAATGTGCTTGAGGTGGGCTTATCTGTCCAGGAAACGAAAAATTTCATTTCTCTGAAACGACTATATGGAGATGTTCTTGTTGTGGAGAAGAAAGTATGTTTTATTGCAAAAGATAAGTAGTTTGGATAAAAAATTCGGTAGTTTTGTAAAATGTGATCTAATATAAAGCAATCGGCAAGTCTACAACCTACTGTTGCATTGCATCTAGTGAATTGCAGTGGGCAAGATCATGATGGGGAGGGGGTATGGTGAAGTCATAGGAAAATAAAGTGGTATGAATTGGGTATCACATGACATCTGCCCCTGTAACACAATGGGAATCATTGGTCATTTTTTTTTTTTTTTTTTTTTTTTTTTTGAATTTATCATCACCAGCTGGATAAATGACACATGGTCAAATATGAATTACAGGACTATGTCATGGTCTTGGGGTGCGGCATCATAATAGGTCTTATCTCCATTCTGGGTAAAAATTGTTTTTTACTTATATGAAATTTAAGTAAAAACATCAAAGCAGATGACAATTTACATATGGAGTACTTTTGAGCAGGACATGGTTAAAAAATGAGCTGATGAAGAGTGTTATAAATGTTATAAATTGTGGCTGTGATCCATTTTAGGAATAGACAGATCAGAGCTCTACAATTCTTTTATTTCCTGTAGTCATCAGTGCTGACAGTTTGGCATTTACTAGCTCTCCATTCAGACTTGCTTGTCCATCTATACAAATGTGAATTTGCAAAATGAAAATTTCTGGTTTCCCCCCAGGGCAAGTGCTTTGAGATTTTAACTTGTCCAGATAGGAGGTTGACTTGTCCTGTATCTAGAGCTCTGGATCTATCAAGTCATGAGAAGGAAGTAAGGGGACATGTTTAGCAAACCAGGTAGTGCTTTATTGGTGAAACTACATAATAACAACTATACAAAAATTTGTAGTATCAGTACATGAGCCTTTTCAGAGAATTCACTGAGTTCAGTGAATTTGGTTTTATCTTTTTTAAAGAAAGTGTCTTTTTTTGTCTGAAAGTTCCAAAGTTGGCATTTTCAGAATGCAAGGGGGATATTTTCAATGGTTTTTACCTCAGCTGACTTGTCAGTCAGCTGAGTTGTCAGTCAGCTGAGGTTTTTTGAGGGTCCGTCGTCCGTCCGTCGTCCACAATTCACATTTTCGACTTCTTCTCCAAAACTGTCAGCCAGATTCACTTTAAACTTGGTGGAGATGTGCCTTCGGTGGGTCTCTACCAAGTTTGTTCAATTGGTCACGGTCCAGTGATTTTTGGATTTTTAATGAATTTTTTTGTTCTTTTTTGGGTAAATCTTAAAAAATCTTCTTCTCCGAAACCGCTTACCCAATTGCTTTGATATCACACAGGAACACTCCCTGGGACTCCTAGTTCTTAATTTGTTCACCAGGTGGCGCTGCAATTTTTTCCTAATTTTTTATGAATTTTTGTGTGTTATAGCTACTTTCGACTTCTTCTCCAGAACCGTCACTCAGATTAAGCTAAATGTGGTGGATATGTTCCTTATGGAAGGGCCAAACAAAGTTGTTCACTAAGTGGGAATGCTGCGGATTCCTGATTTTTAATGATTTTTTCAATTCGGCTCATTTGTGGTAAATGCACCTTTACTATTGATTACAATGTAAGTCAATGGACATTCTAATGCTAATTTACATTTTCGACTTTTCCAAAACCATCATCCAGATTTACTTCAAACTTGGTGGCTATGTTCCTTCTGTGGGTGTCTACCAGGTTTGTTCCAATGGTCATGTTCCAATGAATTTGGATTTTTTTATGATTTTTTTTCAAAAATCTCTACAAAAGTTTTAATAGGAAAGTTTAACATAGGAATTTCTTGTAATGATCATAACTTAAATAATATTGACCAGATTTACTTCAAACTTGGTGGGGATGTGCCTGGGGTGATCTCTACCAATTGTGTTCAAATGGTCATGCTCTATTGATTTTTGGATTTTTTATGAATTTGTTTGTTCTTTTTTGGGGGGAAACCTTCAAAATTCTTCTCCTCTGAAACCGCTCACCCAATTGCTTTGATATCGTACATAGACACTCCCGGGGACACCTAGTTCCCAATTTTTTCACCAGGTGGCGCTGCAATTTTCTTATGAATTTTTTGTATGGTTTTGCTATTTTTCACCTGTTTTCAGAACCGTCCCTCAGATTAAGCTGAATTGTGATGGATATGTTGTTGTGGAAGGGTCAAACAGTTGTTTAGTAGGTGGCACTGCTTTGGATTCCTGATTTTTAAGGATTTTCAATTACGGTGCCTACCAGTCAGTGGAGCTTTCCTATTGATTACTATGTAAGTCAATGGGCATTCTAATGGTAATTCACAGGACAACTGACACGAACTTTACCTTTTACTTGATAACTTGAGATCTGTTATGAGTTAGCTACACGTTAACTATTCTGTATGAAGGTCATGCTGAGACAGTACATGAATGACCTTGACCTTGTTTGTGGGGTCACAGTGCAACATACATGAAATTTACTCTTCATTATAACTTGAGAACTACTTGAACTTTGATGTTGCACATGTAAGTGTTCTTCTATAAAGGTCAGACTTACTCAGAACATGGTGTCCTTGATCCTTTCCCAAGTTCATAGAGCTGGAAGTGTGATGAATGTCAAGATCAGCTGAGGCACGGGCTGTTCACACAGCCCTCTTGTTCTTCTTTGTCAGGCTCATGTCTGGTGTATTCTAGGATGGCAAGAATGTTTGTTGCACAGGCATTGAAAGAAATAGTAATACATGTATATCATAACATGCCTTTCTGAAGGCTGTGTTTTGAACAAAATTTGCCCACTTTTTTTTTTTTTGTATTTATTTTTGTGGGAAATTCCATGGAGAATTGTGTTCCCATTTTAAAGTGTGTTTTGTGGCGAAAACAGAGCCATGTTCAGAGTTCAGGCAGACTGAGAACTTTTCACTGAAAATAACCAATGTGATATTTCTGCTTGTACCAATATCATTATTGGGGAAAAAAGTAATCTGATTCCAAATATTTTTATTGGCAGCCTGATGATGACGAAGAGATCATTGTTGACAGTCCACTAGAAGTCCTTCCAGGAATGTTGGCTGGACAACACAGCGAGGGCAGTGGTTCCCATGGAAATGGGACCTTAGGTGCTCTAGGACCTACAGTGGTGATGGACCCAGCCAGTCATGCACTGGGTGTTGCCAGCATAGGTAAGTGCAAGTATAGAAATTATGGCGATAGTCTGTTATACGGGAACCATGGTGCCAAAGGATATCATGCAATGGAATAAAGGGCTATAAGCCTGCACTTTATTCCGTCATGAGCACAGAGTACTTGTGTCCGTTTAGTAGGTTTCCCCGAAGTCATAATTGTAAAAAGTTATTCAAAAAGATGATGTGATGTTGTGTTTTTTTGTTTTTTTTTTGTTTTGTTTTGTTTAGTTTTATTTTTTACCCTCAGCACATTAAGTGCCGGGGGGTAGTGTCATCCCCTGCCATGTCTGTCTGTCTGTTCAAGGTATGTAGATGCATTAAGCAGACTCACTTTGTTAAAATGCAAATTGCTTAGTAAAGGATATCAAGAAAACCAACTGTAAAAGCAGCAGAAAAAATGTTTGAAGAAAAATAGCTGGATCTGCAAGAAATACAACACCAGGAAAGAACAACTAGTCAACAACATGTTCCATTAGGTGTTAGGGTGGGTGTGTTGCTTTGTTGGTATGATTGGTTCATTATAATTGGGGAGCGATGGGCCCATCAAACACATTTAACCCAACCTAGAGTCATCTTCTCTAGACTGTCGCAAGTCAGTAAACATGACACTTGTTACACTGCATTGTAATGCATTCTACTCTACCTTTTTCTTTACCTTCAATTATTTACAGCACTTAATATTTGACACATATTACTGACAAGGACTGAAGGTATTACCAAATTGAGAAATGCATTTCTAAGATGTCTGTCCGTCCGTCTTGTCGACTTTTCTATGATATCTCAAAAAATATTCACTGTAGCTGTACCAAATTGTTGTCACAGAAGGACCTTATAATGGACGAGGTTCCTATTGAAAACCAGATTCTTCTGATTATTTTAAAACTTTCTATGAAACTTTTAATGTATTTATTTGAAGGCGGTCTGAGTGGCATCAACCCTGACAACGTTACCGAGATATCTGAAAAAAATATTGACCACAGCTTTCCCAAATTTTTGTCAGAGATGCATCTAATGATGGACCAGATTTCTATTTAAAACTAGCTTCTTTTTTGTATTTATAAACTTTTCATGGAACTTAAAAGTATTTATCTTTTAGGCCATCTGAGTGGTGCACAAGGGGACAGCGTTACCATAATATCTCAAGAAGGATCCAGCGCAGCTTCCCAAATTTTTTTTCAGAGATCCACATCACATTGGACCACATTCCTATTCAAACCAGCTTCTTTGTATTATTTTTTTAAACTTGTTTTGAAACTTTTGAAGTGTTTATTTGATGGCCGAGTGAGTGACGCACAGTACAGTGGTCTTTGTCACTAGAACTTGCCCCCCAAACACATCCAAAAGTGCTCCTTCATTTCATAGACAACAATATGGAAATTGTATGTACAGTATTCTACTGTGAAGTCTCAAAAAATGCACAATTGAGGAAAAAAAGATTGTGTGTGCCGAGGGTAATCGTTCTCTGAACGCTATTTGCTGTTTTTTGTGATTGTAGTGTCTGAAGATAAGAAGTTTTTACATGGGTCATAGCATTTGATAATGAGACTGATATATATTCAATTGTCTTAGGCCTATGTATGTTTAACTGGAGCAAATATTCATGTAATTTTATAGAGAATCCAGTTTGGGGTGTTTGTTTTGATGAAGAGTTTTGGAATTTTATAAAGCATAACATTAATATAGTGATTCCAAGTGTATCCCAGGTTCTTTTGCTGCACCTTTTCATATTTATTTTCCTTCTCCCATGTTAACGATTTGTGTCATTATCTATCTTGATATGCATATATATGGTTCAGTGCACACTTGTGGGACAATGTGCAGGTATACAGGTATACTAAAGAATCTGACATGGGTGGATATTGTGTGTGTGTTTGTGTGTGTGTGTGTGTGTGTGTGTGTGTGTGTGTGTGTGTGTGTGTGTGTGTGTGTGTGTGTGTTTACTCTCTGTAAAAAGACTCCTGAAGTACATGTACAAGCACAACACCCAAAACAACCAAGTTGAGCTACTCGCTTGATTGTTCCCAAAAGCTGATGGTCCCGTGGCACCATCTCTGGGCCTGTATTGGTCCAGTGGTGTCTCCCGGTGCGCGTGCTCACTGATCTTTCTTCCTCTTTAATGACTGGTCAGTTGACGTCACCTATGTGAAGGAAGCGGGCTGGTCAGGTGGGCTTCTCTGGTCGTCAAGTGGGAAGTATACTTACTAATACCGAAATTATAAAAAATTTCACGTATTAGTGAAGTAACTTTACCTCTCAACCACCATTGCTCATATACAAGCACATTGAAGGAGGGTGTAATGTTACTGGCATACTGACCAAGACTGCTGGGACAGTCTGGGGGAAACCATTGGTCCGAGTGTGAAGGGGACATCTGAAGCCAAAACCTTAGAGGTGCGTGGACTTTGGGCCACCAAGAGCAGAATCCCGGGTGAAGAAAGGATGCTGTCCTTACTGATCAGCATGGTACCACATAATGTGTAAAATATTTGGTGTATACAGCTAGCTTCTGTGATGTGAGTAGCAATTTTGATGTGTGACTGCATGATACTGTATGAAGTGGTATATGTCAGTAAAGTTCATTCCACTCCTGCGGGTGTTACATCTGCTTGTGTGTATGTATGGCCAATACACATGGTCCCTTACTGTTTGCTCCTTGGGGGAAGTTTATTATGTAAGAGCTCTGTGGAAGCACAAAAAATGAGGAAGAGCATCAAACCAGAAGCAGGATACTTAAAGTGCTTGTGGTAGTGATGTCATGCTCAGTTGCTTAATAGAAAAGATTTCTATGAATGGGGTCACTCAGAGCTTTTAGGTACAAAAGAATGGTGGAATTGACAACTAAAATAAATGTTTTTGTTATTCTTTTACCAAGGTTTGAGTAGCAGGGAGACCAGAATCTGGCGACCCTGTGATGATGACATTGATGTAGTCTCTCTGGAATCTTTACCCACGGGTGCTCCACAAGCTGATACAGGTTGGTCACAGCTTATACATAAATGTTGTTTTGTAACAAGGCATGTATGTGATGTTGACCTTTCAAGACCTGTTTTGCGCTGGTTGTCAGCAGCAACTTTTATCTCTTTTAGGACAAATAATGGTTTAATCCTTTTCTGCCTTAAGCTGGCCAAAACTGGCTTGAGGTAAAATGTCACTGTGATTAAGTTTCTGCTGATAGGAGTAGACTTCTTGGAAGTGTATGGTTGACCAAAATTCTTGCATCTATCCGGGGTTTTTTTCCTTCTTTCCTGTCCAAATCAATTGCAAAAAAAAAGAAAAAAGAAAGAAAAGGAAAGACTTTTTACACCAATTTGGATGAGCAGACCATCTTGGCAGAACTTGACTCTGGAAGCTTATTTTGCATTCAGTTTTTTTATCAAATTGAAGTACAAGTTTATATGGGTACATCCATTGAAAAATTGTATAATTTATCTTTTTTTAGCTCCCAATCAAATTTTAATTTAACTTCTTGTCTTCTTTTAATGCCATAGTAACTGACCTCTCCTTCATAACCAACAAAACAAACATGTTGTTGGCACCTTGTATACATCCTGAAAGCAAAATAACTGTCATGATGATGATCACTGACAGTTGTTTGCTGTGTAGCAGATTTTAGACTCTGTTCTTCATGGAGTCGCCAAAATTTGCATTGACAGTGATCAGGTTTGTTGTAACTTTTCTGTCACACCTGTCAGCAGAGAGCTTTAACATAATTCTAGAGTTTTGAAAAACTTCCAAGAAAAGACCATCTGTCTTTAAGGATCAGCATAAAAACATGTCTTTAAAAATTTATGGATTTTTTTTTTTTTTTTTTTTTTTTGACTTATTGGTTTTATAATGTGCAGACTTCAGCTTGAGGTACAGTGGGAGGAAGTAATAAGATTGCAAACTTGACAAGGCGAGTTGCTGTAACAGTAGGTTTAGGGCAGCAAGTGGCAGGAATGCCTACCAGATCGGTTCAAAGCGTTCAACAGGCTTATATATTCAGATACAATTTTGGCTTTTATATGTATCAGCAAAATACCAAGGTAAATACTATTCATACGAAAGATGAACAAGATTTTTTTTCTGTAAATACAAATGTAAACTTCATGTTGCATATTGAAGTATATTTTGTCCAAAATAGTTCCCCTGCGGGGGCTATAGGTTTGCACCATGTCGTTATATCCGTCCTTCCAGCAAAGCTTGTCAGGGTCATATTTTTTTACCCTAACACCTACACCTACCAAATTTGGTGGGTGGATACTTCATGGTGTATGGGGTGTGCTGTGCACCAACATTGGGTCACTGTGACCTTGACCTTTGACCTTCCATTAAGATTTAGCTTGTGTCTGTCATATTTCTGATACCTTAACACCTACCAAATTTGGTATGTTCATACTTCATAGGATATGGGTGTCGTGCACAAAATTGGGTTACTGTGACCTTTGATATTCCCTTAAACTTTTAGCTTGTCCCACCGGTATTTCATATATCGTAACACCACCAGCTACCAAATTTGGTGTGTGGACACTTCATAGGATAGGGGTGTGTTGCACACCAAAATTGGGTCACTGTGACCTTTGACCCCCATAAAGTTTTAGCTTGCCTGGGCCATATTTCATATACCATCACACCTGCAGAAATTTGGTGGGTGAATACTTTATGGGGTAGGGTTAAGTCACGCACCAAAATTGGGTCACTGTGACCTTCACCACATATAAACAAATTTCATACAAGTACAGTCAACCATACTATCTATTCTCTGGTGGGGGACTATGTATTGCTATGCAATACTTATTACTTGATCTTGTTTTTAACTTTGGTACAAGTTGTGAGATTGTGATCAAGAGTAAACTTCAAAAAAAGAAAGAAAAAGGAAAAGACTTAAATATATGTTTCTCTTCCATAATAAACAAAGTGGTCAAAATAAGTTTTTATAGAGTCTTATTTGGGTTACTGTGTGATATGGCCAAAATCATCATGAGCAGAAGCATATGTGTTGTTCATGGTAAATTATGCATGCTTGCCATACAAATATAGGATCTCCCCCCCCCCCCCCCAAAAAAAAGACAGCTGAAATGTTTAAAGTAATTCTTCTGTGGAACTTGTTTATATCAAGCAGTATCATAATATATTCAGTGGACAGCCATGTATTTCCACAAAGATACCTGATAGGAAAATATAATTGTAGAGGTTGACTGATGTCTCTTGTTAGGGTCATTCAGTACACATCTGTGACAGTGGGTTTAAACATGTGCCATAAGGTCAGAGCACTTGATTAACTGTGTTCACAATTGGTTGCTTCAGGATTTGGAGCTGTTTTAACCTAAAATAAGTCAAGTTGGCCAGGTCATGTCATGGTACAGCTGTGTTCTGGAAAACAAATTGTCCATGAAAGTTAGTTTGTGGATGAAAGAGCAGTTGTAAAGCATATACCATGTGTACAGATTATCATGACGTGCCAATTGTAAGATTCCTGCGACCATCAGTAGCCACAAGCTGTTGAAGGTGAGTTTACAACAGGGACGCTTAGATTTGTTCATATGACCAAGTAAGAACATTGTGTTTTTAACTATATTGAGTTGTGTGCTTTCAGGGGTGGACAGAACCAGGAGCAGCCACTCACGAGTGCATGGGAGAGAAGCAGAGTTTGGCCTCGCCCAGCTGAGTGCCACCTATAGTTCCTCCAGGCCCAGGTCCACAGTGCCACTGGGCTATCAGTCTCCAGACTTGGTGTACCCACGGAGGGTCAAAGTAGAAAGACAGACAGATGCTGTTGACTCAACAGAAAGTAGCGATAACACCCTGGTTAGTCCCAGCTTACATGAACATGAGTTAATTCAGCCTCCTCGTGGAATGACATGGAATGGACGGGTATATGACTGGTCCAGAACAGGTGGAGTAATGCCGTACAGAAGAGAATTAACTGAAGTCAAGCAAGGGACAGCAGAACCAATTCAGGAACCCCATTCTGTGATTCGTAAAAAACGTGGTGCTTCGCATTTGAGCATGGAAGAGAAAAATAAAGCTAAGAAATTCCCCCTTGCAACACATAGGCACAGCGCTTTTAAAAGACACATTCGTGAACTTGGTGGAGAGCGCAGGTTCTCTCATGGTGCACACAAAAGTGCTTTTGAGCGGCACAGAAGGACTACATCTCCAGGAGAGACAATAGAAGCTAGCAGTAGTGGTGCCACCACACTTGCAAATACCCAGTGGTTTGCCCGTCCTTCCACCAGTGATGTCTCTAGCAGTGAGTCTGCAGCCAGAATTATAGGTAATATGGATTCAGGCTCTGATAGTTCCACAGACTCTGAGACTGAATCTGATGTTGATGTGCTCAGTCTACCATCTTCATCAGAATCACATGCACCAAGTGACCGCCTCCCATATGGATCTCACAAAACTCACTGTGGGATACTTAGACCAAAAGCAATAAAGCCAAAGCAAAGGTTAAAGCATAGTAATGCCAGGGAACTTTGTGCAAGTGACCGTGAGCCCTCATGCAGTGTGCATGTAACTGTGCGCCCACAACAGGATGAAGATGACCAGACTTTTGTAGACATGGAAGATAATGCTCTGATGGGGACATCAGAAGCTGCCAACGGCGAGGAAGTGAGTTGTCAGGCTGATTCAAGCCAGCAAATGGATGGAACTGCTGAGCAGGTGGAATTGAACAATAATGTCACCATGAGTCCAGACTCAACAGAAAATCACGGGGCTAGTGCTAGTGTCCATCAAGGTCGTCCTGCTTCACCACTGGCTCCAGAGTTTTTTTCACCCTCATCCTCTGATGACAGTGATATTGAGGTGGTCAGTGTGGAGACCACTCCGAGGTAAGTTGGCTTATGTGATATATTGTAATTTTGCTGGTACCTTCGTCAACTTGCACTGTGATTTGCACCAATACTCCACATACTAGGGTAGCATTCAAGATTCAAAAGTACCTACATGTCTCTTGACAAAGTTAAATCCATGTCTTGTAACATACATACCAGTGATAATAATGAAGTTTATGGATGTATGAGTATTGTTTCACACACGTGTCGATGCTACTAACTTTTCTTAAGCAGGGCTGGACATTTTTTTAAAAAATCACTTGTCCGCAGGGCAAGCAGATTCAAAATCCACTTGCTCATGTGCAAAATCAGCTTGTTCAAATATAGCTTGATACTATAAACAAAAGTTTTTTTTTCATCAATCCATAGACAAAGGTCTACACAAACCATTTAACTTAAATTTTATTTCCCCCTTATTGTTGCTTGCAAATTCGCAAAAAGTATGTCAAATTTTACCACAATTCTAGCTATGACTGTTATAATAGTGAAACTGGCAAAATATAAAAAATACAAATTGAAAGTAAGCTGTTTGCACAGGGTGACTTACGATGAAAAATACAGTATAATTTCTGGGACTATAGGAGTCAAGATCCCTTGTGAACTTTAATAAAGATTAAATAGTTGCATTGGTTTCAGGGTCCTCTTTCTCATTGCCTCTGATGCTGTGATGCATACCTGCCATGAATGCTATAAGTACATTGTAGTAAATTTGCATACAGTATTGGCAAGTTCCTTGTAATAATTCCAATTCAAATGAAAAATTTAATATTTCAAATCAGAAATCAAGTGTGCGCACCGTCACCATCTTGTGTACAACTGTACGCAAACAGCTGCTTTGGCTATGAGGTCTGACACACAACACATCACCAAAGTGGCCAATAGGAGAGGTCACAATTACCAATTATCTGTGTGTTCAGCTGAATTCACAATCCAATACACAGAATTTTTCAGGGCTAGAGATGTATATTCCCATTGGATTGCATGTTAAATTAACCTCAAATTAAAAGACTACTTAAAGCTGCAAGAATAAAATTTATGTGAAAATTTCAGCTATGTACATAATTTTACCACATAAGTTTTGCTGTTTCTGCAAGAAGTGGTTTTAAAGTTATTAAGCTGTAAATTACAATTGAAAGTAATGGGAATACACAACTCCAGCCCTGAATGACTGAAATGCCCTCTACAGGAGAGCAGTAGAAGCTGCTGTTCTTGCTCCCCCCTATTGAGTCACATGCAAAAATGAGCCCATCATGGATCATCTTACAGTGTGTTTATTATAGCCCACAGAAAATGTGTGAATCTGCTGCAGTTTACCAAGGAAACACACAAATGGGAAGCTTTGTTTATATTGTAGCATGCGAAATTAAAGATTCCAATGTTTCTAGCAACAATTATTTAAAGTCACAGGCAAATACGCAAGGGTAAGGGATAGAGGGAACTGCCAAATGTGTCCTAAATTAGTCCGTGAGACTGGGTCCCACAATGATACTCAGTTCACTGGTGGCGTAAGACCTCAAACACTCTTTGAGATCCATGCAACACAAATGTGACAAGTCTAGCATCAAATCAACGTTTTCCGTAAGTTAATTTATAAGTATATAAGGATAGGTCTGTCAGTTTGTAAATATCCCAACCTACTCTTTAACAGTTGTAACCTACTTTAAAAACCCCTATTATCATCCATCCTAATCCTTTCTATTCTTTGTTGAGGTTTGATAATAAAATCACTGTTTATTTTTACATGGAGGTAGAGCTCACATTAAAATAAGGATATTTAAAAAATCCCCCTCCCCCCCCCCCCCCAATTTTTTTGGTGGGTTGGTCATAAATGCCAAGCAAAGAAAATTTTATTTTAGGCCTTAAAGGGAAATATGTTTTTCCTTATAATTAAAAAATTGTCTCCATTATAATTAAAAAATGTCTGTGTCTGGTTTTAATGAAATTAAGGTCCAGAAAGCGCCATAAGACCTTAGATGAACTGATCATATTTCTGGGTCACTGTGTTATAGTTATTTTGATCTAATGGCAAACTAAGACATGTAGGTTGAAAATGCCAGGATGGACTTAATTCTAATTTTGTACAGCAGTATGACCTACTGAAAACAAATTTCCTGTCCTGTCATCACCACCGGCCCAATGATTTTGGCCCACAATTTCAAATTTGTTTGGTCAAGTGAACTTGCATGTTTTGTCTGTATGAGAATTTGTTGAAATAGAAATCTTTTGTTGTACTTTGAAAAAAAAAAATATAAATAGATGAAGTGAGCAAACTCAGGGGTGTGAGGCATACATGTATATGTGGATGTTCATGTACACTAGGTGTCTTTTAAGTCTGTGAAGGAAGATTTTAAAAACTTTTTGGCAAGAAAAAGAATGCTTTGATGATTGTTGGTTTTGACTTGAACATATAAGTGCCTGGCTGTGAAACATATCAATAACGTGAAGGTACCACAAGTTTCCTTCCAACTAGTGAAGATGGAGCACTGTGACATTGTTAAATGCTGAAGCAACAGGTCTTCTGATTACAGATCAGGAAACTAGTTTCATGTACTGCTTGCAAGCAACATGTACAATGCAAATTTTTCCAATCATTTTTGAGATCAGTATTCAGAATGGTGGTGGTGGTGGTGATGAAATTGACTATAGGTTTGCACTCCATCTGTCTGTTTTTCTGTCCCAATGATGGTACTAACATGTGGTACAAATCCAATTCTAGGACATTGCTCGAATTATATCTGCATGGATGTGAAGAGAAAAGGTTGAGTTTTTAATGTGGTAGGTGGTAAGAGGGCCAGTTGTGCACATAAGTTAACTTCATCTACCTAGGGATATTCTCTTGTCTGTCTTAAGTCAGTAACTCCTTACTCTTCAGGTGCCCTGCTAATACTTCAGGTTCATGATTATTAGACCATGTGGAAGAGAGAGCTTGGATTGTTCCCTTAGTGCACACCCTTCACTTCACATTTGGTACTCAAGACAAAATGTATACTTTACACTTTCAATTGAGACAAGCATTTCAAGATGGAAGTTTCTATCCAAAAATTGCTTGTCCAAGCCATATTCATTTCAAGATACCAAACTTGGTGTGTGGATATCTCTCGGGATAGGGGTGTGTTATGTACTAAAATAAAGTCACTGCGGCTTGTAGCAATAATTTAGATATAAATGGATGGATAAGTAACTTTGGAAAGGGAGCAAGTGGACACCATTAACTTGCCCATACAAGCACAATAGTGTTAAAGAACATGGCATTATAAACCCTTTAGTATACTAGAAAGTACAAATTATGCTTTAAAACTGACAACTGTTACCTGATCCTATGAAAATAGTGAACAGTGTACTTTTTGTCCGTTTGAAATTCTTGCTTGTTTGCTTCATTTATCTGTCTGAACATAATATGATAGTCACTTGTCTGCAAACACATGATACAAAGAGGGTGTGGCCTGATCACGAGGAATAGACAAGCCATTTATAAACAAATGGAAAGTGTTTGATCCTGTATGGCTTCACAGAGCATGTGGCTTGCAGAGTTGTGTTACAAAATATTAAAATTACTTACAATGCTTTGAAAATGGTAACTCCTATCTATTTTGCTTAAGAGGTGGGGAGGGGACAATTTTTTGCTTTGCTGATTTGTCAGTCAGGAGAGCTTATGAAATCCATCTATGTCTGTGTGTTCCTCTGTCTATCTGCCTGTCTGTTAGACAAAATGATTTCTTCTCAAAACCCATTGCAAGTAATGCTTTGATTTTATATGTCCCTGGTGGTCTGCTATGAAGTTTGCAAAAGGACATGATGATGCAATAATTATGCTCCCCTGCTACCAGAGGAGGGGCACATAGAAATCTCTTTTTTCCATCTGTGTGTCTGTGCATCCTTCCATTCGCTAGTCGCATCCAGGCTATAATTCCCTTGTCCTTCAATGTAGATTAATGAAACTTTATACACAGATGCATCTGGACAAAAGAGTGTGTCATGTTATGAAAGTAGATCACTAGGTCAAGTATCTGAGTCACGGTGACATATTGTAAAATCGTGTCTGGGCTATAGTTCCTGAACTATTTACCGTAGCTTCATGAAACTTCGCACACACACACAAATATTTTGACCCAAAAGTGTGTCATGAAACAAACCTTAATCACTAGGTCAAGTATGTGGGTCACAGTGATACATTCATGAAAAACTACAGTACACTTTATGTCTGGGCTGTATTCTGTTGTCTTTCATCTTAAGTTAATGAAACTTACTTTACACACAGATGCATGTGGACATAAGGGTGTGTCATGGACCAAAAGTAGGTCACTAGGTTTATCATCTGGGTCATAGTGACATAACCTTATAAAATCCTGTCTGGGCTATGTTACCTTTACTACTTAACTTAGTGTCATGAAACTTCACGCACACTCATATGTTGACCTAAAGGTGTGTCATGAAACAAAATAGGTGACTAGTTCAAGTATCTGGATCACAATTATACAATCATGTTAAACTACATTACACTTCATGTCTCGTCTCTAATTCTGTTGTGCCTTGACTTAGAATCATGAAACTTTACACACCAGTGTATCTGGACGCAAAAGTGTGTCATGCATAAACATAGGTCACTAGGTTTAGTATCTGAGTCACGGCGATAGCCTATTTTTACCTCAGCTGACTTGTCAGTCAGCTGAGGTTTTTTGAGGGTCCGTCGTCCGTCCGTCGTCCGTCCGTCCGTCGTCCACAATTCACATTTTCGACTTCTTTTCAAAAACCGTCAGCCAGATTCACTTCAAACTTGGTGGAGATGTGCCTTGGGTGGGTCTCTACCAAGTTTGTTCAAATGGTCACGGTCCAGTGATTTTTGGATTTTTAATGAATTTTTTTGTTCTTTTTTGGGTAAATCTTCAAAAATCTTCTTCTCTGAAACCGCTCACCCAATTGCTTTGATATCACACAGGAACACTCCCTGGGACTCCTAGTTCTTAATTTGTTCACCAGGTGGCGCTGCAATTTTTTCCTAATTTTTTTATGAATTTTTGTGTGTTATAGCTATTTTCGACTCCTTCTCCAGAACCATCTCTCAGATTAAGCTGAAACATGGTGTATATGTTCCTTGTAGAAGGGTCAAACAAAGTTGCTCACTATGTGGGAATGCTGCGGATTCCTGATTTTTAACAATTTTTTCAATTCTGGTACATGTCAGCCAATGCAGCTTTCCTATTGATTACTATGGAAGTCAATGGGCATTCTAATGCAAATTCACATTTTCGACTTCTTCTCCAAAACCGTCATCCAGATTAACTTCAAACTTGGTGGCAATGTACCTTGGGTGGGTGTCTACCAGGTTTGTTCGAATGGTCATGTTCCAATGAATTTGAATTTTTTTATGATTTTTTTTCAAAAATCCCTACAAAAGTTTTAATAGGAAAGTTTAACATGGGAATTTCTTGTAATGGTCATAACTTTAATAATATTGACCAGATTTACTTCAAACTTGGTGGGGATATGCCTTTTGTCGATCTCTACCAAGTGTGTTCAAATGGTCACGCTCTATTGATTTTTGGATTTTTAATGAATTTTTTTTGTTTTTTTGGGGGGGGGGCAAACCTTCAAAATTCTTCTCCTCTGAAACCGCTCACCCAATTGCTTTGATATCGTACATAGACACTCCCGGGAACACCTAGTTCCCAATTTGTTTGCCAGATGGCGCTGCAATTTTTTTGTGCATTTTTTGTATGGTTTTGCAATTTTTCACTTGTTCTCAGAACCGCCCTCAGATTAAGCTGAAATGTGATGGATATGTTGTTGTGGAAGGGTCAAACAGTTGTTTATTATGTGGCACTGCTTTGGATTCCTGATTTTTAAGGATTTTCAATTCGGGTACTTATTGTTCAATGCAGCTTTCCTATTGATTACTATGTAAGTCAATGGGCATTCTAATGCTAATTCACAGGACAACCGACACGAAATTTACTGTTTACTTGATAACTTGAGCTCTGTTTTGAGTTAGCTTCACATGTTAATTATTCTGTATGAAGGTCATGCTGAGACAGTACATGAATGACCTTGACGTCGTTTGTGGGGTCACAGTGCAACATACATGAATTTTACTCTTCATTATAACTTCAGAACTACTTGAAATTTGATGTTGCACATGTAAGTGTTCTTCTATAAGGTCAGACTTACTCAGAACATGGTGTCCATGATCCTTTCCCAAGTTCATAGAGCTGCAAGTGTGATGAATGTCAAGATCAGCTGAGGCTCGGGCTGTTCACACAGCCCTCTTGTTATTGACTTCAATCATTCCAAAATGAGACCTGTGATTAGCAAGGTTGTAAATGAGGCGAGGGGGGCATGGATCCAGTAGTCTCTGATTACATTTTAATTTGTATTTTTTGAGTTAACAAAGAGAGAATTTTTTCCCAGAAACTTGCACATCTAATCACTTGGATGCTGCATGCAGGGTCACCTGGGGTCATGTAGTTCACATTGAGGCTATTTTCAAGTTTGTCTTCAAGATGGTTAAACAGAATTCAGGGACCAATCTAGACTTCAAAAATCTGTAGTCAAAATTTAAAATGTAGGCATAATTAATACAATGTTGCAATATTGTTGAAGCAGTCTTATGGATTGTGTTGATTTTACACCCAGATGCTCTCCATATTTACTAGTACACACAAATAGGAAATACATGTAAATGCATGTTCACAGGGACAGGTCTGACACTTCAAAATTTGTAGCCAAATTGGAAAATAAAATAGTAATAACGGCAGAATTCATTGTAACTCTTGTGTATAATACATGTTAAAATTGGCTATTTGCAAATTTATTTAGCCAAAATGCATGAAATATTAGCATTTGGCTAATGGCACCAGCAGTCCCTGTGTACTGAGCAGTTAAAAACTGCACTTGCAGAAACAACTGCTTCCGGTAAGCAGAGCATCATTATGAACCTCTTGTAGTTTTGTGTTGCTTTGTTTTGTTTTTTATTTTTGGGGTTGGGGAGATGAACACACTTGTTTAAATGCCGTAGGAAAAATGATTAAACAGAGGCTTCAGAGTGCTCTCCTCAAGGTTTATACATTGACTTTGAAATTTCCTATATGAATAGTGTTTATCTTTGTAAATTACTGGTGATAACTTTTTAACAGCTTGCATGACCAGTACAGGGTCAAATCAATATGCATGTCACAGATGTGTTATGGCAAGAAGGAAGCACCAAGTGAAAACTAGTCAGCTGTTTGTGAACTGAAGGCTCAGCTTTAAAAGGAAAACATTGAGGCAGTGTAGGTTTACAAATCTGTGGCTCATTGATGAGGGCTAATAAAGGAACATCAATAATTGAGTATGTGTACAAGTGTTACTATTGTCTTTCAAAAGTGGCAACAAGAGTTTCTACATACCTACAGTGTATGCTTATCAGTCAAGTGGATGCTGACATACATGAAGTCGGGAACTGCCTATCATCATGTGCAGCATCTGTTATGAGTGCTTACATTACCTTAGTAGATTACTGCTATGAATATATACATATACCTCACAAGTATTTTGCTGCATTGAAAGACCATTTCAGTGAAATGTTTCTGTGTTCCCAGACCATTCATGAAGTCACAATGTAACGAAATGTGAAGTTTTTTTTAAAAAAGTGTTTGTTCAAGTCTTTGCAATACCAAGAGTTGGCACATATTGACCTGTACTTTCAAGAGTCACTTCAATAAGCCATGGGGGCATTTTTATCTCACACACAAGTGTGTGCGGCTGTGCCCAGGCAACAAATTAAACTGATGCCAACGGAGGTAATGTGTAAAAGGGGCAAGAACATCTATGTTAAACATGTTTCAAGAGTGTCCAGTTACCTAAGGCCTAACAAAAATATATGTGTGGTTCCAGTAACCCAACCGGCCCTTCTGAAAGGGCCTGACCCTAAATTAATTTTATAAAACATAAACATGATGAAAAAATATATATGTGTTTCAAGGCACCTTTTCCTAATAAAAATTGATTGACCCTGTCTGAAAGATTTTATGGAGAAAGTGGCCATCACATGCTGTTATTTTGCAGTAAAGTCAAAACAAACACAGCATTTTATTTCAACTTGTCTGGAGGGTTAACTTGAGCTAGGAAAACAGCATAGCACCGATTGTTTGGTGATCATTATCATATTTCACTAGGTTCCAGGTGTCTGTTCTCTGAGTTACCAGGGCAAACAGGCCTTAAAGTATTTTTAAAACATGACTTACTATCTTAACTTTACTAATCGGCCCGTTTAGCTGTGTCTGAAGCAGTTATCATTGTTAGTTACAAATTCAGATGCAACACAATACCCTGGCTAATCATATATGTTGGTGAGCACCATTTTGAACATGGTGCAATGCATTGTGGGAGAGTCACACAAAAATACATTTGATTTGGATTTCAAAATGAATCTTGACCACCGCATATATATCATATCATTATTGCTGCTCTGAAATATTTTGAAAATATATACTTCTCGTTTCATATGTTATCATGCTTATAACCCCACCAAGATCGTCCCATTACTTTCCTCATTTACAAACCATTGGGTGCGGAATCCACAATTTTCAGAATGGCAGGCAAGTCCATGTGGGTTAGTCCTGATTGGATATTTTGTAGAGGTAGTATCCAAAATATATGTGTGATTAGTGTTACGGGGAGGTTAATTTGCCAAATGAATGAAATGTAATGGGACTTTTCCAGAGTGAGCATTACTTCAAAATGTAAATAGAATGCCTTGAAGATAGCAGTTGTGGGCGACAGTAGGCCCCAAAATAGGAGCATTGTATCCAACACTGAAGTTGCCCCCAGGCTGTGAATTAAGTAGCAGTATCTTTTTGTTACCCACTCATCATAGAGACCAAAATGAGGTAAATTTAACATAACATGACTTAAAACTTTTGAAAATCAGATGACTGGGAACTTATCAAAATCAGATAACTACAATTTAAATACTAACAGTAAATAACACAGGAGAAACATCGTATAACCTTGGTAAAATCAGGAAAATATCACATAACTGATACAACCCCTAAAAGGGCCTCACTGATGTAGAAAGTTGACTTCCTTACACTCGCATATGAATATATGTGGCTGCCCGAGTACCCTAGATGGTATGGGTGATAGTATGAGACCATTAGCATAAACAGCATCTAAGTACATGTACCCCTGAAACTTGTGCCTTTCTTCAAAATGAGCACAGGTGTATCATACAATATTCTTGAACAAATCCTAGGACACAAAGAATCAGACCATCATTGTTTTTGTGTTTTGACATTTTTAATTATCAACGTCTATGTGCTGCTCAAAAATATTAAATTTATGGGTGAAACAGCTTAGTTCTTTGTGGTTTTACCCATGCACTTGCACACTGCAACTTCTGCCAAAATGTTGACATATGAACATGGGTTTTGCATTAAGATCGTTAGTGAATATCTATCAAATATTTGATATACATGTACATTTTGAGAGTTACCCCCTAGCACGCTGCGAGCGTCTGGTATTGCACAAAGCATGCGACCAAGCAGTTCTTTTACTCACTGGCAGCGACATGATTGAACATGCCTGGGCTGTTATTTTTGCGATTCATTCCAAATCCAAGTGATGAGCGCTAAGTTGGTCAGAAATTACATGATTTATATTTCTGTGCACTTTCTATTTCAATGTACAAGAAAAATTTGATGCCATATGGGGTGTCAAGAGTCTGATCCTAAGTGTGGTAACTTTTTTTACCAAGCACCATGGGCCGTGCAGCACAAGCTAGTGCACACAGGCATGCTCCCTGAGCATGTTTTTCCGCTATGTACACATATTATTTCCCACCTTGGATCATGAATTTCATTCCTATCATGTTCTGTCATACAGATTTGTTCCATTCAAACATTTAAATATTATTAAAACAACAAAATTTTGTTAAAAATATCAATAATGACTTGATGCATCAGAGACAGGGTTCAACAAGACATCGTGTTTACTGTATTTACACAAATCTTGGCTTTGACACTGTGCAGAGCCTGCCAGTAATCTGCATTTATTCTTTGTCTCCGAAAGGAATTTTCACTCCTGTGTTTATCTGTGACTAGAATTGTTCGATCAAAGTCTTTTTGTGAAAATTTAGTATCTTGGTCCAATAATCTTTGACTTGCGTGAATATGACTTGTAATACCTTCCCAACATTGCGGACCTGAGACATACATGTAGGGAAGTTTGGAACAATGAGTTTGATTGGACAGTGAGCGGCATGTGATCAAAGCACATTTATACTGAGGTAAAATGATGCCTCCATTCCTGTTCTGGGCTATTTCTGGGGTGATACCCCAGAAATATTTTTTTTATTTGCCTATTTGAGATTGTTACACATAAAGATGAAAATCTGAGGATTCCAGCAGTACAATACATAATGGTGGATGATGCAAAACATTGTGACTGCAAAGGTGCAAAAATAAAATAGATAAAAATCAGGCCACTTTTTTTGGTCACAAAATCAAAATAGCCATCCACAACTATTGAAGTTCGTCTGCAATGAAATGTACATGCTCGCAGGTAAAAAAAAACAAATACAAATACAAATCTTTATTGGTCATTCATTGACATATATCAATATAGTACAATAAAAAAAAAACAATAATACAAGACAATAAATGACATTAGGACGTGCAAAAACTTGTGAATATAATAGAGACAGGCTTTAAATTACTGTATGTATAATACAAGACAGTCCTTGGGTCACTTTGTTTGAGTTATTCACGGGCTTCAAAGCATGCATTGATATAGTTAATTTCCAGTTTGTTTATTGAGGTCATGTTGTGAATGCTCTGCACCCCACAGTTCTTGAGATAGGCCCATGTAACGTTTAGGAGTTATAAAGTGTATAAAAAAAACTTTGTCGACATCAATATTGGTGGCGCCACCTATAGTATTATGTAGTATACAGGTCAAAATATGGAAACCTTGTGGCAGCACTGTCTACAGTTTTTAAGTTAGCCCAATATAACTTTCAGGACTTCGAGAGGGTATAACAATCTAGGTTCTTTTCGATATTGGTGATGCCACCTACAATATTATGCAATATAGGGGTCAAAATTCGGAAATCTTGTGAACACTCTAGCATCTTTAATTTGTAGCAGATCTTCCAGGCATGTGAAAAATGCGCATTTTTGCGTATTTAGGCATTTCTTATTTTACTGAAAAAAGTATGTTTAAATATCTTTCATGCTGTTCAAATCTGTCAGCTCTACAGGCTGAATTTAGATGTCGTGAAAATATTTTACGAGAATGATACACATATACAGTACTGCCGTAAAGGGGCTCTTATTGCCATCAAGCGGTCAACCTGGAAGCAGGCAGGTGAGACAGCTTTGCCCCCCAGAACCCCCCACCAGGGCTCTGCCTTGGACCTGGCAAGGGGCCTGGGCAGCCCCCTTGCCCCCCGGCCACTTTAAGCAATTTTCTCAGTTGTCCACTCACATGCCTATCTTCATCAAACTTGGTGGGATTTTGGGGGAGGTCAAAGTCTAAATTGGGGTTGATACTAGTGGCCCCACCTATAATTTGATGATATTTATGAGCCAAAATGTGTTTTAAGATATAAAATGCCATATCTTGGAAAGTAATTGGATTAGACTTGCCAAATTTATAAGATGTATAGACAATGTCCAAAGCTAGAATCCTATGTAATATCAGTGACCTTGACATATTTTTGTGAGGTCACCATGCCTGTAAAGTGGAAAGAGGTGATTTTGTAATGGCAGGGTGTAGCTTGGACTTCAATGGCAATGTCAGCACAGCACCAGGCAGGCCTATGGGCCTCTTGTATCACATAATCTGGGTGTCCTGGATCTTTTGTCCCAAGGTCACTGAGGACATTAAGTTAAGGGCTCACTCATTGTTGTCTTGGCACATGCAACAATATTCATCACAGGAGTTGCATAAATAAACTATGATGACATGTGGAGCGAAGTGTCATCTGGTGGACAATTTTTACATTAAGCTTTATATGTTCAGAAGCCACTTGAGGACTCACCGCTTTGAAATGAAAGGGTGCAATAAAGCCAAGATGCCAGCAGAGCATTAGGCGCATGGGTCTCTTGTTAAAAAACTGCAACCAACAAGAAGTCTTTTCATAGAGTAAAACATTGTGGGCCAACGGGAAGCTGATGAGAGTTGGCTTGCTTTGAGTGTGGCTCCAATCGACAACGGTAGCAAACCTTGCAGGAATCACTAAGTTATTGACTCCTCCAAGGGCCAATGATGTGCAAATACATGTCGTGTGTGCCCGACAATGGCATGCGAGGGGTGTGTTGTTTATTGATGTGCTCATATGAATAATCTTCACCAGACGGTCATAATAGCATTGTCCATAAGAAATATTAAGATGTATTTCGGTGATGGAGCCAAAATTTGTCCTTGTATTGTTCATTGATAAAGGACAGTGTATGATACATTTGGAGATTTTCTTGTTTAATCCATGAATAGTCTACACCGTTTTCAATCTCAATTACATGTACTTGCCTGCATGCTAAGTTAGTAGGTACATAAATGGATAGTTGACACAGTGGTACATAATTTATCTAACACTCATGATAGAGTTGACTGAATCATGGAGGAATACTTCATGACTGAATTTTAGGTACTTGGGTTTTTTACCTGTGTTTTGTCTTCTTTTTTTTGTTCAATTTGCCATATGGCATCAAACCACTTTACCAGATACTCAGCAAGTGCCAATTACATAGGGCTTAGGCTTTGTACGCATTTTACATTTTTGATTTTATGTGAACTGTGTATTTACATTGATAAAATAGCATCCACAATTTCACTTCAATATACTATAAGCCCATAAATATTTATCTTCTTGCATTCTTAATCTTCAGCATATTGAATGGATACCCACTCCACTTGTTGAGAAGATGTGGATGCATCCAGCTACAAAACTCACTGATGTTAGCTCAAATTGGTATATTTAGTTCCAAATTGGTTTGATAGATATGTTAACTTTATTCTTTGCCACCTTTATTATTAGCATTAGGCCTGTGGGCCTCTCATTTCTGTTTGACTGTAGTGGCATGGCCTACAATTTGACAGAAAGTATGAACCAAAATGTATTGAAAGAATATAAAAATTTCATATCCACAAAAATAGTAAAACATGCCTTTTTTTAGGAGGGAGGATCATCATGACCATTATTAAATTGGACACTTGTCCAAGTTTGTTTTTCATAGAGGAGTCAAAAGCTTATTTTATTGGACAAACAGATGACCTTTGGTAAGCTAGAATCAGTGTGTTGCCTCCAAGGCACACCCTAGCTCAGTGCTATGTCTAGGGCATTTAGATAAGACACAACTTTGCTTTGGAGGCAACTCAGGGTGTACATTTTGGGTAAAATGCACATGATGATATATTCAGATGATTGTAGGCCTGCTTATTCCAACGTAAAAAAGCGCAAATCAAAAAAAAAAAGACCCAGTTAACCTTTATACTTGTTACGTTGACGTGCAAAACCAGTATGGTGCACTTCACAGTTAGTGAAATTTTAAGTCATATAATAAATTGCAACAATTAAGCACATGGTAACACCAGATATTTCTGACCATATGATAATTTGGATCATCAATACATGACTTAAATGGTCATGAAGCAGAAGTAGGAACAAGTCCACATATATAATGTTACAAAAGCGCGTGTCTCTAGTAAACAGGTGTAAAAGTGATGCAGTAAAACTGTTAAGCCCAGAGGCATATTTCTGATCGGGCAGCACATGTGTCATTATTAAATGTGCCAGCCACGTGTATGTTGCAGGAAATGGTCACCAGTACAGTGTGTTCAGACCAAAGTATTGTAAAACCTGTGATTTAGAACAGTAAAAAAAACATTCTCACGAAAGAAGACTTACAAATTAAGACTGTTATTTATGGATTGAAAATTTATTTTGCATTGTAAACTACCCGCAACAAAAGATCATATGGCTTACAAAGGCAGTTGTATGTGTTAGAATGAATGGCCTTCTCTGACAGGTTTCACTGAAGTTATGTTGGCATGGTTAGGAGTCGTTATATGGTCATAGTGAAAGTGGTTTACAGTGTATCTTGCCAGTATCCTGTTGATCATGCTTCCTTTCCTCACCTGGGAGGAAGACAAGGACATTGTTTCATGAACAAAGGTACACGTTTTGTATGTTCTTGCCACTGCACACAAAGCACTAGGACAAGGCAAAAAGAAGTTTTCATCTTGTCTTTTCATGCTATTATTCATGTAACGTGACCATGGACAGGAGTTACTGCAACACAGGTGGACAAACTTTCAGGCCAACTGTGCAAAGTGATCAGTTTTGTGTGTGAGTATAAACTTAATAGTTGGTTTATGTCAGTGCAGGCATTGTCAAACACAGTATCGTCAATGAGGATGTTGTTCAAGGGACAGGGTAGCAAGCAATCTGTTCATTGAGAGTTTCATTTACAATGTGATTTAGGTACCATTAAGCACAGTTATGAGGACTCTTGCCAAATACATTTTTTGAAAATTGAACTTCCTCTCCGTTGTATTCATGGGCTTGTGTTTGCACTTTTTGACAGGCATTTTTCATGATGTCACGTTAACGACATCTTGAAATATGCCTGTCCGAAAGTGCAAATAAGCTCTGTTGACTGCAATATAAAGGGAGTTCAATTCTTATAATTACATTAGACTTGAGTTTCTGTGAATATCAAAGGTAAAATTGTCG
The DNA here is from genome assembly GCA_964020975.1 of Hermodice carunculata. Lineage (NCBI taxonomy): Eukaryota > Metazoa > Annelida > Polychaeta > Eunicida > Amphinomidae > Hermodice > Hermodice carunculata. The sequence goes on along the minus strand of OZ026630.1, from coordinate 67,194,029 downwards.
TTAACATTCAATTTGCAAAATATTGTGGCTCATTACTCTGGAAGAACCTCTCCATTTTGTTATCAGTGTGAGGAGCCAAGTAGGTGTGGCAATCTATCAGTTGCCTTGGAAAACAACTCATCACCTGTGTGTGTCATGGGGGGGGGGGGGATGGTGGCTGGGGAGGGATGGGGAGAGCATAAACTGTATTCATAGTGACACCAGTGTTTTGAGACCACAGTCATGCCACATTCTTACCTTTTTGCTTATGGTGGGGGTTACAAAATTTTCCCATCATAAATTGCTTCCTTGTGTAGTGAAAAACAAACTTTTCTCTGACACAGCTTGCAGCAGGAGATGCATTTACTTGTACACAAGTGCCTGTAGCTCTGGCCAGGTAACAAATTAAACTGATGTCAAAGGAGGTAATGTGTAAAAGGGGAAAAAAAGCTTCCATTTTAAACATGTTTCAACAAATTTCCAAGTTACTTAAGGCCTAGCAAAAGTATATGGTTCCGGTAACCTGACAGACCCTACTAAAAAGGCCCAACCCTAAAATTAATGGAATAACTACAAAAAAAGTACTTTCAAATTGCCCTTCCCTAATAAAAATTGATCAACCCAGGCTGAAGGATTTTATCAAGAAAGTGGCCATCGTGTGCCCGTATTTTGCAGTGAAGTCAACTCAGCCACAGCATTCTATTTCACCTTGTCTGGAGGGTTAACTTGGGCTGGGGAAACAGCATAGCTGCATAATACCAGTTGTTAGGGGGAAACAGCATAACCCGTTGTTGGGTGATCATTATCCTAATATTTTTCCAAGTTCCAGGTGTCTGTTCTCTAAGTTACCAGGGTAAATGGTCATTGGGGGGGGGGGTATAAAAGCAGGCAATGGAAGTCAGTTTGCACAATGCCCAAACTGTGTTGCTATGCAGAGCTCCACTACTTTTTTCACTTTAGTCCTATTTATCTCAGTCACAAATAGATACATGAGTAAAACTTGCTATTTGGTTGACTTATGAATGTTGTTGGAGTTGCCTTATTTAAATTTAAGTTCAATCATAACATGTAATATCATAGATTACAATAAATGCCGTTGTTTGTACAGACATTGGGGAAGGGACATGCTTTTTCCACATCCAGATTTGAAATGTGTTGCTAGGGTAGGTGATACCCTGTTGGTCAGCTGAGAGAAACCCAAGCTGTGCTGATAAACCTTTATGGCAGGTAATCCAAGGTACATGGCAGCCACATGCCTCGACTCAAGACACTGGCCTTGCCTGTGTTGTCTGTGGGAACACCAGGTAACTGTATGAAGCATCAAGTTTATTTTGGTGATTAGAAAACATTGCAGTGGTATGTGCCCACTGAAAGCTGTTATCTCTGGGTGAAAGACTGCACAGTTCTGTGATCTGTTAGTCAAAGAAACCCCACCCGGTAAAATAAAAATGTGCTTGTGGTGATAAATAGCCATGTATTTCAGACAAGTGTGTGATAGACAATGCCAGTCAGTTCTGACACCAAGCCTATTTAGCCATGTCCAGTACGTTCTCCCTGACTTGTCCTAGATAAATTGTAAGTCTGCTGGGTTAGAATACCATCCTCTCACTGGCTTGAGTACACAACCTGGCATCATGTCTGGTTTGCTCAGTCCACCACCGGCCCACACTTTATACTCCCTGTTGACATCCTGATTGAGGACCTTGTGCCTTGTGTCATTGCCGACGTGAAGGACTACCGTACTCGCTGCCCTAATAGTCGCATGGGCGTAAAAGTCGCACCCCTAACTTTGGAGAGGGGAAAAGCCTCCTCAAAGACATGTTCGACATAAAAGTCGCCCCCCAAAAACCGAAAAATGCCCCCACGCAAAACCCCAGGCGAGATCGTCAAGGGTCACAAGAAGCTATCGGTAACCATCCAGCTGGTGACAAAGATATTGATATTTAAGATTGAAAAAGTACATAGAAAGTTCTGTTGGAAACTTAATACTTAAAAGATGAATGTAGACAGTAGTCTCACTTGTGTTTTCCATAAAAAAAAAAAAAAAAAAAAAAAAGACATTCAAGATCGTCATCGAAAATGGCGGGTGCCCGGGTGGACGATAAACGAGGAAACTATCGGTAACCTTTCATCGGTGACAAAAAATGAGCAACGGATGTAAAATATCAACATAAAATGTTCACATGGGTACTTATGAATCAAATTTGAACATTGAAAATTGAAGTTTCACCTGTGCTGTCTTTAATTTAACTCATAACCAGGACGTGGCCAGGTGCCATCTTGATGTTGCATTTTGAAACTAGTTTCATATCTTGCCACAAGGTGGCAATGTGGCCCAATCGCATCGAAGAAAATCTAGGTCATAGTGAACAGCGTGTTTACGATCACTCTCAATCATGAATGCCACGACTTGCTCTGAGCAAACATTGAACCAAATCATTAAAGATTTCATTTTTTCCTCAAGTAAATATGACAAAAACACACAGAATATTAACAGGTAAGCAAAAAATGTACGTTTTATTTTTTATATGCCAAGATTCATCAATGTTAAATGGGCTGCCGATTACCGGCAAAAACAATATATGGCGCCGTTGAATACGGAGATCAGGAATGGAGTCTCACAGAGCGGTCTAATTCCAAAATTTACACCTGTGGTTGGCGTAAAAGTCGCAGCATGACTTTCAGTTTTAAATTTATTCCCCCAAAAATCGACTTATATGCCGGCGAGTACGGTATACCACAAAGCGTGGAAGGTGGCCCAAACAAAAACCTCGTTTTATTGAAATATTACCACACGCATTCATTCATAATACAAAACAACAAAATGCTCATGATTCAGAAATAAATTTGTAGTTTAGAATACTGTACAACACTTATTCTATATGAGAGAAGAAAAAAAGACAACCATCACCCTTTGTCTCCACATGAGCACGTCCCTGTGGTGGGGTCATCTGGTAGCAATGTCAGTGAGCAAAGGAACATTATACAGTTCTGATTACAGGGACTAAACTGTTACTTTGTATTTGAAACACTCTGGCCAGGAAACTTTGAAGAATCCAATAAGTCAAACAAACAAACAAACAAACTGTAGGAAGTTAGATATATTATTACAATGTTTTTTGGCCTTATATGTACATACAGATAACTCATGTTAAATGAAGTTTTCAAAGAAAATAACCACAAACCAACAGTGTATTTATTGTACCGGTATATGCCCTCACATTCTTCAACTGAGTAGCCATGTGCATACTGTTTATCAACAAAGCTTGGTATATGTGCCCAGCTATTGGTTACAGCCAGGTTCCCTGTGGTCAAGTAGCCATTAGGCTGTAATATATATGGCTTAATTGCCAACTTGTGGGGTTTTGGTGGTGGCAGATCCCAGCCTTAAAAGTACTTTTAAAATATGACTTACTAGCCCGCTGGGTTGTGTCTGAAGCAGTTATCATCATTGGTTACAAGTCCAAATGTGACATGATACCTTGCGCTGCCATGTGGTGAGTGCCATTTTGAATATTGTGCAATGCATTGATTGCAGGACAGTTGCACAAAAATACCTTTGATTTGGATATCAAAGTGAATCACAGCCACAGCATATATCATATCATAAACATTTACAAAATATATTCTTTTGGTTTCATATTTTATATCGTCCCAACACTCATTTACAAACCATTGGATGTGGAATCCACATTTTTCAAAATGGCAGCCAAGTTGATTGGATATTTTGGAGATGTAGTATCCAAAATATATGTGATTAGTGTTGAAGGAAGGTTAATTTGTGGAATTAATGTAATGTACAATATGTATTCAGACTTTTCTAAAGTGAGTATTACCTGAAAATGTAAATACAATGCCATACAGTTACCAGTTATAGGCCCGAGAACAGGGATTTTGTGCCAGACACTGATGTCGCCCCAAGGCTATGAATTAAGTAGCAGCTCTGGGCACACGAGGCAAGACCACCCCAGTCAAAGATGGAGCTTAGTGGAGAAGGTTGCCTCGATAGTGGGTATAGGTCCAAAAGTACCGGTGGGTTTTTATGTAAGTGGTAATTATTAGCATTAATTATGTCAGCTAGGGTAGTTCCATTATACTGTTGAATCGACTTTGGACAGGATATAACCAAAAAGTGCCATGGTGAATGGACAGGGCATGATGACATACATGTCCATTTTTATGTAGCAAAATTATTGTCTCAGTCTGGGAGTTGGCATGTTGCCAAAGAACAATCAAGGCACTGCACTATTAACAAGGAGAGAAATAGGAGAGAAGACAATCATACATTTGTAATTATCTACCTGTGCATTAGAGCAGCGTGCATGTGATTTCCATTATCAGTGCAACTTTTGAGGGCACCTGTGTTGGGTATACGTGGCACTCTGGTGATCAACAAGCAGAAAAGGTCAAGTCTAGTCATACTGTTTCTGCAAACTGCTCAGGTGTTATACGACCAGTAGTAGCACTCAGTGCATGTTTTGTAACTGTACTCAGCTTGTCCAGGAATTGAGTTAGGCATGTCAAAGGGATAAACTCCTAGAATGCAGAGCTACATTTACCAGCCATGGCCCTGTCTGTATGCATGGGGCTTTGGGCCATGTATTTTCTGTCACCTGGAATTTGATCATGTGGAGACACAAAGCCAGTAAGTGAGCTTTTTCTCAACTGTCAAATGGGGGTTATTCGTTTCCAGTGTTTACAGAATGCCACAGATAAGTCACATGTTCTCAGTAACTTGACCAACAAGTTAATCATAATCAGTGTGATCCAATGATATAGTAGTAGATAATGGTAAATTTACTCTTACATCCTGCATTGTTGTTGTTTTGTTTTATTTTTTATCATAAAGTTGCTGCCTTTGTTATGTTTGTAGTCACCACAGAACCAGTGTTTTACTTGGTTGCAACGTACTGCCTTTCAATTGGGAAGAGCAAGAATAGGAGCTGTTGTGTCTTCCATGTAGAGTCAGTCAGGAAGGCTATGCTTGTATTGTTCCATTACTTTAAATTTTAATTTCCAACTTCCAAACTTTGAAAGTGCAGCATGCAGAAATGTCAAATTTTGTTCAGTAAATTAAGGTACACATGTGATATAGTTGTGAAAATGTTGTGACCTGAGATGTGTTTGTAGAATGCAAGAGACAATTCTTGTTTGCCAGAACTTGATCAGACTGGAAACACTTACTTTCAGGCTAAATAGCCATGATAGTATTGTGGTAATATATACCAATTTATTTTCAAATAAGATAAACAGTCAAGTCAGTGGTGTAAAAGCTATGGAAGATAAGCAAAGATGTTTTGTGGAATTAATTTCTGATGATGTCTTGCAACCCAAACATGTCAAAGTACCACATACTTCTCTGGTGACAAAAAAAACAGCTCACAACATATAGCTGTGTTTAGTTTCTGTGAAACAGTTAGGTACTGCTACCTTGGAAGCTGTACTGGATATCATGCAGTCTAGAAAAGGAAGATCTGTATGGATGTCAATTACAGGTACATGTATCCAACACAATGAAACCTGTCTTAAAAGACCACCCTGACATGATAAAGTTGTGGTCTGTTAAGACAGGCATGTATGAATAAAATGAGAAGCATGATAAAGCAAAGTGGCACAAAAGGAGGGTCTCTCGAGATGGCGATCACTGGATATTCAATAGCGTACATAGTAGTGCTACTTGTACTACATGTACCATGTTGAATGGGGGAAGAAATGATAGCATCTCAACCCTAATGATGGGCAGTTGAAAAATGTGAAAAATGTACATGTACTGATCAGCTGTTTTATCTTTTTGCAGAAGTCATGTGAAGAAAGAACGGGTGTCCGGAGCAAGGGGAAGAACAGCTACAGTACTTGTGGACCTGACAGAGTCAGACAATGGTGAGCTCAGTTCAAAATTGATTCAGTTTTTAACAACACAGCAAAACATAACTGCAAGGTCATACATGCCCTGGACATATGCCCTGGAAATTCTTTAAACTTTTTTTTTTTCCTTCTTATATCAAGAACACCTGCTGTACATGTAAAAGACCAAATATATGTAGTTCAGAAAAACATGATCCACATTCACAAATTTCAACCCAACAATAAGAACAAAACTAAAAATAGCAAAAGGCAAAGATTGAAGGGCAACCAAAACATCAACATTCACATTCATCTTCCAATACCAAGGTGAAGAAATACCCATAAAAGGCAACTGGAGGAGCAGTCCTGTCATGCTTTGAAATAGATGCTTCGTGAGCTGCAGACTTAAGTTAGTTCCAAAATTTGTAGGCCAAACCAGGTTCAATTTTTAAATGTAATTTTGAAACCTGTTTAATTGTAGGTAACAAAGATACCATTTTACCTTCTTGTTCCCTTTGGTATTGTATTATTTTACCTGGATCACTTATAGGTGCATAGCACTACTGCTCTGAAAGCTCTCACTCATTGGTGTAAGTGATACAGCAACACTTGGTGTCCCTAAATTTAGTTTTATTTTGAAACTGGTCTGTGAAAAATCCTTGAGGTCGAGAACTATAGAGATGTCCTAGGCCAACATTTGGAAATAAACAATTGCAGCCAATTTGGCATAAACAGCTGATATATATTAGCTAAATTCAGGTTTCATTAGCAAACATCAGTGTCAAACTTTTTTTCCAATGCCCTTTGGGTAGGTGTTGGAAAATTAAATGTTAACTTCAAACTACAAAAAATGTGAAATTGCTTTTACCAAGTTGACTAACAAAGGTAGTATTAAACAGCAAGTGGCACATGGGCGTGAGATTGCCTGTCTGTTTAGCACCTGTTAATGGGACTTTAGAATGTTATTTCATTCAAGCAGGTGTCTGATCGATTCTGCCTTCAACTAGTCTCATCAGAGAATGAAGCTTAATGGACATTGCCGCTGCTTTTTACACCTCAGGGTAACACCACCCCAAGTAATAAGTTAAGGTTGTAACTTGACATTTTTACAGCTAACACTCCCTCTCTCTCTCTCCCTCCCTCCCTTCCTCCCTCCCTCCCTCCCTCGATATGTCAGATCAGTGTTGTTGACCAAAAGACCCAGATTCACATGCTGCTTACATATGTTGCGTGTGAATAAAAGACCTTGGGATTGAAGGCTGTCCCTGTGAATTTTTCACAATGAGTGGAAGTTATCACTTGCAAAAATAATGGGTTAATAGGACCCATATAGTTGAATTGTGTACAGTGTAGGCTAATAAGGGTGAAATTCACAAGAATTCATGGTATTGAATTATAAGGTACTAGAAGTATACCCATGAAATTCTGGGGATAAATGTGGACACTGATACAAAATTGGTTAGTTTCTTGAAAAAAAGCTTGTATCACTATTATATGCTAAACTGACATAATTACAATGGTTGATGCACAGTACGGTACTGGTTTAGACTCTTGCCTCATGACGTGCCGCATTGGTCCTCTGTATGCATGCGTCACTTTGCCAGAGAAGCCCGAAGGTGAAAGGTCTGGAGGAGTTCGAACGGCCGAATAGTTGATGTATGATGATTTTTGGCATTCAAAAAGAAAAAAATGGTATAAAAAAATTAAAATAAAAATGAAAGCGTGATGCCCCCAAAATTGCCATGAAAGAAAAAATACCCCCGAAAGGAAAAGGGGGAAAAAACTTCTTCCCAAACGGAGATTTGAAATAATTTACAGACAACTGCCACACATATCACGCAAAACAATTGTTGTCACCATTAGTGTGAGTATGATCATTTCAAATAGTGAATTATCAATCGATGATAATACTCATCTGAAAAAAAAGTGAAACAGCCAAACCTCGAAATTCTATGGTAACAAAATGTTTTTAGGAACATCTTTTTATCCCATGATTAAGAATTACAAAAATTGTTCTTTTTTTTTTTAAATCAAATTTAGTTTTTCATGACGCATCTTCAAATTCAAGAATTTTCCAAAGGTTTGCTGATAAAACATGTATGGTATTAGTACTAGTAGTAATTTTATAGCACATTAAGACTGTGCTTGTGGTTATGCATAGTGAGTGTCATGTGTTGAAGTCAGTGCTGCTTTTTTACTACACCACAAACACTGTTTTGGTAATGAGCATAATGAGTAATATCCCATGATGGACAGTATAATTGATGGGCCTGAGGTCACATTGTGCACATGCGACTTGAGTGTATGCACCATGTGAATGAAGGCCCACCAGTAATACTGTCCAGGAACAGGTGGTAAACACTTGTTATCGTATATCTTAAGTAGCTGATAATTGCAACCAACTTGACAGTAAACGATTTGATTGCCATTGTGAAACCAAAGCAATATGTTCAGTTTTACATGGAAATGAAAGAGGTGTACCACAACAATGACACTGGTTTCATCACAAATACAACAATAGACATCATAGTATGACATCAAGTAGTGCAGGCTGAGACTGGGGTATGGACTGTGCAGGTGCTGGATCATTCAGGCCTCTTGTGGCCCAATCTTTTTGCTATTCATTTATACATATATTAAAAAGTTTTTAGATGTATATAATAAAATTGCATTTGTAATTATGAAGAAAAATTGTCAATACAGAATGTTCAAGGATTAAAAAAGTATACATACACAGGTAAACAAGAGGCCATAGAATTGTCAGCATTTTCACAAGCACACTCAAGATTACTGTTTTATTTCCCGCTTCTCTCCCTCATACTCAGCACTTTTAAAATGTTGATTTTGATCCAGATATTGACTAATATAAGATATTAATTTACATTTTGAGGAATTAGTATATAGGTCTTGGATACTCTCCCCATGTGGGCATTTTGTTCACTCTTATGAAAATATTTAATGACCCCAAAGTCCATCATTGCGTACCATGGTGTGGATTTGAAAATTTGAAATACATGTGTGCTCTGGTGACTCAACATATCTGAATAGTGCAAAATTATCAAGAAAAAATTTTTTGCCAGCATGTTGATTCTTCTCAGCAAACAACACAAAGCTGGCTTCAGGTTGTATTTAGTCACTGAATCCACCGCACTAAGCAGGCAGGAGTTGATCTGGAAAGCAGGCGAGAACTTTGAGTCAGATTGAATATCATTTATTGCTGCTTTAATGTTGTGGTTGAAGGTCTGTCTACAGTTGCAATAACATCAGAAACTCTTTTACTCTTGAGAGAATATAGTCTGTCATAAAAAAACAAACAAACAAAAAACTGATAATAAAAGGGGGAGAGAGGGGGAGCGAAGGAGAGAGAGAGACAACAGTTTCAAATAAAATATCTACATTTCCTGTCATAAATTATGGACCAGGTGTTAGTGCATGTTTATTGGTGAATATAATATATTACCAGTCAAAAATGTCAAAATAGATTACCTTTTAACATGGTAAGTCATGAAATATTTGATACCTTTCATAGTTTAACTTATTAATGATGTGCATGATTGGTCAACATTAATTACGAGTATGATCAGTAAACCCCAACAAAATTTTGAGCTCAGTTTAACTGAGATCTTTCTTGGAAGGCAAGAATGGTTTATCATCTAAGGAGAGCTTCCTGAAATGCCATTGCCACAGTGTGGAACACATGTATACTTGGCCACTTTCAACAGAGACCTTCCCTTAAATGTATGTGGCCAAGATTTTATCACAATTGGAGTGGCCTTATAGGGAACTACTGTATAAGAACTGGCTATTTAATTTTTATGGCCAGGTGCTTTCCCAGCTTGTTTAACACTTTCTGACTCAAATTGCACAGAAGTGCACAGTGTAACTGCTGTTGGCATAAATGTTTTGTCTTCAGTTTCCCATAAACAGGAAATATGTTGAATGAGGAATCTATGAGACATGACCTTTCGGGATAACATGCCACCCGCTTGTGTCCAAACTGCACCAAGGAAAGCTGTTGCTTCAGTGTTACTGTACACGGGAAAGGGTTAAAAATGTACAGCCCAACAGGCTTCTTGTAAAAATGTTAATGAATGTGGATTGACCAGGTGTCAAAATATTTCAGTGTCATTTGTTTTGTTCAAGTCACAAAACCATGAAAATATTAGGACAAACTTAGAAGATTCACGTGCTTAACTTTGTTATTCCAATGATCAAATGAACAATTTTAGTGAAATTTAAAAAAAAAAACAAAAAAAAAACATGAAACTTAACACACTTTAATGTGATATTTTATAGACTGTGTCTGTGTTTAAAGCAACATTAGAATTAGGATATGATTTGGTACCTTATGATTGATAGTTATCCTCCAATATGTGCAAAATAGGGTGAATCATGATCAATATTTAGACCCCATTCAAATGTTTAAGGTATTACAATGGACATTATGTACTTTGACCTGTTACAGAAGCTGGATGCAGCTCAGTCCATGCGGACACCAGTCGTGAGTCGCCTAATCAAGATGAGGTGCAAGACATGCGGACATCGCGGCCACACTACCTCCACAGTGGTCATGAGTATGGGTACCATCACCAGATGGACCAACATCACAACTATGCCCAGCCTGCCCCACCACCAGCACATGTGCATCGACAGCCCCCTCCCGCTCATATGCACAGTTGTAGATACCAGGACAGGTGCTCCCTGTGTGGGGATCCTGCATCCTCATGTGCACAGGTAATAGAAATTTTCTTGTAGAAGACTTAAGCTTTTTTTCTTTGATATGAAAACATGGCTGGTACAAAGGAAATTTTAACACATGGACAAACACATTATAAAACTGTGTACAATATGATAGCAGATCCTTTGGCTTTCAGGAAGTTCATTGTTTTGTTACCAAGGTTTCTGAAATCTATATACAATATAGATGGAAGTGCTGCTTATGTTGCATTGTACTTTTCATGTGGTAACATGACCACAGTGTTTTCATTATGTTTTTGTCAAAAAGTCACTGGCCGTCACTGTGTCACACAAGAACTACTCCTAAAAATACAAAGGAGCCATGTTTTTTTTCTTTTTCTTTTTTCTTTTCTTTCTTTCTTTCTTTCTTTCTTTCTTTCTTTCTTTCTTTCTTTCTTTCTTTCTTTCTTTCTTTCTTTCTTTCTTTCTTTCTTTCTTTCTTTCTTTCTTTCTTTCTTTCTTTCTTTCTTTCTTTCTTTCTTTCTTTCTTTCTTTCTTTCTTTCTTTCTTTCTTTCTTTCTTTCTTTCTTTCTTTCTTTCTTTCTTTCTTTCTTTCTTTCTTTCTTTCTTTCTTTCTTTCTTTCTTTCTTTCTTTCTTTCTTAACAGAAAATGCTGTTCTATTTTATGTACCACAGGGATGCCAACATTCAAAATATCACTTGAGGGACAAGTACTCAAGACCATCAGGGAAACACAGTAATTAACAAACAATACAGCAGCAAATACTCAATTTTGATGAGGGACACACCATAAAGTGGGCAAATTTTCAGCAGATTTCAGTGATTGTCCCTGATGATGAGGGACATTTGGCATCTCTGGTACCAAAAGTCATATAATGGAGCAATATGTGACCCTTTGTTCATCATCTCAGAGCTCACTGGGTGGTGCCAAAGCATAATTGTATGGGAGGGGTGGTAAATGAAAGCTCTGTGTCAGATCAGTGTCCCAACTTTCAGAAGCCTATGATTAAAACACTCAAATATAGACATATATCACTATGCATTCTTCCTTGTGCTGAGAGTACAAAAACAAAACAAAAGAAATCCACCAAAACAAAAACAAAACAAAAAAACAAACAAAAAACAAACAAAAAACAAAAACAAAAAAGAAAAAAACAAAAAGAAAAATGGGTGATTGACTGTGCCAGTAACAGAAGTCTGGTGCCTGTATTTTGTGTTCCATTTGGCATAATCCATAAGTCCTTGGCATGTTTATTACCTTGAAAAAGAATAAAGAAAAACATAAAGCATCTAAAATAACCTAAATGTACGTACATGTCACCTGACAATCTTCCTGTGTATTGGCACTTTGTTGTTATGCCCGTTTTCTGTCATTGATTTTTATGCCTTTCAGGCAGCATGGATAAATAATAGGAGTAGTAGAGTTATTATTACGCATCCCCAGTAGGAGGGATGCATATAGTGTTTAGTCTCATCGTCCGCCGTCTCCACCGCTGCCACCGAATCTTATTTTCCTTATGTTTTTTACCTATTGCCTCCTAATTTGGTACACATAATTTATGGGTCTGGGAAAATTTTCCCTTATAATAATATAAAACCTTGAGGTCAAAGGCCAAGGTCATATCCTTGTTACTTTTTTCTGCTGCCTCAGCAATTTTCACATATTGGCTTATTCTTTCTTAATGGTGAGTCATAGGCCCAAGGCTACGATTAAATGTTAATGGGAAAGTACCTATGGGCTTTCAGTTTGTTTGAAACTTTTGGCACTTATACTCCGTAGATTTTGGGAATTTTTTTCATATGATTGTGAATGACCTTCATGTCAAAGATCAAGGTCAGAATGCTTTGCAAAATAAAATGGCTTCCCTGCCACATCTTCAAATGGGTATGATTGAAGTCGATCAAACTTGGTCATCATTTACCCAGGTGAGACTTCCAGGCCATCAGTAAAAAGGTGGCGGGACCATTTCCAGGAAACCAGAGGATGCTTACAGAAGTGTGGTGATCAGACTTCCCTTAAATTTGTTAGGAGGTGACCTTGAGGTCAAAGGTCAAGGTCAAACATTCTGCAGAAGAATGGTGGCCGTCTTAGAGGGGTTAACTTCTGGTGAGAGGCGGCTGCTTGTGGGATGCTAATGTTTTCACATGAAAAACTAGATTTTCATAGACCCTATAAGTCCTGAAAGTTAGGGTTGTGGGAGACCCTTTCCCCACCTGAAACATTCTGGCCAGCCCAGTGATAAAAAGGGCATACTGTAAAACATGGGATGGGGTTGTGGGGTGGGGTGTCATGGTGTAGGGTTGGACAGTGACCAATATAATTATACATGTACACAATTTCTCAGTCAGGTATTAAGCTATGTACAGGTACCAGCTGGTGAATGACATGAGTCTTTTAAGTATTAGGTTAACAAGTTGGCATAAAGTATGGCAGACTGACCGCAGAAAAGGGGATCATATAGACAGGGTCTCCTTATTGTCTCATATGTACACGTGCAAGTCTGGTAAGGGTGTGATGAAGCCTTGATTTGCGATCCCATGAACACTGCATAAATATGTTAAAGGTAATTGCAGAGATTTATTCTAAAATCCTCATTTTACACTTATGGAATCAATGTCTATTTTAGTTTGTTTTGGGATCAATCTCCATCAATGGGGAAAAATGCAGGCTTGGTTGAGGTGCAGTACATTGGTGCCTGCTTTTTAAGACCAACCAGGAGTGGTCCTATCATAAATATAAGTCCCAGATGCCACCTTTACCAGATGCACTCAAGGTATGCCCAAGATTATTGATGACTTGGTCTCTATCCTGACTAGAACTCAAGTTGGAACGTTTTCCCCAATGTGATCCCTTGCCAAACTGGCTTTTGGCTGTAATAAAATTTCATAAGCCCTCCACATTGTGTATATCTAACTTGGAGGATGTAGCACATACAATGAAGCAGCCAAGAACTGTGGGTTAAAAAAAGTTTTGATATATGTGGGTCATTGTCCTGCAAATGTACTTATTTTCACATATATAAATTTTAGCAACATTTGCATTTCATGCATTTAACTTCAATTTTAATTTCACTATTGTAGACTTAGTTCCTACTGAAGCTATGGTGAAATACTGTTTCATTGTGTTTTTATTTTCATTGTGTTGTGCAACCAGCAAACACAGCAAAATTAAGTTCATTAATATACAGCACTGGCTTAGAAAGTGAGGCCTTCTCAGCTGGGTAAGCAAGGTGATGAACACATTCACTGTTGCTGTGTCAAACAAATGACATGGATAAATATAAATCTTAGGTAATAAAGGTACATGAGGACAAAGGCATTGGGAGCTTGAAGAAACTCTTCTTACATGAGCAAGTTTATTTTCATCCATGTTGCTGTTTATATCAACTGGTCTAACTGTTAATACAGTATATTGATGTTTTTGTGGGGAGAAACAGGAAGACACACCAGCATGCTAACAGCTCTTCTTGTATACAAATTGAGAACAAAAATTATCCCTAATTTCCTCAGTCATTGGGGAAATCAGAAGTTTATATCTCGGGAGAAAAAAAATGTACAAAGACTGCACTTTTGACAATGGTGAAAGAAGTATTGTACACGTCATTCACCAAGTACCCTTTTAGTACAGTGATGGCAGAAACAGGGTGGAGCTAGGTGTAGTCTATATTAGTATGGGTTAATTATTCAGACTCAGCTGATGAATCAGGTTTAGGTGTGGCAGCATCTGCTTTTGTGCCTATTTTTCTGCCTCGATCAGGTGTCAGTAACACCAGGTCTTTTTTATGCCTAATTTTTCAAAGCAGGATCACCTGATATGGATGTACCATTAGAAAGACAGTTTATGATTGTGATTTGACAGTACTATTTCAAGTGAACATTACAATGCTCTATTTTGTTCAGCAATTATAACTACAACAATTCACTCAAAGCAATACAGTTTTACCTGCTATTTAAGACCACCTTTACCCAGCAGGAACTGGTGCATGAGGCAGGTGGTTATGGTCTGAAAATGTCTGTTCAGTTATCAGAGACATAAGCCAGTTTTCAACATGCAGGTGTAAATTTTTACCTCAGCTGACTTGTCAGTCAGCTGAGATAAGCTTCCACTAGATGGTGGTAGTCTGGATCCCTGTTTTTAAATGAATATTTCAATCGGGGTGGCTATCAATTAATGCATGCATTCCAGTTGATTACCATGTAAGACTCTGGGGATTGCAATGGAAACTCACTTTTTAGCGCTGCTGAACTCAGGTTGCAGAGCTTATGGAACTGCTCATGTCTGTCCATCCATTTGAAAACTTTTGCTTGTTAGTGCAGTACCATCCACAGTTTTGAGATTAACCCAATATAACTTTCAGGACTTATAGGGTCTATGAAAATCTAGGTCAAGTTTGATATTTCTGGCGCCACCTAAAGCATTATGTAATATATGGGTAGAAATGTGAAAATCTTGTGATGGCTCTAGCATCGTTAATTTTGGGGGATCTTCATGAGATGTGTACAGATTATGGGGGAGGTCAAAATCTTGATCAAGGCGGATACTAGTGGTGCCACCTATTGTGCGGAAATTGTCAAAATGCGTTCAAACTGATATAAATTCACTATTTCAGCAAAGAATGTAGCTAGTGTTATCAAATTTATAGGATTTCTGTATCATGGCTAAAACTATAATGTTACACATTATGGATGACCTTGAGTTACTTGTTCAAGGTCACTGGGACTATAAAGTTGGTAGAGATGAATAGCTAGTGGTGGGCCTTGTACATTTTTTTGTGGTTATAATATGAATAAAACATTACATGTTTATTACAGAGACAATCCCTATTGTGTGTGAAGTGTTGGTGGCACAGCCTGTTATATTTTGTGGTGAATTTTCCAAATAGATGGTAAACACATTAAATTCAGTATTTTCACAATGCCGTATTTTTATATTACAAAATTTACAGGAACGATACCTTGGATCAAGACTCATAATTTTTTTAATATGAATGATCTTGACCAATAATATTTTTCAAGGTGACCTGGCAACACGTATACATGAAAATGAGTTGTAAATTCAACAACTCCTACAATTTTCAATGTAGACACATATAACTTTCAGAACTAAAAGCAAATAAAAAAGTCCAGTATGATGTTGGTGGCGTTATCTACAATATTATGCAATATAAGGGTCAAAATGTGAAAATCTTCTGAACGTTCTAACATGGTGGGGGAGGTCAAAATCTCAATAAAGGATGATACTGGTGGTGCCACCTGTAGTTGTGCAGAAATTAGGAGTCAAATTGTATTGAAACTTATATAAAATCATTATTCCAGCAAAGAATGCAGCTCCTTCTTATTCACCCATTATTATAGGTGAGAGGTCAAAGGTCACTGTCAAAGTCAGAGGTCCTTTCAAGGTCATATTTCAATGTCAAGGTCAGAAGTCAATCTCATGGCCCGAGGTCACTCTCAGAGTTGGTGCTCAATGTCACAATCAGAGGTCTTCAAATATAATACAGAAAGAGATGCTACTGAATCTATTTATAGACACAGCCAATGGACAGGGAACAGTTGCAGCATTTCAATTAATTGATGTTTTGAAGACACACATATTTGCTGTGAAGTAAATCCATTTACTGGGGAAAAATTGTGAAAGATTCACTTTATATGAGAACACTAAGGGATATCTGCAAGCTGTCATTTCAAAGTTTGCAATTCATATGACACATATTTTCAAGACAGAACTGGAATTATACTTTTTTCCCAGAGGTGCATGGGGATGTGATCAAATTCTTCATGGAATGTGTGTAAATATAAAAGGGTCCCCTTCATATAAAGCACCACTCTTTCACTGGAAAAGTGGCCCAATCAGAGGGTGGCCTTTCTTGAGGGGGACAATAAATAAGAAATGTCCACTTTCTGCATGAAAATAAAGACTTCATTACGTTGGTGGACCTTGGTGAAAGGTCTTCAGTAATAGGGGAGGGGGAGCATTGTACTTGAAAACTGCTTTTTATTATGTTAGCGGGGATGGGGGTGGGGGTGGAAGGGTCTTTATTGTGGTGTTGAACTACGTGGGAGACACATTTTTTTGCCCCATTTATCATTCAAAATTGCCAGCAATGTTACAGAGAGGGGACAAGAACCCAGAGGATTCTAAGAAAATCACGTTTTCTGTATTCAGAACAGCATTACACAGGTGAACAGAGTGGACAAAATACTTAATCAGCTAAATTAACACTCATATTTGTCTAATTGTCAAGAGAAGAACAGGAATCCATGTGTATAAAGTAGCTTATCAATTAAGGTTTATATCCAGGACTTGTAGGAGTCCCCAATGTCCTAGTAACATAAACTTTTATTATTTTATTATGGAGGTACAGGGTCTCAATAGAATTTTCCCTTCAAACTAAGAGGTCTCTAACTGGAGGACTAGTCTACTGTTGATTTGTCAGTCTGTAAATATAACTTGCACTTGGATTTCTCAGTAGTACACGTGAGAAATTCTTTTGCCAGGAAGTGCCTGAGATGACTTGAAGGGCATGTGTGTTGCAGGTGGTCCACATGGTGGCAATGGCAGCTTTTGACCTTGCCAATTATACACCTTTTTGAAAAGGGATTTTTTCCTTAAAAGTGGTGTTAATGTAGTCCTTCCTTTGAAAGGTCACCCCTAGAGCAGGTCAAAACATTGTCCACGTGAGGCTGCCAGTCCCTCAATGGACATCAACTAATATGAACGTGATAACACAAGTGAGCTACTAGCTACCTGATAAAAGTAATGTAAAAGGTCAATAGGAGAGGTCGCAATTTGTATGTGTATTGGGAAGAATACATAACCCAATACACAAAATTCTTGTGGGCTAGAGGTGTTTATTCTTATAAGATTCTGTGTTAAAGTAACATTCAATACGTTGAATAGGAATCTGTAACACTACGTCGCATTCAACTTGGTCGCCAGTCAATTCTTTCACAGTGTCATAATGAAGCAAGTTCATTTTGTCGTGAAGATAACTTTTCGCTTGATCACCTAGTAGCTATATCACTTCATTGTGTTACCACTTCGTTGATACATTCGGTCGCAGTTAGCAGCAAAAATTATCAACATCTATTTTTGTCACGTAACTTAACATCTTATTTTATGGGAGTGAAACCAACCATGCTGACCCGTTTGTGTATCAGAGCTCTGGTACATGTTGATGATCTGCAAACTTTGATTCACAATGAAACCACCAGGATCTTCTCAGCAAATATGGCCTTGTTTTTATAGGCCTATAACAAGCTACTTTACAACATCACCACCAACAAGTTGTAATCTCCCATGACAGGATCAATCTTTGCACCTCCAAATCTGTTTGCCTGGTACTAATGTCCTTTCTAACATGTGCAAAAAACTATCACAAGCCAATTAATAGGGACCTTGTATACTTTTATACTTTTGTTGGGGGCCTGTATCAATCAAGGCACCTGCAATATTCAGATGTTGTTGGCAGTACTAGAAGAAGCGCATAAATGGAACTTTTTAACCTCGGATTTCTTAATACATTTATATACAGAAAGTGATCAAAGAAGACAAAAAGCACTCAAGAATCATTTTTATTACGTAGGCAACAGGAAGAGAAAAACATTTCAGACGAAAATCATTCTTATTGAATAGCTGAAATTGGTTGTCAAGAATGCTGACTGTCACTTGCGACAACATGACACTATGACAAAGATGAATGCAACAGGTATGTCTCAGAGGAATTGCCCAGATGACCAAATTGGATATCGACGAGGTGACAAAAAGACGAACTTGCCATACAACCGGATTACATTGGGACCAAGTAATGTACACGCGTCAAATAGTTTTGCAGTGAAAGTTATCAAATTTAAAAAAGGGTATTTCACCTATATGTAACCATTTAGCACAAGGAATTTGGTGTTTCTAGTTACAGCTGTTTTAAGTGTAGATTACAGTGGAAACAAATGGAAATACACATACCTGCCTACAGAGCCCTGTACTGAAAACCCACATGAACCTTTTCATTTTGACCTTACCCATTGGTATTGTCAGTATGGTCTTTCATGCTAGAGACTGCTATATTGCTATTTTTCAGATTTTGGACAAAATTGTGTTATTTGCAATGTAAATCTTTTTTGAAAAATAGAAAGGCCCAAAAGTACCTTGGATTAATCCTGCAGTGGCTATTTTGATCTCAGCTGACTTGTCAATCACCAAAGGTTTTAGGATGGTCTATCATGTGCCCATCTGTCTCTCCACAATTTACATTTTTGACTTCTCTAGAATCGTTATCCAGATGTACTTCAAACTTGATGGGGATATACCTCGATGGGTCTCTGCCAAGTTTGTTCAATAGGAGACATTCATATTTAACTGCAATCCTGCACACTTCCTGTGTTGCCAGGGCAACTGACAGATGCTTCCACCATGATCAGGGCAGATTTGTATTACATACTACATAAACATCCGTAAATAACACATTTTCAACCAATAAAGAGCCCATTTCTAATCAATTTAGGCTTCCTTTATGTTTCAAATATATGTTAATACATTTTCTTAAGGTTAATGTGTGTTTGTGTTGTTCATTTTGTTGAGAAAGTACTTTTGACCATGCTAAATACATGGATCTGCCCTGATGCAGGTGGCTCCCTCTTTTGCTCAATAGGTGTTAGAGTAGGACCGCATTTAGATATGAATACATCCTATTGGTCATAATCCAATTGTTTTTACCCTCGGCATGTAAAGTGCCAGAGGGTATTGTCATCCCCTGTGTCGTCCATCTTGTCGATTGATTACATTGCAAGTCAGGTAGGACTTTGATGTTGAACTTGTTTGGTGGTCCTCTATTTAGGAAAGATTGAGACCGTACATCAGTGACCTTGACCTCATTCTCAAGGTCACAGGGCCACTAACATGAATTTTACTGGTCGTGTGATAACAATAGCATCAACAATTTTCCAGTTAGCCCCTTGAAATTTGTGGACATATTGTATGAATAAAAATGTAGGTTCCTTTCGTTATTGGTGGCACCACCTGGTGGATTACATAGTGCATGGTCAAAAAGCGAACAAATTATAAATGCTCTGTGTTTGGTTTCAATGGATCCTTGTTAGATCAAGTGAAAATATTCAGGACGTCATTATGTATAATCTGAACAATATTGGTGGGGTCGCCTATAGGTGAATGGGAAGTATGACCTAATTATTTGCTAAATCATATGAAATGCATTATCTTGAGAAATTATGAGGCTTATTTTACCAAACGTACAACAAATGTGTATCATGTGTGGAAGTTGAATCTTACATAATATGGGTAACCTTGACCTAATTTCAAGGTCACAAAGGGAATACTTTTCTGGAAATGATTTTCTTGCGGTGGTCATTACATCTGAATTTGAACACACATCCATATGCCAGTACAGGAGTATTATACAAACAAAAATATATGATATGCGGAGTCAAGGTGGTGCCACAGGTGGTAATTATTGGCACTCACATCTTAGGTGTCAAAAACACATTAAACTCATAATTGTGATAATAAATTGAGAGAGAACTACAAAATTCACGCCAATTATGCACTAGTCAAATTTTGCAAAATTATGAGTGACCTATTTTTCAAGGTCATTGAGCACTGTAGAAAAGGACACTAAATTCAACATGTTCAGAAAGAATAAGGCTAGCATTACCAAATATGCCACAAATGTTTATAATATATGGAACTTTGATATTACATGATACAGTCAGACTCTGTCAGTCCAGTCCCCGGCAATCCATATTTTTCGTTAACTGAACAGTCACTGCTGGGAACAGATTTCCCCCATTGTAATATTGCCCAACATTATCCCATGTTAATTAATCATTAAGTAATGGAAATGATGATTTGATGTTAGGCTTACCAGATTTGTGCAGCACCTCTCTCAAGAATTTTTTTTAATACAGCTATGGAACCTGGTAGAATAATTAATCGATGCTGCTTTATGAAGCGGTGCATCTGTTTTTTTTTTTTTTATAGTTTTTTTTTGTTTTGTGGCGAAGCCACAGATATTACAATCAGTTTTGGCGGCCATCTTTGTTTACGTGTTGCTTGGCAATGCCAAAAAAAATTGGGGATATCCAAGTTTCTGAACGGGAATTTGAGGTTTAAGGCCCAATTGTTGAGGTTGCGGGTCTGAAGAGCTTGAAAAGAACCATTTGTAAGTCATCAATTAATTCAATTTAGTTGAAAACTTGATGCGAAGTTGATATATGGGTCAAGGGCCGCTCTCAGAAGTCTGAAAATATCCACTTGTTCTCATTAGGGGATCGTTTCACCCGAAAAAACGCGCCTCTATGTCGTGAAGAAAGTTTAGCTGCAGGTCGTTTGTTAATTTGTGGGGTACATCTTTTAATAAGAGGCTTTTTCTTATCTGTGTGTACACAAGTGTTCTAATATTAGTGCGTAATTATCCAACCTTGATGCCAGTACAATCCTGCCATCGGAGACAAAGGAACTTTCCCAAGTCCAAGCGGTCACCCGTGGGCGTGGCGTATGCAGTCAGAGTTACATGAGTGCGCACAATGGCACATCGCTCCACATGTTGGCCGACGTTCTGATTGTGTTTACATCGGCCATAACGAAAGAAAGTGCGTAATACTATTGACTTTTGGTTAAATTTTTGGGAACATCTTTTTATGAGAGGCTATTTCGTAAGGCAGACTTTGTTCGAAAACTTCGGCACATGTTACCGCAATACAGAACGGGAAGACGGGCTTGCGCTTCCCTGCTGAAGGCTGAATAAATTAACCCAAATTCTTGAGTTTGCATATCCGGGCATACAAATGGAGATGTACGGTCATCTGTTTGCACGAGAACGAATCTGGGGATTGTTGTGTCGAGTTCTTTGGATTGCATAGACAAGAAAGAAAGACCAAAGTTTAATATAGAAGGCATATCAGAGCACTGGCCGCATAGAATGACAGAATCTGTTGTATTCTAGCACCGGATAGAGTGTTCAAACGATCGCAATTTCACCGCAACCCAAATGAGGCCCCAGCATACGCGATGCAAAGCGAGAGCCGATGAATATTTCTGCGTGCCTTGGGGCTCCCGTTGGGATGTAGGATATCAAATCAATTTAATGGAATTGAAATAGAAAGTACCTGTACATAAGAATACTTGAGGCCCCCCACCCCCCATGTCAAAAGAATGTGAAATTAACAGCTGAGTTATAGCACTGCAGGCTTTAGATATTATAATGAATTTGTAAAGAAAATTAACATATTTCTCCATTTACTCCTCTGGCAGATTGTCATATTGAGATGCACAAGTTCCAACATGTATCATTTTTCATCTTTCACTGTCTTTTACCGACCACACGTCATCCAACGAGGAAAGGATGCCAAAGATATATTTGAAGCAATCATTCTGTAATATACTTGAAATTTGAAAGTTTAGTTTTATTTCATTGAAATGCAAGGGAGGCCGACACTCGAACATATACTTTTAAATCAATCAACCAATACAATAAACAAATTAAAATATATTAAAATAGATTGAAAGCTAATTGCCTCCGTGAAAATTTTGTTTGCATCATCAAAAAGATGCAGTGCCAGTGTCATGTTTGTCAAGAATAATTTTTGTTTATAATTTTCTAGAATTTGTCAGAAAATCATTAAATAATTTTTGGAATTCAATAGAATGTTGATATCAGATAACTCAAATCACATTGTGATTCAGAGATTCACAGTTTATAATGAGAATTATAAACTGTGATTTATAATTCACATTATAAACTGTTGAAAAAACATTGAAAAAAAAAGAATCACTACCTGCCTACCTACTCTACTTTTGTGCTTCGCTGCAACAGGAAACACGACATTTGTTTTAGGTCTCACCAACGCTATTTACCTGTCCGGGACTCCGCAGAATAGAAGTGCTACTATCTTATAACATTACAGTCTTGTATTGAAGTTCCTGAGTAAAGTAACCACCTGTGACATGGCTTTAAGACTCGCAGTTTTTTAGGAATTTTTTGTGTTATAGCTATTTTTGACTTCTTCTCTAGAACTTTCACTCAGATTAAGCTGAAACATGGTGGATATGTTCCTTGTAGAAGGGTCAAACAACGTTGTTCACTATGTGGGGCTGCTGCGGATTCCTGATGTTTTACAGTTTTTTCAATTCGGCTCTTTTTCAGTGAATGCACCTGTCCTATCGATTACTATGTGAGTCAATGGGCATTCTAATGCCAATTTACATTTTCAACTTCTTCTCCAAAACCATCATCCAGATTAACTTCAAACTTGGTGGCAATGTACCCTGGGTGGGTGTCTACCAGGCTTGTTCCAATGACTTTTGAAATTTTTTATGATTTTTTTTTCAAAAATCTTTACAAAAGTTTTAATAGGAAAGTTTAACATGGGAATATCTTGTAATGCTTATATCTTAAATAATTTTGGCCAGATTTACTTCAAACTTGGTGGGAATGTGCCTTGGGTGGATTTCTACCAAGTTTGTTCAAATGGTCACACTCCATTGATTTTTGGATTTTTTATCATTTTTTTGGTTCTTTTTTTGGGACAAACATTAAAAATTCTTCTCCTCTGAAACCGTTCACCCAATTGCTTTGGTATAGTACATAGACACTCCCAGGGACACATAGTTCCAAATTTGTTCACCAGGTGGCGCTGCAATTTTTTCTATTTTTTTAATGATTTCTTTTTGTATGGTTTTGCGATTTTTCACTTGTTCTCAGAACTGTCTCTCAGATTAAGCTGAAATGTGATGGATATGTTCTTGTGGAAGGGTCAAACACAGCTGTTCACTATGTGGCACTGCTTTGGGATTCCTGATTTTTAAGAATTTTTTTCAATTACGATACTTACCTGTCAATGGAATTTTCCTATGATTACTATGTAAGTCAATGGGCATTCTAATGCTAATTCGCAGGACAACTGACACGAAATTTACTGTTTACTTGATAACTTGAGATCTGTTTTGAGTTATTAGTGTGATGCAGCAGGTTAATGTTTCTGTATGAAGGTCACGCTTAGACACTACATGAATGACCTTGATCTCGTTTCTGGGGTCACAGTGCAACATACATGAATTTTACTCTTTATCATAGCTTGAGAACTACTTGAACCTTGGTGTTGCACATGTTATTGTTTTCACTATTTTCGACTTCTCCAGAACCGTCACTCAGATTGAGCTGAAACTTTGTGGGTATGCTCCATGTGAAATTGTCAAACAAAGTTGTTCACTAGGTGGCATTACTATGGTTTCCTCATTTTGAGCGATGTTTTCAATTCGGGTACTTATTGGTAAAAGCACCTTTCTTATTGTCAGATTACTATGCAAGTCAATGGGTATTCTAATGCTTTTTCACGTTTTGGACTTCTGTGAAGAAACTGTCTGTCAGATTCACCTCAAACTTGGTGGCAGTGTACGTGGGTCGTCACACACCAGTGAATGTTTTATAATATTTAGCTCAGCTGACCTGCTAGTCATCTGTCAGCAGAGCATTAGGCCCATGGGTCTGTTGTTCAGAAAAATATTTTGATATGTTGGTCCGAAAAAGTGATCTCAATTTGGCCTGGTCTCTCAAGCCAGCTGTCACTGTATTCCCTTCTTTGGCAACAAATTATGAAAGGTACAACACCAAAAATTTTAGAAAATGGAGAATATTCTGGAAGCACATCATATGCACACACAATTATGTGTCTACCAAAAATACCAATCGACCAACTGGTCAGTCTGCCGCCACAGATTACATTTTAGGCCCATGGCCTTGTTCATAAACTTTGTGAAAATCTCCCTATGATGTTGAGACCGAAAGGTCCAATGCTGCGCAATTGGTGCATCATGGGGAGATGAACTCTCTTGCTCGTTCTAATGCTAAAATTTTATGTTCAGAGTTCATCCCTTCATGAGGTTCTGCTTTGGGTAGCACATTACCTATGCAACCCATTGGGAAACCGCACACATGCACCCACACTGGGGTTTTTCACAGTCCTAAGCTCCTGTGTTCAGGGTATTGTGGTATTGCAGTACCACCACCCAGAAGTCTGATTAATCATACTCGCTGACCCCCAGCAATGTTTCTACGACAGTCTTTATTTTACAAGCCTGCTGTGATTCAAATTCTATTGAATCTAATTCACCTTCACAATAACATCTTCGTGGAACCGATATTCTGTGTTACGTAATCACGATTACGTAAAGAAAGTTACCCCTCGGCATATAAATCAGATGTAATGCCGGTTAGCCCACATTTCCTGATAAGTTGTGAAACACAACGAAACCGGTCAAACTTTTTCAACTTCTAGCTATTGTGACCCTTGCTCGGTCGTCATAAATATAACTTTGTGAAAATGTCAATTCAGTGAAAAGTTGGCTCATGTCAAACTTGTGTCATGTGTATTTCGCAAAATGTGTGAGGTACAAGTATGAAACTTAATAGGAACATTACTCAATATGTGAAGATGTGCCCCTTGGGTTTTGTTTGTCTCCTGGCTTAATTATCTTGTTGATATCATTAATTAACTTAGTAAAAATGAAATTTTCCAGGGAAATGAGTATTGGTTCTTGTCAAACTTATGCCATGTGTAACTTATGAAGTATTTCAGGTGGAACCATGAAATCGGATAGGAATATCAATCAATATATGAAATGTTATGTGTATATGATTATTATCCCTATGAAGGTTTCACAATATGTATGAAGACTTACACCAATTACATGCTACTCTTTCCAATGCTGATGGAGGCAATGACAGGTTGGGACACTTTTCTAGTTGCTAATGGTAATCAGATTATATGTCAGCAGAACACTAGGCCAGTAGGCCTCTTGTTTCCTTCTTCTTTTTTTTTTTTTTTTTTAAGGTTTCAATGTTTCAAGCTATTTCTGACTTTTTCAAAAGGGTTTACCCACATTGAGCTGAAATGTGGTAGAAATCTTGTGCAAGGGTCAATCAAAATTGTTCACAAGGTAGTGATGCTCTGGATATCTGATTTTTAACAGATTTTTCAGTTTAGGTACTTGTTGATCAATACTTAAGTTCCTGTTGATTACTATGTAAGTCAATGGGGACTGCAATAGTAATTCATAGTTTTGACTTCTCCAAAACCATCAGCCAGATTGACTTGAAACTTGGTGGAGATATGCCATGGGTGAGTCTTTATTAAGTGCCTCAAGGGGTCATGTGCCAGTGATTTTTTTTATTTTTTAATGATTTTTTTTTCTGTTTACTTTTTGCGAAAATCTTTGAATTTTTTTCTATAAAGGCACTTGGCCAGTAGGTTTCAATTGCACACAAATGGTTCTTGGTACCCATGGAACAAGATGGAATTTATTTTTGGTTGGAAGTATCAAGGTCAGCTGAGGATTGGCTGTTCAGACAGCCTTCTTGTTTTCCAGGTTTCACTTGTCTAATGGAAGTACATGTACATATTTTCAGTGACTTACTTGAAATGTGAAATCTACAGAACATGGTCTAAAACATACTAGTAAAAATGATGACTTAACTTTATACAGTCTGTTTTTCATAGTTCATAGAAATAAAGGGCTAGCTTGTAACTGAAAAGGTTTTGATGAGTTTGCTTATGTGTTGTAGCATGCTAGCTGTGGAGAGAACCTGATGTGTGGCCTACACAGCGGTCAGGGTGGACACGGCAGCCACAGTGCTCACACAGCAAGTTGTGATCGTCAGGAATCCAGTGGCTCCAGTTGTCAGGGTGAGTGGCATAATTATGAAGACAGTGCCATTATATTGGTTGTGAAATATATAGATTTTTTTTTTCTATTGGTGTGAAAAAAGTGCAGTGATTTACCAACTAGTTGAGCGTATAGGACGTGTGATTGTCACACGTCAGACTAAGAGGTTAAAGGGGTATATGTCCAACACACATGGAGGTGCGCATTTTAAACAGGATTAACTGGGCAATGTGGGGGTCTACCTCAAAGATACATTAAAGCATAAGACAATGAAAAGGAGGCAAAAACCAACTGAATACGGGTGCAGAGGGGAAGCCTATAAGTCTCCTGTGGCGCCTCCACTCAGTTGATTTTGCCTCATTTTTACTGTCACACAGCAACTATCATCCATTCACTATGACATTTTCAAATTCTCAAAATTTAGTCCTCTTTCATGTCTTGGGTTTACAGGTGGAAGACTTGATAAAATTTTGAAGGTCAAAGTGTTACTTCAGTTGGTTTTGTCCCAGAATGGTAATGCCAGAACTATGTTTGGTGAGACTTTGATGTTGATTGTTACAATGTTCCTTTGTAAGGGTCTAGTTAAGCACAGGCAAGTTTGATAAGAGTCCTATGGTCTGCTGCCACTTGCATGAAATTTGCTGTATTGGTGTGTGTACATATGTAACCCAGAACATATTGTCACAGTGTTTTTCTTTTTTTTTTAAGGGGAGGGGGGTAGAGGGAATCTTTTAGAACCAGGGGTTATGTTTGTTTTAAGTCTCCCATTGTAAGAGAGATGTTATTTTTTGTGTTGTCCATCTACCGTATTCACTTTTGTTTCTGCAATATCTCTCAAGTCAAATACTGGGACTTTGTTCACTTGAGCATAAGCACTGTGAGAGTTCAAATAGTACAGAAAAACATGGTCCATATTCATTAATTCCAAACCCAACAATGACAGCAAAGAGATTCCAGACTTGCCAAAGCATCAACATTTCTTTTCTAATACCAATGTGAAGAATCAAATTTCACTCCTGACTTGAGACAAGCAGTCACCCATAAAAGGCAACTGATGGTTTTAAACCGGTCCTCTCAACCTTAGAAATATTCATCATTAACTGCAGACACTAGTTCATTTCCAAAATGTATAGGCCTAACCACCAAAAACACAAATTTCATTACTTCTGCCAAAAATTAAAAGAGACCTGCTAGGCCTATCACCTTTTAGTTCTCCCGACTTGTCAGTCACCTAAGTTTACAGCACTGATGAAGTTTTGGGCGTGGTGATATCAGCGTGATATCACTGAAATCTTGGTATATATCAGTCAATATTATTAAGTCCCATTGTGCTGTGATGCTGGCCCTAATTTTCATTCACAACAAAGGTTGTTTTTAGCATCTTTAGGGTTCAGAACATATTCATTACTGTAAGCCAAACATTCCCAAATTACATCTCTACCTACAGTCAGAATGCAAACCCTTATTTTGAGGCTCATCTTACCAATGTTAAGTGGCTTTAGGGAAAGTAGGCAATTGTCCTGTGGTTCACCTTGTACTAGTTTGGTGCCAACTAAATTATTAAAATCGAAAAGCAGTGAACAGAGACCAGAAACTCTCAAGCCAGAGACAGCTAATGAGGGCTTACCAGAATACAGTATGTTCCTTTGTGAATGTTCTGTCAAGTACACCTTATTACTCTCTCTGTATGACTGGAACCCAACTCCTGATTAGAGAAGCATGTATGTTCACCTGAGTCATAGCAAACTGGAAGCCCAAGGGACCAACTCTGTTGCACACCTTGTGAATAGGTTTTTCATTAATACTTGTCACTTGGTTGCAGAAGGAAAACTGAAATATGTTGACCTCATTTATATAAGCTGGGCTAATGAGGAAAGTGTCCAGGTGCTGATCCCTGCAAATCCAGGCATTGTATCACGTGCTTTGAGGTTACGATTTGGCTTTTTGTGAGATGCGTGTTTGTTTTCCATCCCTTGTGAAGTGTCCAGGTACTTTGTTTTTGTGGTCTGTCAAGTTTTAACAAGAGGCCGTGCAGTAAATCTTCAATACCAAAAGTTGACTTATTTTTGCGTGTTGAAATTTCACAGATTTTGTGTTTTTCACATTTCACTGTAATTTTAATTTCACTTAGGGACATAATTCCTATTCAGACAATGTAAGAATACTATTTCACTGTGTTTTTATTTTCATGGTTTTATGCCATCAGTGAAATTAAAGCAATTTACAGCATTCACTGTTTCAAATCACCATGACAATCAAAATACAATGTATAATTTATATACTGCTGTGGCAGAAATTGTTGATCTGTGGATTTTAATAACATTTGATGTTTACCACAATACATAACCTGTGGACCCTGTAGGGATCCATTTCTCCTTGAGAGAAGCAAGGGTTCTTCAGCTGAAAAGTAGCAGTAGAAGTTAAAGCTGAAGAGATCCTCCAGTCAGGGCAGGGCAGAGACTTCTGTTTCCCTTGAGACACCTTCAGGTTCAGTGAAGCCTAACATTATTCTGAGCTGGATCAAGAAGACAGTTTGCTGGCTATATTACCAAGCAGATCACAAAGACAGTTACTTCATCTTCATGCCGTCATGGCTCTTGAATTGCTTGCTCTACCTGCTTCATGGATTGCATTGGAAAAATGTGTCTCGGTCAGAGATCCTGAGGTGCTGCTGATGCAGTTTCCACTATACTTTTACCTCTTGTTACCTGTGGAAGCACATTGAAAGGGAATGTGGCCTACTTGCTTTTAAACCTGTGCAGCCAGCAGTAATAGACATTGAAGGGTCTCCTGATGTCATCACTTGCTGTTTGGTGTTTTCATTTATGATCTTAGGCAATTATATTTGACAGCATTAATATAGCCATAGTTGCCTTGTCTACAGGTCCCAGTTAGATTATGCTCTTTCCATCAAGTAGTGGCATCTCAAGATCATGTTTACTGACTCTGGGAATTACCATATTTCACCATTCTTTTGGTATGTCCAGAGAGCCCAAATTTCACCATTCTTTTGGTATGTCCAGAGAGCCCAAATTTCACCATTCTTATGGTATGTCCATAGAGTCCAAATTTCACCATTCTTTTGGTATGTCCATAGAGTCCAAATTTCACCATACTTTTGGTATGTCCATAGAGACCAAATTTCACCATTCTTATGGTATGTCCAGAGAGCCCAAATTTGACCATTCTTTTGGTATGTCCATAGAGTCCAAATTTCACCATTCTTATGGTATGTCCATAGAGTCCAAATTTCACCATTCTTTTGGTTTGTCCATAGAGACCAAATTTCACCATTCTTTTAGTATGTCCATAGAGTCCAAATTTCATCATTCTTTTGGTGTGTCCATAGAGTCCAAATTTCACCATTCTTTTGGTGTGTCCGTAGAATCTAAATTTTGCCATTCTTTTGGTATGTCCATAGAGTCCAAATTTCACCATTCTTTTAGTGTGTCCACATAGTCCAAATTTCACCATTCTTTTGGTATGTCCATAGGGTGTTCCCATAGAACACCATGGAAGCCCACCTAACCACCAGTCATTGCTTTGGCCATCTCCCATGCCACACCAAGTATTGAAAAAAAAAATGGGAAGTTGAAAGTATGTCAGAGATATGTGCCCCAGACGTGTAAGCTGGGCACTATAACTTTGCTTCTGTCTTTGGAAAGTGATTCTCTGAAGGTTAGTGTCATTAATAAATGAGGGATTTCTCATGATTCTTTTTCCGTCATCATAAAATGGCCAATGCTACAGCTGTTCAGATTATAACTGAGATTATAGTTCCCTTCATTTTTCATCATATACAAAATTCCAAAAAAGATTCAAGCATTCTGAGACCCAATTATTACACCCACAAAAGTCAGATTTATTAATCTTAGGTGCAATATGCAAAGTGCGACAACAGTATATAAGACTCCTTGTTAAAGAAGCATTTTGCACGAAGTAGGATGCCTGTGGTAGCCAGGTAAATGACTGAACTTATTTATCTGGTTCTCCTCATTGAATCCTTGTGGTGCCAAGGTAATCCCAGTTAGTGTCATTATCTTGTACCCAGAGTATATGTATATTACCCTGTATTCACATAAATAATGCATATACATGCTGGATAAAAAGTTTTTGTGTGCATTTCAGCCTCATGCAGTCATTCATCACGTTTACATCACCACACGACTGCTCAGCCTCCCAGGGCACACCACCATCATCACTACCACCCCCCTCCATCACCGGGTATGCCTCTGCAGCATCAACGTCTCCTGCAACAGCAGCAACACATGCAAGAGATGCGTCGGCGACGCATGGACCAACATGCCATGCATATGCGACGCCATCAGGAATCCATGGCCATGCATTACAACAATGTACAGGCTCTGCACAGACATGCCTCAACGTCCCAGCCGCAGCACTCGTATGCAGCACCACCACCCATTCCACCACCGCCTCACCCCCCAATTGCATTGTTTCCACCTCAGCCGCCACAGGCACAGGCCATCGAGAACGGAGTGTCTGTCAATGTCCAGTGTGGAATGGTACCTCCCAATGGGTAAGTCTTGCTTTCAGACTGATAGTGTACAGTGCTACCTGATGGGAGATACTATTGTCTTAAATGATATTTAATGTTTAATTTTGATGGAGAAAGATTTGTATGTTGTAAACAGAATGTGACTTACAAATTATCACTGAATATAGTTGCATGATGGTCCAATGAAGTGTACTAGTTGTCCGGTTTGCTTTTAGCAAGCTGACATGCTGAATTGTGCTCCAAATAATTTTAAATGAACAAAGTACATTTAAAATGACAGCTGCATCACAAGCAAAATTTGTTACTTTTCCATGCTTTCTTTACCCTGACATTGTTTATTTTGCATGTAAACAGGCAAGGAAGTATTCTGTGCATAACAATGTATGAATTTTTACTTTGATCACTTTATTTCAATCTCATTCTTTCTGGTACATTTATACTAGAGCATATGTATTTTTATTGAAAAATCAAGGAAGAACCAATCTTGTTTCTGCCATAGCCCATGCCTTCCCCCCATGGAGATACCTCTTCCCCTGCAGCAACTGTATAAAATATACCAGGATAACCTGCAACTTGCTTACCAACTAGGAATGTCTGACATGTGAAGCTTGTCATGTCAATTCAAATCCTAAGCCGATATACTTATTTTGAGTGCTAGTAATCTTTACATGAAGAGTCATCTTCAGTCTCGAGAGCACTAATATTTCAATATGATGATTTCTTAGTTCGTGAACTGACAAAGTGCTAGATTTCTGGTGATACCACTAACGATGGACAACTAAGGTACAGAATATAGCCCACGATGTCAGCAATTTAATTTTTATAAGTTGACAGGGGGGGGGAAGCATAAAACTCGCTTCAGAATGTCACCATTTTGCCTTCTTGCCCAGTGTATATGTCTTGTGTTAGCAAGAGAGTATTTTATTTGCAAATACCATAGTTGGATTGTAGTGCCTCCAGGGAAGCACCATGTGACTGATGCTGCTCAACCCGTGTATTCAACTTATGAGTAGGCGGCCTGCAAGATGACATTTGCCTCAATACCATCCAAATTGAAGATTATAATATTTGGATAAATACTGGTGCTCAAAAGAGGGGTTGCCTTAGTTACCATATCAAAATGCACAGTGTAGATTCTATAGAGGCATAAACTATTTTCTTAACCTATTTTGCTGCATATAGGGAACACCAGCATCTACACCATCACTTGCACCACTATCACCACGGCCCTCCTCGCTTGCATCACTACAGTGTAGCCCCAGGTATCAACATCAGCATTGGGCCTGGCATGGTGAGTGCACTTTTTGTCCTAGAAATAGGTATCTCATCAAATTTTTATCACCTGCTGAGCATTATGGAGATTTGTAAACCCCTGGTTTCCAGCTTAGCAGGTGAGTTTGGAGCTCAAAATGTGGTATAAGTCACTGATAGTCTTTTCACTGGTGAGCATTGGTTGGCCAGGGCTCACCGTGGGCTCCAGTTGGTGTGGTACAAATACTTTATTGGCTGATCTTTATCAGGTGTGATGATGGCAAAACAGAAATTATATATATATATATATATATATATATATATATATATATATATATATATATATATATATATATATATATATATACATATATATACACACATATATATATATATACATATATATATATATATATATATACACACACACATATATATACACATATATATACACACACACACACACACACACACACACATATATATATATATATATATATATATATATATATATATATATATATATATATATATATATATAAAACAGCAATTGAAACTCAGTTCTACCCATCAATAATAACGTTGAAGACATCAAAATTCATATTTGTAAAGGTTGAAAATTTAAGTTACCTAAGCAGTATGTTGCAAGATTACCTGTGGGATTTATCATAGATTGGTCCTGACCTATTTTCCCTTGTAGCCGCCCATGCCAGACATGCCTCCCATGCCGCCATTCCCTGTCATGGCCAACTTGCCACGTAATATGCAAATCACAGTCGGACGGATGATGATGCAGAGGCCCACATACGAGGTAGGCAGCTGTTCTTTGTAAATAGAAAACAAGGGGAAGTGTCCTGATACCTGGGCACAGTCAAATGTGGCCCCACACTGAAACATTTATTTTGTTATCTGTGATAATGAAAATAGGGGGGAAAAGTGTGGGGTCTCATTTCTCCCAGGACCAATCATAATGAAGCCTTGAAGAGAATGGAATAAAATACTGTACACCTGTATACCGAAGTCACTCTTTGGAGAGACCACTCCACTGAGCAACCACTTGGCTTTTAAGACGACATTCTCTATCTTCTTTGCATATCTTTTCCACATTGTTTTATATCTAGTGAGAAACCACCTACTTTGCTGTATATGTCCACTATGACTAGTCCTAGAGGAGGTCTCTCAAGAGAGGGATGACTGTACGCAGAGGGCTACATTTGGCTGTGCCTGTATATTAGGTTATCCCCCAACAAAGAGTGTGTTTCTTTTTGAGGGACTGTAAATTTGGTGTAAAATTATCAGAATCAAAGTTACAGAGAAGTACTCCTGCCCTCCTGTGAGCAGCTAGTTCATGATTACATGGAATGGCAGGGGTAAAGAAACCTAAAATGGGCAGCACTCCTGGAACCACATTTACACAATATATCAGCGGATTATGCCTTTCCAGGCCTAGACCGCAAACACAATAGTAGACACTTGAAGTATGGACTGAGGTGTCATAAAGGAGCTTAGCTGTAGAATATGTTACCAGCACACCCAGAAAAAATAAAAGGTGGACCACATGGTTTATTTCATTCTTTCATTTTCAATTGTGCACATTACCATCTAGACCCTAAGTTTTTCACAACTCAGTGTACGTAAGGTTCAGATCCTGGTAATCTGAGGATTAAAAGGCTATGTGTAGTTGCCTCTGATGAGTTTTGTCTGTAGATGCTTTCTGCCCATGGCTGTCAACAGTTGCATGCTATAACAGCTTACACATCCATAAGCATTGTGGTGGTTTGTCATGTGTCATTGTGGAAGCTGCATCTTGATAAAGTGTCCCTGTGGTGAGAAACCCCCTGTGTTAAAAGACCATCTGTTCAGGATACTCTGCTTTACTTTTAATCTTATTTGTACCTGCGATAAAAGGCTGCCAATCTTGAGGGACTACTGTGTTTGGTTATCCTTGGGGATGGTCTGTCTGGACAGGTTTCACCAGACAGGCATTCAATTATATGGATCCGGGAGTATCACAATAACAGTGTGGGTGTAACAGTGCATATTTACATTCTGACATTTGGTGTGATACAGTGTGGTGGATCGAGATACATACCATGGAGGGTGACAACATGTGAAAGAAAGGAAAAAAAACCCAGGAAGATCCAGTACAGTATCATCAATATAACTGAACTGGATGATCCAAAAGTAGTCTACATTTAGGCATGATATATAACATACATATAGTTTTGCCAAAGCCTGCATGCCGAGCCCATTAATATTGTTATCTAATGCAAAATTGTATCAAAATATTAAGAATATAATGAAAAAGATCAAATATCGTGTGGATAATAAAAATACGTACAGGGATTTGAAAAATACATTAAATGTACAGAGTAAGAATTATAGGCCCAAATAGAAAGCGCTTATCTTGTATTGATAGTAAAGAAAGGTAAATACTGCACACAGACTCACAGTGTGCCAAAAACCTGGAAGCAATGGCAGTACAACATATTGCGTAGAGCTAGCTGCAATCTAACCATTTACTTACTACAGAACATTGATGTTCTGGGCTAGCGTGGTTCCTTTGCTTGCCGCTATGAAGCTTTGTGGGATGTTGTTTACACTGCAAAGGATACCAGCCTGTTTCTTTGAGGGCACAGTCTAGCAGCCAAGGGGAAAAGTGGCCAGCTGTTTTTATACCTCGCCTACGAAGGGGGGGGTGGGGGGGGGTTATATGGCAATGGGCACTGTCTGTCCTTCTGTCCTTCCTAAACTAATTTTGTTTGGGCCAAATCTTCTTAACTATAAATGCTAGCACTTTGAAATTTATAGAGTTGGTAGATCATAGGTAGCAGGTGTGCATAGGCATTGTTTTGTGTGCCTAATTGCTTACATTAATTGATTATCAAAATTTCATTAGGCAACCTCCAGATCAGAAACAATTTTGTCTAGGCCATATGTTTGGAACTGTAAATGCTAACCTTTTCAAAATTTTCATGGTTGGTAGATCTTGGGTAGGAAGTGTGTATAGGATTAAATTTACTTGGCTGATTACTTTCTTTTACTTATTAATTAATAAAGATCGTTAAGCACCTCAAAATCTGCATCCGAAACAAAGTTTGTCCTGGTCATATCTTCTAAACTATAAATGCTAACCCTTTGAAATTTGAAATTTATGGAGTTGGTAGATCAAAGGTAGTAGGTGTGCATAGGCACTGTTTTGTGTGCCTAATTGCTTACATAAATTAATTAACTAAATTTCATTAGGAAACCTCCAGATCAGAAACAGCTTTGTTTGGGCCATATATTTGGAACTATAAATGCTAGCCATTTCAAATTTTCAGGGTTGATAGATCTGAGGAGGTTTGCATAGGATTAAATTTATTCGGCTGATTACTTTCTTTTATTGATTAATTAATTAACAAAGATCGTTAAGCACCTCAAAATCATCTGCATAATTTTGTCTGGGTCATATCTTCTAAACTATAGATGCTAGCCCTTTGAAATTTGTATATTGCATAAGCATGAATTTGTTTGGCTGATTACTTTCTTTTACTGATTAATTAATTAACACAGATTGTTGAGCAGCTCAAAATCACCTGCATAATTTGTACATGCATTTTCTTGGAAAGTGTCATAAAAGACGCTTCAACATTTGCCATGTGGGTACTTTTTATATTGAACAAGTGCATAAGCATAGTCTTACCTGTCTAATTATCCTCCATGATTAATTAATTAA
This sequence comes from Hermodice carunculata, assembly GCA_964020975.1. Taxonomy (NCBI): domain Eukaryota; kingdom Metazoa; phylum Annelida; class Polychaeta; order Eunicida; family Amphinomidae; genus Hermodice; species Hermodice carunculata. The sequence goes on along the minus strand of OZ026630.1, from coordinate 67,158,347 downwards.
TGAACAAATATCAGTAAGCTTCAAGATCACAGGGCCTTTCAAATAGAATTCTGTACTATGCAATATCTACAGAAGGATTTAAGGGAAGTTCATAAAACATGGTCACAACATGTTTCAAGGTGGATCGTGTATTTACCATCATGATTATAGTGGGTGGGGTACATGACTAACTTCAGCAGCTACTTGTAAATTGGTTCTCATGGCACATGGTCATACACAAAAATAGAGGGGAAGCAAGCAGACTATGGACACATTGGCCGTCTTGTCAGCTTCTTGGTACGTATGTGAGCCACAGAAGAACTGGGTAGATCAATATGGCGATGAGACCTGCTGGTAACAGTAGGACATGCTCAAACTGATATTAAAACAGTGTGAAATGAGTTATTTGGTGCCTTCCTGAATCTTAATGTCCCCATTTATATGAAGTGCAAAGTTAAAATCTACCCATGGCATAGGATTCAACTTTGTTTTTAAACATAATAATTAATAAATGTAAAAAAAAAAAAAGGAAAGGTGTCAATAAGTGAATCTTATGAGGATCAGGTCAGTTTTAATCCATCACTGAGCAGGTAATCATGTTTTGGCTTTGATATGCCCTCTAAATTTTGCTGTGTTTATGTTGGAAATACTTGATTCATGCCAGTCACATTTAACGAATCAGGTATACATGTAAACTGAAATAAGGGATTCTTTCTTTGAAAAAAGTGGGAGGGGTGTGCTTATTAGGGAGCGTGTGCTTATTAAGATGAATACAATAATAGTGAATCCTGCTGCAGCACTGCTGCCTGAGCCAGTTTGAACAAAATGGTCAAATGCACAGTAGATGAGGCCTGCATGACAGCTACTGCAGTAATGTGTCATGAAGATCATATTGTAGTTTTACTTACATTGTCCCACCATAAAACTTCAGATCTGTTCCAGTTATTCTATGTTAATTTGTGCTGCACAGCATTTCTACTGAATTGGCACATTTCATGTGTCTCCAATATGTTTACATGGATGCCAATGATGAGTGTAAAGAGTAAACATTCAAGTTCTTTATAAAGAGAGCTTTTAGCCGAGTACCATATATATATATATATATATATACACACACACACACACATATGCACATCAGAGCCTCCTAGCTAGCCTATGTTAAAAGTGGGAGGATGAGCTCCCAAGGCACAAAGTATAGCTAGGAGGGTCTGTGTGCACGTTCCCCCAGGAAAAATTTGAAATTTGCACCTTCATTTCCTGCATTTTGAGCCATTTTAGGCACCATCATAGACATAAACAGCAAAACAGTACAACTTTACAGCCACCGATGGAATAAAAAAAATTACGAAAAGTGGGAGACATTTTATAAAAAGCAGGAGATCTCCTGCCAAGGGGGGAGACTTGGAGGTTCTTGTACATATACATTTTTATTGACTATGGCATTTACCACTGACTGTATGATGGAATGAATGAATGAGTACTGTGAATTGGGAACGAAATACATGTATATGCTACACAGAGGCTAGTATCAAGAAAGAAAAGATCCTTTTGTTGCAAAATTCTTGTGGTAAAACAGAAACAAATGACCTTGCTTGTGTGTTGATATCTGTGACTCCAGTACATTACAGCTTATGTGAATAAGGTGACAGATATGTATACATGTATTATGAAACCTGATTTGTAAGATTGCTTTCATTAGCGTGTCTGGTCACTTTGGTGTGTTCTGAGCGAGAAAGGGTTACATAGCGTTTGCCATTGTACACCAATGAGTGCAAGGTTAAGCCACAATATGTGTAAATCAAAATAGGTTAAGATAAAATTGTTAAACCACTGCGTCTGGTTCCAAGCTTGCCAGGATGCCAAGGGAGTAGCAGATACCCATGAAGCAGCTGCCAGTATGGCATAAAAGTGGAGAGGTGCCATGCATGATGCAGCATTATTCTTGTAAATTTGTTAAAATCAGATTCTGTGCAGCTCTGGGACATGCCTGACGTGTGCAGCAGATGTTTTGTTCTGAATTGGCAATGTGACAGAACCTGCCTCAGTGGCCACTTGTCTAATCTGTACCTCCAGTCAGGCCACACTCAGCTTTCTGGCCCCAAGATTGTCAAGCTCATTGTCCAGCATCTGGCTACCAAGTTCACCTGCCCAAAGGGTCTAACTTTGATGTGTCCCATTGATAGTTTTAATGGATAGGTTTAACTGTAAAAGCAACAGATTAACATATTTAAAAAAACATGACTGCATATTGGGTATGTAGTTCTGTGTTTACATTTGGTGTGACCTACTTGATGTATCATACCAGCATTACCCAGCATAGAAGTGAAACTTGGATAACACATGTATCATCAAGACCAGTAATGAGTGCAGGAAAAGGCACATAGATTTGGAGCTGAAAACTGGAGCAGGGGAGATGTCACTGCTTATGTGATGCAAAAACAGCTGGTGTTTTTCATGGTTTTATACAGAGAACATAGTGGTTATGCCAAACACAGAATGCAGGGAAAGTTGAACTGAAAAGAAAATTCTGTGTCCTGCATGAAGCCATTTTTTGATGCAGATAGAGAACTAATATCACTACTTGGCAATGCCATGGTCTGCTGTGCTGTATTCATGGAGATTATTTCTGCACGGTTCTACAAATACACTGTTGGTAAGAATTGTTCATGGATGCCTGTCCAATTTCCTGGGATTTGTTTATCTAAAAGTTTGTACCAAATTATTTTGTTGTTTGGGTCCCATTTTTGTTGGATGGCATTGTTTTGGTTGAAGTTTACGCATTGTGTTGCTCACTGTTAAATTATCTTGATGGACCTCATGTAAACCATATACTGTTTGAGTTCATTTTTTTAAGGTATGAAAAAGTAAACAAAATAAAAACAAACAAACAAAAAACAGCATGTAGGACACAAGCTGGTGGAGGTTACTTCGGAGGTAAAATTGGTGTCTGTTTTGGTGGGTTTCAACTGGGTGCATCTGTAGCTCCTGCCAAGCATGTTCACTGTATGGAGCCTGATATGTTAACCCTTTCCACCTTGAATGACTCAACAACTTTACTTTGCATGGCTGGGGCACTTAGTACCCAACCCATGCCAAGGAAAGCTGTTGACCTGGGACATATTATCTTAACTGGATTCTATAAAAGAGTGACCTCTCTCCAATACACGAGAGAGAGAGAGAGAGAGAGAGAGAGAGAGAGAGAGAGAGAGCGAGAGAGAGAGAGAGAGAGAGAGAGAGAGAGAGAGAGAGAGAGAGAGAGAGAGAGAGACTCCTTTTTGGGGGGGGTCTAGTAAAGCTTTTTTTAGTCCCCCGCCCACTTGGTGGGGGACTATAGGTTTGCACCTCGTCCGTCCGTCCTTCCGTCCGTCCGTCCTTCCATCCGTCCGTCCGAAGCTTCTCCGGGCCATATTTGCAACACCATAACACCCACAGCTACCAAATTTAATGTGTTTGTACTTCCTAGGATAGAGGTGTATGGTGTGCCAAAAGTAGGTCACTAGGTCAAATATCTGGGTCACAGAATACATATGTATGAAAAATCTTGTCCGGGCCATAACTTTTTTGTCCTTTTACTTAGAGTCATGAAATGTTACACAAATGTGAAGCTTAGTCTAAGAAAGTGTCATAAAGCAAAACTAGGTCACTAGGTCAAATATTTGGGTCACCGATCGATATGTAAATATACAGAAACAAATTTTGTCCGGCACATATCTTCCCTATATTAATGATACCTCTTCAATTTTTTTATGGTGGGTAGACCTTAGGTAGTAGCTGTGCATAGGCATTGTTTTGTGTGGCTAATTACTTGCATTAATTAATTATTTAACAAAGTTCGTTAAGCAAGACAAATTTTGTCCGGGCCATATCTTCAAAACTATTAATGCTAGCCCTTTGAATTTTTTGTGGTGGATAGACCATAGGTAGTAGGTGTGCATAGGCTTTGTTTTGTGTGGCTAATTACTTGCATTAATTAATTATTTAACAAAGTTAGTTAAGCAAGACAAATTTTGTCCGGGCCATATCTTCTAAACTATTAATGCTAGCCCTTTGAATTTTTTACGGTGTGTAGACTTTAGGTAGTAGGTGTGCATACGCATTGTTTTCTGTGGCTTATTACTTCCATTAATTAATTAATTAACGAAGTTCATTAAGCAAGCTCAAGATACAATACAAATTTTGTCCGGGCCATATCTTCTAAATTATTGATGCCAGCCCTTTGATTTTTTTTATGGTGGGTAGACCTTAGAGGGGATATGGTAATGGGCACCGTCCGTGTGTCCGTCCGTCCGTCAAATATTTGGGTCACAGTAATACATAAATGTACAGTATTTTCATGTCCTTACTGTAATTCTTAAAAAATTTTGACTTCTTGTTATAAAAGTTTACTGATAATGTATTGTGACCTAAAATCTTGTCCGGGGCCATAACTTTTTTGTCCTTTTACTTAGATTAATGAAATTTTACACAAATGTGAAGCTTAATCTAAGAATGTGCCATACTTTTAATTTTTTTTTTCATCTAGGTCACATCCCTATATAGTAGTCCATTCAACCTCGTGGGCGACGAGCGGGGGACTATGTATTGCTCTGCAATACTCATTAACTTGTTTTTGAGGGGGTGCGGGGCAGTGTAGATTAATTATTAACTGCTTAACAAGGTCAAGGAGCCAATTACTTATATTGCCACCCCTGTATCTTTCATACATAAATGCATCTGGTCACAGGAATCCGTGGTCCAACTTTAGTATTTTCATCTGAAAAGAAATACCGTACTGGACCCCATAATAGTCTCACCCGCACAAAAGTCGCACCCCCAACTGTGGAGGGGGAATAAGACATCTCAAGGTATGTGCGGCACAATAGTCGCACCTCAAAAAAAAATTTTAAAAATGGTCTCCCGGATATCACCATGAAGAATTATAACCAGGCTGCTCATGACAAGGAATGAACAAAAATCTGTGATTTAAAGCTGGTGAATAAAATTAAAATGAAAGTAAATAAACTTAAAAACATCCACCTATGTTGCCTTTTTATTTTGTCACGGTATGTGAAAAGTGAACTGGAATCTCGCTCCTCACTTTCATGTTGAAACTGTCGTTTTGTGTCAGATTCTCGCTATCAGCGGGTAAATGCTATCATACGGCTACTTAAAAACATTATGAGTTATCAAACTTTGGTATTTGTTTTAAAATTTTGTCATTTAAATTTCTTAAATCTCGCTTCAAAAACACCTTGGATGATCCACATGCGTTTCCATTAGGGTGCTGCCATGACTAATCTCGTTTTTGAGACTCGCGAGATTGCATAAACAAGCTTCAGTAAATCATCACAACTGTGTCATGTGACTAACACATGGCGAACATGCATGCTTTTCTTATGAACTCTGATCGAGCGTATTTCCCCAGTTTTTATGTCTGCATATTAAACTATGAACAAGAATACACAGATTATAGTAAGGGTAAGCCTATAGTTATACATTTTATTGCATTATTGAGACTTTTTGAGGACGATCACAACTTTTAATCAATCAATTTTCCATGTAAGTATACTGGCAACATAAACAAACATGACCGCCGGTCTTTTCCATCCTCAAGAAAGTTCCTCCCAGGTTAGGTCCCCCGGAAATTTAGACTGTATTCGGCATAATAGTCGCGGGTATGGCTTTGAAAAATTATTTTACCCCTCCAGCTGCGATGATTACGGCGTCCAGTACAGTCAGCAGACCACTGTGAAGGTATTATGTGTAACAGATCACTGTGAAGACATAATTGTAACCCACCACTGTTAAAGACGTTCGGTACACTGGTCAAAAGAATTTAGAAATCTCTGGTTTTTGGTGTGAACCAAGATATTGGCATTTGAAACAAAATGCAAGCAAAAAATTGGCATGTCACGGTGCTACTTTTGTCGCTAGATGGCGCTACATGTAAGGACTACAGAAATTTGATAGCAAACATTATATATGTGGGTAAAAGCAAAAAAAATAAATTAAGGATGCAAAAATATGCATTAAATAACTCAATATGAGTGTATGCAATGTATATCAAGCCTGTAATAACTGTATAGACTCATTGGACCATAAATGGTTGCGCATATCGCAGTGTACCGAACGTCTTTAAGGCAGCAACATACTAGTGTAAAGGAATATGAACATGTAACAGACCACTGTGGAAGCATAATCTGTAACAGACCACTCTTAAGGCATAATCTGAAGCAGACCGCTATGAAGGCATAATCTGGAACAGACGACTGTGAAGGCATAATCTGTAACAGACCATTGTGAAAGCATAACCAGTAATATACCACTGTATAGGTATATTAACCTGTGACAGGCCAATATGCAGGTTTACACTATGAACACAATCTGTAACAGACCGCTATCAAGGCATAACCTGTAACAGATCACTGTAAAGGCATAACCTGTAACAGACCACTGTAAAGGCATAACCTGTAACAGACCACTGTGAAGACATATTAAACCAGTAATATACCAGTGTAGAGGTGTATATTATGTAGCTGACCACCATGCAGGCATTACAAGACTGTTACAAAGGCACAACATGTAACAGACCACTGAAGGCATAACCTGTAACAGATCACTGTGAAGGTATAGCCTGTAACAGATTGCTGTGAAGGTATAGCCTGTAACAGATCACAGTGAAGGCGTAACATTGAGCAGGCTTCTTTGGATATTCACACGGAACATTCCCAAATTGTAGGAAACTTGATTTTGTCCCAAATTGTGGGAAACTTGCCTTTGGTGTTGCAAGAAAGCATTTGATGTGAAGCAGTGAACTTTGTTAGTGACATTTTCTTGAACATACTATTGTAGGTGTATGCCTGTTGGGAGCAGTTACTGTCAGGATGTACCGGTATTCAGCCTTTGGTCTAGATGGACTGCATTTCTCCATACAAATTGTGTGAAATGATAGGAGCACCCAAAACAGTTATAAGGGGGATAACAATTATATACAATAGAAAGACTAGGCAAGGGCTAAGACGGCGAAAGATGCCTGTCTAACAATTAGATAGATTACATAGACGTGTATGTGTCCAGTCCAGCAGCAGTGTACATGGCTCAAGAGGAAACTGTTCCAAAATTCGGCATAGGTGATCTTTATCCCGTTTGCTTGGTATAGGTAGCAGATCTAATAATTTGAATTATAGTCCTGGTCATACATCAGTCACTTACCAGTGTATGAGAATTTTATACAAGTTTCAAAGCAGATGCGACCAAGATTGACTTGTGGTCTGTGGAGAATAAAGATGGGATTAATGACATGATGAATATTTTGTGACATCATGTGGTGATACACCCATATTGTTGATAAACATGCTGTATTCAAATGATCCCAGTTGAGACCCATGCAGCAGCTGGTACAGGTAACACTGACCTTATTAAGGCAATGAAAGTAAGAGTGGGATACAAGGCCATCAGTCACACAGTGTGCTATGTTATTGTGTCAAGTAGTTAGGGTAACAAGAGAGGCTTAAATGATACTTTAGTTTAAAATCGTTGAACAAATGCGAGTTATGAAAACAGGTGAAAGATTCAGTAGCACAAGTACAGCACTGCTTCAGGTCCCTTAAAGTGTGGACCCACGAGGCTCAGGGGGTTAATATAGCAAACACCATCAATTATCATTTTGCAAACTGTTGTGGGAAAGTCTGTATACTAAAAAGGAAGCAAATTACAAATTGGAAGCTCAACTGGATGCACTTGACTGTCAGATTGCAGATATAAACAGCAAAATATCTAAACTTGTTCATATTTGTTACCCATGAGATAATTACTCCAGATATTTTTAATTCTGCTGCATTTGAGAAAAAAAATCTCGTAAAAGGCTCAAAGTTCAGGTGGTTTACCTGTGAAGTTCCTGCAGACAATCTTACCTCATATTGCACCTTTAGTGGCCATCATTTTTAATCTGATCATCAAATCTAAAATATTTTTGACTGGCTTGATAATGCTTGATTGATGCCCATTCTCAAAGATGAAAATCAACTTGACACATATAATTACTGACACATAGTCACACCAAGTATTCTATTAAAGTGCTGGAAAGACATGTACATGTATATGTGTTCTTGTAAGTTAGGTGTTAAGTATAATTTTCAGTGCTCATATCTAGTCAGTTTCCATGCTTGTCATTCATGTGAAGCCAGTCTATATAGCTAGTCACAAATGCAATGGTTGTGATACATAGAATCATCAGGGAGTTTGACAGTAAGCTTTCATCACCCATCTGGAAGCAGTTCAGAGCTCTGCTAACCAAAGGTCACAGAACTCATATGACCAGTCTTGCCTGTCCATCTGTCCAGCCATTTTTTTTTTCTTTCTTTGGGGGAATATGATACAGTCCACCATTGTCAATTTATCTCCATATGACTTTCAGGACTGATAAATGGTCAAAAAGTCCAGGTCGAGTTTGATGGTGGTGCAGCACGTATTTAATATATGAATAAAAATGTCAACATTTTCAGAATACCTTTTTCTGGGGAGTTTTCCATGAATCATCATGAAACGTGGTAGGAATGTTGATCAGCGAAAAAAGACAAAAATACACCAAAATTTGGTGGTACCAACTACAGCATATTAGAAGGTATGGACCAAAATGCATTGAAAACCAGTAAATTCAATATTTTGAGAAAGAGTAAGGCTAATTATACCCAGTGTGCCACAGATGTGTATTATAAATGCAGGTTTGATACTGCATTATATGGATGACCTTGATATATTTGCACAAGGTCCAGAGGAAATGCATTTTCAGGAAATGATTTTTTTTTTTTTTTTTTTTTTTTGTGGTGGTCATTACATCTTAGGTTTTGAACATATATCCGTATGCCAATATAAGAACAGTATACGGACAAAAGTCTATAATGTGTGGACCCATGGTGGTGCCAATGGTGGTATTATTTTGAACAAGGTAAGGTCAAAGGTATCAAAAACATGTTAAATTTATTATCTTAATGATAAATCGAAAAGGAAGGACAATATTGACACAAAATGTGTGTTATACTAATGGCCAAACTGTGTAAAATTTTGGTTGACCTTGCCTATTTTTCAAGGTCATTGAGCACTTCAGTAAAGGAGTATGATCAGAAAGAATCAGGAGTGTGATTGTACTGCAAATGTGCATCATATGTGAAAGTTTGATATTGTTTAGTATGGATGGCCTTGACTTACTTTCTGAAGGTCATGGAGGCAGTGCATTCCAGGAAATGATTTTTTTTGTCGCTATTACATCATAAGTTTTGAACATATATATATATATATCTGTATACCATTACAGTAATGTTAATCAGACAAAAATCTGTAATGTGTGGATTCATGGTAGTGCCAGCGGTGGTATTAATTAGAATTGGTGTCAGTAGCATCAAAAACACATTAAAGTTGTCTTGTGGACAGCAAATTGAGATGGAACTATAAAACTGACAAGAAATATGCATTAGGTCAGTAGCCAAATTTTATAAAATTTTGGGTGACCTTGACATATTTTTCAAGGTCACATAGAACTTAAAGACACGTAAGTCAATATATTAAAGAATAAGGCTAATGATACTAAATGTATTATTATATTATCATGTGGAAGTTTGGTGTTCCACAATGTGGATGACCTTGAACTTTTTCTCAAGGTCACAAGGGATTACATTTGAGAATTAAAACAAAAAAGAAAAATAAGAAAGTGGGCAAACCCAAGGCTGATATTCCTGTCTGCCTGATAGGTATCCAAATTTTCACTTATTGCCACCTTAGTTTTACTTGTAAGGAGTTTGGCAATTCTTAATGGCAAACCCTGCATCAATAAAAGTGTACATTACCAGGTATGCCATCACCAACATTCTGTTTGAATTCAATGTATGCTCGTAAAAATGATGAATTATCCCTAACAGATGTCACTAGCACATCAGAGGAGCATGAGGGATGCTTCATGGTTTAATCAAAGTGAGCACTGTATTTTGTAGATGATTCACTTATCATAGAAATATAATTTTCTTGCTGATGTAATCACAGATGCACACATTTGTGCAGCACAACAACTGCTATTTTGATTTTTTTAAAGGGCATGTACACACACAGTCTTTGGTGTTTGAATGATTATCTCCCCATGCCTTCCTTGTTATTGTATTCTCTGTTATGTAAAGTACCTGCTGGTATATACTTTACCATTCTGCTGCACATGGCTTCATCAAAGCAGTCAGCCAAAGAATATACACCAAGATTATTATGAAAGTGACATGGAATAAGCCAGGATTTTCAGCTATGCATAGGAAGGGCAAGAGTGTCAACTTTAAGGACTGGGTGTTTTGCAAAGTGAAAGTACAAGGGTGTAATGGACTGCTGCTTGTGGCAGAAATGAAGTGAATGGCAATGTTTGTGGGGCAAAGCAGAGCACGATGGCCTATAGGAGTTTACTGGTATAATGCTGTGGTAGGTTGCTTTCAATATTATAGGCTTTTTTTTCAGTTTTATTTCTGTTCAGAGTTTTGGAGAATTTGGGGGGAATGCAAGTAGCCAATGTGACAAGTAATATCGCTAATGATTCTGTTGTGGTTAATGTTGTCTGCCAGCATTATGTAGCTACATCTTGTGGATTTGGATTTGATCTACTACCAACCTGGACATGTCTTCTTCTAATAAACTCATCATTAATTTCCACAAATGTGAGTTGCTGGGAATGTACCACATTCTGATAAATTAAAGTTTTAATTCTGAATCGATTGCTGTTGCAATATTTCATGAATGTAAACAATGGATACTAAGTCATTCGATCACCTCCAAACCACATCATTCATAGAAAATAATAAGCCTTGGCCCAGCAGCCTCAGCATCATTATTTTCTGTTTATGAGGCATTCCTTGGCAAGTAACCTATACTGAGTTTATCATGGGGACAAAGTAACAAGTAAACAAAATGCATGCTGTAACTAATATACCACAAAACCTGGCTAACTAAGGTTATTAGGTCTGCTGACCAAATGTTGCACTTGCAGAGCTTATTGGATCATTCATGTCTGTCCATGCATCCATACTAACAATTGAGAGTTTGGAGCTTATCCACTAACTGGAAGCTAAATCCCTAAAGTAGAGGCCTGGCCCCTACGTTTGTTGACTTTGATGACAGTACAGGGCTTCATTTTCCTGTCCAAACAACTTTTGAAAAAAAAAACATTGTACAGACCAAAAGAGTTCCTGTACAATGTTCCTGTAATTGTACACAGGAGTCACAGTGGCTGTGATTGGCACCACTGGTGATATTAATTGGTACTAATATGGTAGGTATCAAAATTACATTAATTTCTTTATTCATTTTTTGTGATAATAAATTAAGAAAGAGCTACAAAATTTACACCAAATATGCATGAAGCCAGTGGTCAAATATTCTGAATTTTGGGCGACCATGACATATTTTTTAAGTTGAATAAGGCTAATGACACTAAATGTACCACAAATGTGTTACACAGAAGTCTGTTATCGCACAATGTGGGTGACCTTGAACTACTTTCTCAAGGTCACAGAGGGATTGTGTGACAGTGAAGGATTTTTTTGTGGGGGTCATTCAATCACATTTCAGCAAAGCATTAGACCCTTAGGCCGCTAGTTAGAATTAATTATGTTTTTCTCAGGTTGAACATATTACACAAAACAAAAGTGTGTCAAGTTTGTGCTAATTTACAACAATGATATGAATACAGGTTACAAAACAAAAACTTGAGAAGGTATAGAGTGCAATTGCTAGCATTGTGCACAGCAAGTGACCTGCAGCTTGCCCCGTTTCATATATTGCTGATCCATGCAGCTTTCAGAAATGAAATCCTGCTGTTTAGGTGAGTAATGGCTGATCAGATGTGTGAATGACGGTGTTGAGTGCAAACATCTGGTCCACTTTGTACAGGGCTTTTGTTTTCTTCAACAGGTTAATGTTACATGTGTAATATTGGACAAAATTCTGTGGGTAATTTAGTAAGTTTATAGGCAAAAAGATATTTATGAGTTGCCTGTGAGAGTGTTGTTTTACATTACACCTTCAAGTACGTGCAATGGGAGGGGCAGGGGAGACCCATAATGTTTTAGGGCTGTCCGTCTGTGGTTCCATCTGTCCACCATTTGTTTGGAAACACAATATTTCAAGATGTATTGGCCACCTGAGACTTTGATTTACCTCTTTTGTTTCCATGACACCATTTCTTGCCTTGATTACTGACTTGCTGTGTGGTAATTGCTGCTCTTTGATGCCCAGTTTCTTGAAAAAATAAGTCTGATATCTGACAGGTACCAATAGAGGACTCAAACAAACAAAATATATAACAAGTTGTTGATGTAGAGAGTATATGTGAAGTCCCTCCCAACCTCTCAAAAGAGTAAGAAGAGAATAATGATGATGATGATAATATTAAAATAAAGTAAGTAAAAAATAAGGAACTATATGCATTATAATGGAGAGATTGAGTAATGGTTCTACGTAAGTTGCACATGCATGCATCCTGTTACCTTGAAAATGAGGTCAAGGTCACCGATGTGTAATCAGTTATACAGGCAAGTAAAGTGGCACATGATATTAAGGCTTGAAGGGTGAGGAGCTGCTGTTTTTCTTTCTTTTTTTTTTCGAAAGGGAGGGGCGTCAGAGAATGACCTTGATTCACTCTTCACTACTGTGCAATACTGTGCTGTCTGTACATCAAATGTCTCTGTTGCTTACAAAGTTGCAACACAATGCTCCCTCTTTATAACCCCCTGCATTACAAAGTGGATTCTGATATAACACTTAAGTCCCTTGGCTTTTCCCATTGCTTCCAATCCAAGTACGCTTATGAATGTGTCTGGCAATATATGCTACCACAATGCTTTAGACATATTAACAATAATGTGCATGCATTGATGTCATGTGATTTCTAGTTTTTACTTTTGTTCATTGAAGCAGATTGAACTACTGCTTCCTAGAAAACAGATGTTGATATTGTTTGCCTGGTGCGTGTAACAGTGCTGTCTGTAAACAAGGTCAATGTGCTGAAAATGTCCAATGTGAAAGAAAAACAGTGTTTTCTTTTGTATTTACTATACATGTACTACCCTCTATGTGAAGCAGAGCTGAAAAATTGGACTTGCACATTGAAAAATGAGGGGTGGGGATGGAAGGGATATTCTACTTCATGAATAAAAACACATGTATGTATTTTTTTGATCAACAAATTTGGTGATAAAAGCTCAGAACTTTCAACAATTACTGTTTTTTTTTTTTCACAGGATCTTATTGACCTGGAGGAGCGACTGGGAAGCGTAAATAGAGGTGCCAGTCAGGCAGTCATTGAGCGCAATACCTACCCACACAAGTATAAGAAGGTATTTACTTACACTTTTGTGCTTAAGGCCAAGCAAACTTTGGCTTGTGTTTCATCCAATGAATTGGGAAAAGAAATTAATTGAGACTTTTAAAAAATCTTATGTACATGTAATTTATTGATTACAGGATGGGCTCACCCATGGCCTGTTAGTCTCCTGATCTCAACTAGCCAAATCAGGAGAAATTCTTTTGAGATATGTGCTACTATAGTAGTTGTAAATGTGCATTGTATCCTGCAGTTGCCAAGAAAACAGATGTTTTTGCTGTTTGGGGCAAATCTAAACTTCATTGAAATAGTTAGTGTTCCAGCATTGGAGATGCAGGTGCCCTATAGTAATCAATTTGTCTGTCTGCTTGTCAGGATTTTGTTGATAAGTTTCGAAATGATTGTCTAGTTTGCTTTAAATTGTATCACAATGTGTATCTAGACAGGACCTAGCCTCAGATTGATTATGGGTGACCTTGAACTCGAGATTAAAGTTACATGTTCATTTGAATAAAATTGGTATGCATGTGATAACTGGCTAACGATGGTTTGATGAAAGCTCAGACTTGCTCAGAATATGTTCCTCAGTGGGACGTGACTTGCGTGTCACTAACCTCAAGGTAACGGTCACCTGGATACAAATATCTTGTGCCTGTGGAACCCAAATGCTCTGGTCATTGCTTTAGCTCATAATTTAATGTTTTGCGTGCCATTGGGAGTATTTTTCATTATCATTCATGTCATGAATGCGCCTGTGGCCAGCACTTCCTTGTGGTCCCCCTGCCTGACAACCACATTTCCTCATCATGAAAAATGCTGTCACAGGCTTCTTTATTTCATCTTTGGCTACACCCATGTTTACACAACTTATAAATGACACCTGACAGTACATTAATTTCTTTGTTTTTCACAGTCTCACATGTGCCGGAGAAAAGTGTATATTGTGTTAATATTTAAAGTCAGCTCAGTTTATTATATGATCTCGTGTCTTATCCATTCATAGGTTGCATTTTTAACCTCTTTAACAAATGTTGGCTCGATCCTCTTCAAATGTGCTTGGGATATACCTTCATTGGGTCTCAGCCAAGTTTGCTCAACAGGTCATGCTGAAGCAAGTTTTCGATTTTTGTCAAATATTTTCCAAAACCGCAAGGTGAATCCCCTCAGAATCACACAGGAACACTTCGAGGTACCCCAAGACTTTGATTTGTTCAACAGTTGGAGCTGAGATTAAAACAAAAACATAATTTTCAAATCCCCTGCAAAAGCCTGGCTGAATTATCTTGAAACATGGCAGAAATGTACCTTGACATGATCTCTACAAGTCTGTCCAATAAGCGATTATGCTGTCATTCCCACATTTTCAATGGCTATATGTCTAAATGTTGATGTAGGTTTTGGACAATAACTCAAGAACTATTTGAAATAGGACTTTGATATTGCATGATACTGGTCCTCTGTAAGGGCAAAGTTAAGGGAATGTATGAGTGACCTTGACCTGATTTTCAAGGTCACAGAGCTACCTAAGTGAATTTAGAATTACCTTGAAACTTATTATGTCACAGCCTGTTTACCACAGTGCATCTTTGGGGATCGCCGGGTCAAGGTCAAAGCAGTGCATATAGTATAACACAGTTGTGGTCTCACTAAGGCTGATGTCCTCATAATATTAGATGAAAACAGCGTCCCTGGTACAAAACTACCTTCTGCAACAGTAGAAGACAACTCTAAGGAAGAGCCACAATGATGGCTGTGCTGTCAGGGGTTCAGTTCAACACTGGCAAGGTTTCGACTGAACATAGGGAACCTTGACTGTTTCCCAAGATTAAGGGACCACTTAAGTCCTTGCATGCATGGTTAGCTGAGGACATGATAGTCATAGTGTTCTTGTATTTTGGTTTTACCATGAATTTACAACAGTCATAATATAGCAGATGGCAGACATAACCTGCCTTAAATAACATGTTTTATGCAGCTGTTAACAGAGTTCTAAAAGAATGTGAGCATAAAAGCAAACAAAGTTGACTGAGCACATGACTGTCACAGTATTTTTTTTTTAGAATTGAAAGCTGTGACTATGCAATTGATTGCAAATACAGTAAAACCTCTCTAACCTAACACCTCCATATACCGAACACCTCTGTATACTGAACACCATTTCTTGGTCCCAAATATATACTTGCACTATAAGCAAACCTCCCTATACTGAACACCTCACTATACCGAACACTTTTTTCCGGTCCCAAGGGTGTTTGGTACAGGGAGGTTTTACTGTATAACCTGGACTGTACAACATGTTTTATGCAGCCGTTACACTGAGCAAGTCCTAAAGAATGTGGCTATTCTGAGAGAGGAATTCACATAGGCAATGCTTATTATCAAGTTGGGTTATGAAATAAAACAACGTGGCTGTAACAGCAAAAAATAATAAGAAGAAATAAAAATAGATAAATAACAATTTTTAGCTCTGCTGACTTGTCAGTCAGCAGAGCTTATAGAATCCGTTTGCGTCCGTCGTCCGTCTGTCCGTCCGTCCCTCCGTCTGTCCGTCTGTCGATAGACTTTTTATATTTTCGACTTCTTCTCAAAAACCGCTGCATAGAATGTTTTGATTTTGCACATGGATGATCCCCAGGTGGACCTCTACCAAGTTTGCAAAAGAGATGATGCAATAATTTTTCTATTTTTTATGAAATTTTTAATTTATTTTTTGAAAAAAAATAAAATTTCTTCATCTTGAGAACTACGAAGCCAATTGCTTTGATATTGCACATAGGGTCATGTGGGGTCAACTAGTTCTTATTTTGGCCACCAGGTGGCACTGTGATTTTTTTCCTTTTTTTTTTTTTTGTGAATTATTGCCTGTTAAGGCTATTTTCAACTTCTTCTCCAGAACGGTTGAACAGAATTGCTTAAAATTTTATCAGAATATTGTTGGACATTAGACAATGAAAGTTTGCAAAAATAATATGGATATGTTAATTTTAGGCAAAGTTATGGGATATCAAACTTCGCAACTGTAAGGAAGTGCTGCAGCTGTATATATATATATATATATGGCAATACAGTGCATATATTACACTATTGTATTTACCCTTTTGACTTCTTCTCAAAAACGGCTGTATGGAATGTTTTAATTTTGCACATGGATGTTGCCCAGGTGAACCTCTACCAAGTTTGCGAAGGAGATGATGATGATGCAATAATTTTTCTATTTTTTATGAAATTTATAATTTTTTTTTTGAAAAAAAATAAAATTTCTTCATCTCAAGAACTACAAAACCAATTGCTTTGAAATTGCACATAGGGTCACCTGGGGTCAACTACTTCTCATTTTGGCCACCAGGTGGCGCTGCAATTTTTCCCCATTTTTTTATGAATTTTTGCGTGTTAAGGCTATTTTCGACTTCTTCTCCAGAACAGCATGATAGGATTGCTTAAATTTTTATCAAAATATAGTTGGACATTAGACAATGAAAGTTCGCGAAAATAATGTTGATATGTTAATTTTTGACAAAGTTATGCGATATCAGACTTTGTGACTGTAAGTGAGTGCTGCCACTGTACACCGGCAGCCATTGAAACAGCAAGGTATATCAATTGACTATACGTGTACTACCATCAGCAGAGCTTATAGAATCCGTTTGCGTCCGTCGTCTGTCTGTCCGTCCGTCCTTCCGCAAAATTTATTTTAAGGACAAACTTTGCATACATGTATATAGCTGTACAAATCTAGACTGCAGTCCATGTGTTCCAATACTGTAAAAGCAGATTCCAGTCATCAGAGCACAGGATCATCATGATCCTCTTGTTTCTTTTTCAAAGAAGACTTTCCATCATTGAAAACTGAACATGGAGGGTTGCAATAGATTTCACTGTTTACAGAAAATTTGACTGTCACAGTTTTTTTTTTTTAATTGAAAACTGTCACTATGCAATTGATTGTAAATATAACCTGGACTGTACAACATGTTCTTTGCTGCTGTTACACCGAGCAAGTCCTAAAAATGTAGCTATTCTGAGAGAGGAATTCACTTAGACAATGCTTATTATCAAGTTGGGTTATGAAATAAAACAATGTGGCTGTTACAGCAAAAAAAGAAAAAAAAAAAAAAAAAAAGAAATTAAAAAAAAATATATAAAAACAAAAATAGATAAATAACAATGAAATATTTTAAAAAGCCTTTTCATCATTGAAAACTGAACATGGAGGGTTGCAATAGGTTTCATTGTTTACAGAAAATTTTAACAAATGTTACTTTTTTTTGCAGATGAAGAGGGCAATTGACAGTTGCCCAAAAGAGGAGTGTTACCAGACAGAAAAATGTACAATTTGCTTATCTGAATTTGAAGAAGAGGAGGATGTCAGGTGAGAAAAAGCTTATGTATAAATGTCAACAGCCTGGGAAAGGTTTTTGCTGTTTGTTCCGTGGGGGAGATTCATTCTACATTTTACAAAGATGAAATAGATAGATTTTATCTTGGGATATTGCTCAAGATAGGCCATTTTTTTCTGTTGAAAATTAAAAAAGATGAGGCATGACAGATATGCATAGACAGTGTGTACACACTGATGTCATGGAAACTGAATGGACTCTAACTTGAAAGACTGCCTTTTGGATGATTTGCTCAAAAATCTACTTCATGTAAGAGACCACCACTTATTGGTCGCCATTGGTTGTCTTTCAGGGCAACTTTACTGCTTGGATTTCATTAAAGATAAATTATTGTCTAAGCCTTAAATAAATTTATGCTGTAATTAAAATTGTAGTATAGTTAATTTGCTCATGTGCACATCACGTATGTGCAGTGGGCCGTATCCATAAAAATATTAGTGGTGTCAGCTGCTCACTTTAAAGTGGAAATCACCAAGCATTGGGGACCCATTATTTATACTATAATGGGGCCCCTGGGAGGCTAATAAATGTATTTGTTATGGCTTTCACATCAGCTTTCTGTGTCACATAGTACTATATTATAGTTCTAGAAAAATAGACTGATTCATCCGTGTTGGATGGTTATGCTTTTGTACTTATTTCTGGATTTTTTTTTTTTTTTGCATAAAAACTATCATTTGTTGTCTACTTAAACAGAACATTCCCTAGAAACATTATGGGATAAATACAAACCATCATTGGCTTGTGTTTCTGGTTGGGACGAAATGATTCTTCGCAAGGAAACCACTCGCCGCTTCGCAACTCGTGGTTTCCATCCCAGAATCATTTCATCCCAACCAGAAACACCGCTCATGATAGTTTGTATTAAACTCAGATGATGAAGATTCACTTATAACTTGTGTGAGTCAAATAGGGATCTAGGAAGTGCCTGGAGCAAGGTGGCATAGGAAAACATTCATATGAGGGCATGATGGTGGCATATGATGTTGTGTTGAGATAATAAAGCCAAAGACATACACCTCTTTATGTCATACACAGAACAGAGCACTCAGGACCCATATTTATGGGCTGGCAGTAGCGTAACCCATGCAGAGAGAAAAGCTATTAAATCAGCATTGTTCAGGCCAGCCATGGGTGAAAGGATGAAGATGAACACTGAATAAACAGCGATACAGTTCTATAGTTAGATCTTACAATTTAATGCACAGGATAGAAGCAGATATTAATGTGTCCATGGATTAGTGCTGTTGAATTACAGAGTCAGATACTGTATAGAAGTTAAAAAGTTGTATTACTGATCATTCATGTGTGTTCCTTTTTGCAGACGCCTTCCCTGCATGCATCTCTTTCACATAGAATGTGTGGACCAGTGGCTGCGAACCAACAAGAAATGCCCAATCTGTCGAGTGGACATAGAAGCAGGATCAAAAGGGGAGATACCTGTGGAAAGTACATAACCTAGCCACTTATAAAAGACAGAAGCAGCATGTAAAGGCAATTATGAAAAGCCAGGACCAAGATAAAGTGGCTCCTGATGTGTGCATCACGAGCCTGCACAGATACACTTAATGGGGTATACATGTAAATATGAAGACAAATGGTGATGTGTTGAGTGAGAGATGACATTGTATGATAAACGTACACTTGTGCTTGTGAGGAAGTGAATATCGTGACATCGTGTTGCTGGAAGGTATATGTGGTATTATGAGTTCGTTTAAAATTTCATGATTACCATCTGACCTTGCATGTGTTGTATTTTTGGTGGATATGAGCAAGATGAACTTTCAGAGGCACTAAATGAAATAATTTTAAAGGTCCATGAAGACATTGCAAAGATTACAGTTAAAAAAAAAAAAAAACTATGAAGAAAATGGTCATATTTGTATCAGTGTCTTCAGGATGTGGACTTCCTTTTTGTTGTGCATTATTTGACTCAGAAGAATGTATAATGTGGAAGGACTGATCCAGAAGGTCTCACTATATCCATGAAACATAAAGAGTATATGTATAATAACATCCCAGCCAAACTGCTTATAAACCAGTAACAAGAACTAGGTACTGCTAAACATATAAAATGATGTAATACAGTTGTACCTGCTATTTAAGATTGCCCCAGTATCAGCAAAGAGTGGCCTTATATTGCAGGTGGTCTTGAAATGCAGGTAAATTTAGTGGAGAAACACTTATGTCAAAAAAGGTGGCCTGAAAGTATATATATGGTCTCTCAAGAAAAGTGGTCTTTAGAGCAGGTACCACTGCAGTTACTGCAGAAACTAACTACAGGAGCAGGATCAATACCTACCTGACTGCGTTGTAACTTAGAATTGAAGGCACTTAAAAAAAAGGTAGTTTTTGCATATCAGGAGGCAGAAGAGTGATTTGAGTGATACCATTCTATCAGAGATTCCGCTCTCCAGTCTCCTGGATATGGTCATTTACTTACACTTGACCCAAATCTTGCCTGGTTGTATGCTTCTTGAAGTAATTTCATGCATTTGTCAAGAATGTTGCACATTGAGAAGTGTGTTGAACCAAATCTACTTCAACAAATTTCTTTTGAATTTGTATAGTAGTGTCTCTCAGATTATCATGGGTAAAGTATTTCAACTCGGATAATTCATACTGGGGCAAGTTATCAGTAAAAAATTTACTGAATTGTGTGTGCATGATATCCTAATATACATAGTACATTTTATAATTCAGTTCCTCCGTGCACTTTGTAACTTTAAGGTTGCATCATTACAGTTCTTGAGATTAAGGGAACCGTTTGGAAATACTACAAACCAGAAGTTAGCAAGAGTCACAGATGAGCATGTTCTTCCTTTTGTGTAAATTTCAGGTGTGTAAATTATACAGAAAGGTAAGTGTGCAGTAATGTGTAAAACATGCAAAAAGTTAAAAACTTTCCACAGAAGTGATGAAGAGTTTTGTTACCATGGTTACTGGCCAGTGCTAATCAGTTCTGTAAAGTGAGCAAATAAAACTGAAATTAGGGCTTGTGATGCAAATGGGGATTATATGAACATGTATATGATATTTGTTATCAAAACAACCACAAGCCAGTTCAGTTTGAATTGGATGGGACCTCATAATATGGATTAAAACAAAAACAAAAAGCCAAAAAAAAAAAAACAAAACAAAAAACAAAAAAACAAGCAAACAAAAAAAAAAGGAAAAGAAAAAAACTTGCAATGACAGGAGACGTTAAAATGGGCATTGATTGAAATAGTTTCTGTGCTCATGATCATGTTGTATACACTTGAGTCTTAGTAAATAATGATTGCTCTCATGATGAATTTGTTAACATTTTGGAGGTCAGTGCCTTGTATTTTGAAAAAGCACGTGAATGAAGCTTTAATGTAAATACTTGTATATATGAATTATATGTCTGTAGATTTGTTGACCCAAATACCAGTACGAATGACCAGACTGGGCTGGGTAGGAAATGCTGTGAAGGATGGGGTAAATGTATGATGTGTTTTATGTGGGTCTTGTGTTAGGGGGTGGAAAAGTCATATATATAGTAAACATGGTAACTTTGATGACAAATGTAGTCTGATTCTATGCTGCGAGCCCAGAATATTGGTGTCTAAATGGGGGGAGCACATTTCTGTGGACATCATGAGCCTTTGTAGTCAATATAAGGTTCTGAATATATATATATATATATATATATATATATATATATATATAAATGCTGGTGCAATTATTAAGACTGACATTTTCACAGGGTATAATTGAGCTTTTCAGTTGGGTTCATTTACAGACTGTTGATAACAGATGAGAGCTTACCTGGGGCTGAGGGAAATTAAGTGTCCATGTGTGTCCAAGTATTAGAACTGTATTACAAACTGAGCATCAGAAAGGATGGGCATCATAAAATATCTTTTTTGTGTTAATTGCAACTTTTTATTGCCTTAAAAATTGTGGCAACAATTTGCCCTATTGATGGTCACCAAATTAAGTTAAAATTTACATTTTTATCAGCCACACAAATAGTCAGAGTGTATTTTACAACCTGTAACATCAGATTGGTCATTGGTGATTGAGTTGTCTTCACTTGAGCAATGCACAGAGACCTGTCGGTAAAGTTATTTTCGTTTTGGACCGAAGCTGTCTGTTTGGAAGAAGAAGTATTCACCCTTGTCCCCTTAAATCAGCCAAAACAGGCTAGTGGTCAAGTTTTGTATATTTCGATGTTTCTGACTAATTTCAAGAATGATCACTTTCTCAGAGAAAACTTTGGCTCAGTGTTAATTATGGGGGGAAAGAGTTAAACCTTTTATGGCTAGTGTAATATTATCATGATATAAATGCATGTGTACAAGAGAGGTCAGCAACTTGTGGCAAACATGCCTGAAAGATAAGGTTTGTTCGTGTACACTTGAAAGTGAAGGCATTGTGGACGTTGAGGAATTAATAGATACAGTGAAACCTCATCATAATGACATTCACTGTCAGATATCCGACACATTGAATATGATGACACAAATTTTCATGGGAAAAGTTCATTTTCTTTATTATTTGATTCATTTATCTGACATTCAATTATCTGACACTTTTTTGGGGAACAGATGGTGTCATTATAATGAGTTTTCAGTGTACATGTACATGTAATTGAAAAAGGAGCTTGCAAATTTAAGCTATATTGCATAAACCAGTTGCACGAGGGTTGAAGGTAATCATGTACAGTGTTGAAGAAGCAGTATGTGTGTAAAACTTCAGTATGGGAGAGCATTTGACTGACAGAAAGTGAATTAAGGCTGCTTACTGCATGCATGGTGCTATCTAGAGTAATGCAGCAAGTCCAAAATAACTACTAATGGTGTCCATGTGTACATAATCAAATTTAATACATGTACAGGTATACATTTTGGTTAGAAGGAAAAAGTCAGACATTCTAGTGCTCAATAGTAAAGAATTTATATTTTAGCTCAATCTGTCATGAAAATTGAAGATTTTTTTATACACAGGTAGATGTAAAATTGAATGGAATGGAACTAACTTATAGATTAGTAAATTGTATGTTGGGGTAAAAGTTACGTCATCTTGCAAACAGGGTCCATCTGGTATCACATTTGTTGCCAGGCATCTGCTCTTGTGTGAGTATATAATGCATTGTTGAGGACTTTTCTGTTTTTGTCTCTGCTGTATAGTACAGTCACTTGTAAGATTTTTTTCTGGGTGACTTTATTTCCCCACAGTATTTGATTTTCCATTTTATGATGCTACAAGTGTTAACCAGATCACCGTTGACTATTATTCATGACTTTTGGGATGTTACGTTGAACCTTATGCAGTGTGTGGATAGGGGGTATACTTGGAGTACCCATCAATGGTGAAATAAATAAAATGATGAATTTGCATCTCAGGGGACAGACGTGGATAACAAAAGTTTGTCCATACACGAATTAAGTCTAATCACCTGATAGTGGTGTGGGTCATGCACAACACAATCATCTTGGTATTCATGACTTATGCATGCATACAGGATTTATCGAACTGACCACAGGTGAAGTGCAGTGATAGTTGCGAGGGGTTTTTGACTATTCTTATATGTGCTAAGTTTAGGCAGTGATCTGAAGCTGGACAACAAGGTAAATATTAACCAGTTGTGGCCAATCCACAAACATGAATTGTTTAGAACTAATACAAAATTTTATCAAGTTAACGTAAACTATCAATTTAGGGAAAAAGTCACATCAAGATCAAATAAGTTGAGAGTTGGGTCACATTAATACCGTAATGCTGATCATGTGATAGATGTGGGAAATGTTCCTTCAAAGCTTCTTGTTAACATTATCATGGATTATGTCCCCCAAAGCGCCCAAAGCTGGCTGAAATTATATTAAACTCATCTGGGTTTTTTTGCTGCTTTTTTTTCTTCTTCTTTTTTTTGGGGGGGGGGGGGGGGAAGAATTTTCAGTAGTAATAACAACCAACAACAACAACAACAACAACAAAAATGAAAATTGTAAACTGACCCTGTTTAGGTGTTGGCTGCAGGGTCTCACTGGGCCAAGGTTTAATTTTGCTTCAAACTGAAATCCATCTAAATCTATGAGATTGATCTGTGGTCACACAATGCAAAGTCCCAGAGTAGAAAAATAAAGAAATCTTACAAGTGCACCACATTTAAACCAAGAATATTACTTCTCTTTCAGTTGATTAATTTTGAGTGTTTTTGCAGTGTAGCGTTATGAAGAACTCTGTGTCAGTGATTGTTCATACATACTGGTAGATCTCAAATGATCTTTTTTGTATGGTCATCAGTTGGACCTATTTACCGTCATCATGTAACAATTCACCTTGTCCGTGCCTTGTACTGAGCCAAAAGACAAAAGCAATACATGTGTACAGTAACAGGTACAAGGCTTTAAATGCTGTAACTTTTTATTGTTGTGTCATACATATGAAGGGATACCGCCCACAAAGTTGTTTCTATCTGTTGTCTGTGACAAAATGCTAGCATCACTCACTTTGATGTAAACAGGTGAATTTTGGCACTTTACCCATGTCAAAAGTAAGTGAACTAGTACGTTCAGTTACTTACCTGTGTATGTATATGAGGCTGTCTGGTAGAAAGCCTGCACTTTAAAAGGACTAATTACACATACAAATTGTGCCACTAAATTTAACTAGTAATGCACCCTTGTACTATCGTCCTTTTATTTTTTTACACTGACCATAGATTCAAATTCGTCCCCTGTTGCTATCAAATAGTCATCCCATTCTGAATTTGTTTCGATGCATGGGTAAGTATTATCAAGTCAATTTAGCAGTGCACAGATAACAATTCTTGTCAGTTTGGTGCAGGGGGTAATTGCATACTACACAGAAACATGCTTACATGTATGTGCTGATGTCCATTGGCCAGTGCTGATCAACAGGAACCCAAACCTGCAGCTTGAGTTTGAGAACTTGCTGCTCAAAAGAAAAACAAAAACAAAAAAACAGTGGGGTGATAATATCTAACCATGTGTGGTAGCTAATTAGGAATATGCATGGAGAAGGGAGGGTGCTGTTTTCTATATAATATCATTTTGGGCTCTTGGGGCTTCCTTGCAAGCCAAGGGGTAACTGTGGGCGCAAAAGATCATGCCATGATTTTCTTGACAAAATGGTTCAACTTTACAGGTGACATGTCAGTTACTGGTATTTTGAGGGAATATGTGCAATTCTCTTTACATTCCCAAGTTCCATATGTATTTTGTCATATTTCTACTGCTTTTAATGCCATTCTGGTGAGCATATTCCTGCATGCTCATAATTATATTTGGCAGAAAATTTCAATTTGATCACCCTGAAATGGAAGTGTTCAGTGATCAGTTCTGACATTGGAGCCAGATATTCAAGGTCCATTTAATTGGTCCATATTCACTGTATGTTTATTTGATGCAGTGTTATGCATGCTTCTGAAAAGGGATTTGTTTAATTTACGGTAATTTGACTTGGACTGAATTCCAATTCAATGTGCAAAAGCTTGGAAAGTTTTTCTTCGCTATGTCCAAGGAAAACTGTTCATTCATGAAAGTATTTTCCCCACACCTCAGGATCAACAGTCCATGGGAGCTAAAAGAATGTGAAGAGAAGTGTATAGTGCAAGGGGGTATGTGAGAGGTGAACAGAGAACAGTAGTTTAACATTTTCTGATATCTTTGTCCTATGTTGAAGTTTGACTGCTTCTGTACACTCGATTTTAAACTTCAGAAAAGCTGTTTTCAGCTGACATATGAAAGGCTAACTCCTTTACTAGATACACAGGCAGTATTGTGCTGACAAATGAACAAAAATGTGTATCCTATGTTTGTTGCCACTTTTAATTCATTTTTTCATGAAGATGTTTTCATTTTGCGAATGCATAGTGTTCAGAGGGTAATTAATCTTCTACCGCTTCATAGACTGCTGCCTAGTGTTAACTGATATTTAATCTTTTCTGTTTATTTTTGTATAAGTACCAAACTATTGACTTGCTGACCAGCAGACTATAGTGGCACATCCACTGCTAAACCTGCAATGTGTAAGCTGTTCTTGCATCTGATTTGGACAATTTGAGAATAACAACTTCAGGCTGGGTGACAGAGTGGCATTTATTTTTGTATTTGATTTTTGCCAAAGAAGTGAACATGTCAATTGTGCATGTTACTCAGAATAGTGAAACCAGATTCAACCAGTCTTGGTTTATCGCTGAACTTTACACATGTCTGAAGATTTTAGCATCATTTATGACAATTTGAAATAATTCAAGTTTTGATCATCCCTTTCTATTTTTTCTGTTTTTTAATATGTGGTCATATATTAAGCTGCAAATGTAACAAAGGAGTCTACAACAATTTTTCATAGGCTCCTAAAAGTGACAGAGTGCTGGATTGGTTCTTGTACAGATGTCCAGACATGGGGAATGGTGTATTGTACAATTATTTTATGGAGTTTGTTTGCACATAATTGGACAGTGATCTTAGATTTGCGTACATTATGTATTCCAATTGATATACAGTGCTTAAAAATCCTTTGTAAGGAAAAAAAAAGTTGTGGCATGTGGAAATAAAATACATTTCTTCATCAAAAAAAAAAAAGAAGACTTTTTATGTTCATTGTACGTCAGAAAATCCACTCCGAGATTGTATGCAGTGAATTCTTTCTCAAGAAACCACTTTTTACCCTTTGGCCTTATGGGATAAAGGTGTATTGTCGTTCCCTGGGATGGCCGTCTGTCTGTCTGTCCATCCATTCATGTAGTGTTACCACTATAACTTGAAGAGTTTTTGAGTTGGGCATTCTGTATGTGATTGTACACCGCTTCGAGATCTATTTTGTAGTGTAAGCATGGTTGACCTTGACCCATTTTCAAGGTCACACTGGTCACATTGAAAGTGGATGACCAATTTTTGACGCTGCAAATCTTGTTTTCCTTGTTTTTCTTGGGCATGTTGATTGTAGGCAGATGATAGCTATGGAACATGAATAGAAAGGTACCTATGGGCTTGCCTTTGTTGTCCCCCACCACTGAAGGTGGCATAGGGGGACATAGAATTAGTAGGGATAGGGGCTGGTTCCGTCTGTCCAATAATGTTCCAGATTCATAGATATCCCAAAAACGATATGGGCTTACTTTCTACTTTTGCTGTAAACTCGGCTGACAAACTAGTCAGAAGAACGAAAAAAGTGACAAGCCTACCAATTCTCTTTTTATTTTTGGCAGAAGTGATAAAATTTGGATTTTGAGTGGTTGGGCCTATACTTTGTGGAAACACTATAGTCTATTTAATGAAGAATATTTCAAAGGTTGAGAGGACCACTTTAAAACCACCAGTTGCCTTTTATGGGTAACTGCCTGTCTCAAGTCAGGAGTGAAATTTGTTTCTTCACGTTGGTATTGGAAGATGAATGTTTATGCTTTGGTAACTATGGAATCTCTTTGCTGTCATTGTTGGGTTTGAAATTTATGAATATGGGTCATATTTTTCTACGTAAGTGTATCATACTAGAGATGTCAGTCTGTCGGTCGGCCGGCAGCATATCTCTAGAACCCTAAGAGATTGAATAATGAAATTTATACCAGAGATACATCATACCACGGCCATGTGCACTGTGTAGTGCCTTTGGCCCAAGAACATAACAATTTTTGCATGTTTGGCAGCATATCTCTAGAACCCTTAGAGATACAATAATGAAATTTATAGCAGAGATGCATCATACCAAGGGCATTCACTGTGTAGTGTGTTTGGCCCAAGGACATAACCATTTTTGTATGTTTGGCAGCATATCTCTAGAACCCTTAGAGATAGAAAAATGAAATTTATACCAGAGATGCATAATACCAAGGGCATGTGCGCCATGTATTGCTTTTGACCACCTATTTTCAAGGTCACAGGGCCCAAGAACATAGTTTTTGTGCATCCACACATGCTGTATACATTGTATAGCTTTCTTCTGTATATTGTGGCAGGGGACATAGATCCTTTGGGTCACTGCACACTTGTTTTTAAATTTGACTTTGGATGACTGAAAGGTCACTGGGATCAAGATCCTATTTTCGTTGGGTATGGTTGATCATAGGCCCCTGGTTACTATTTAACGTGAATAGCACAGTACTGATGTTCTTTCTTTTGATGTTCTTAAATTTTACCTTGAGTGCCCTTCAAAGGTCAAACTTAGATCACTGAACATATGAAACCATGTTGGCTGAAGGGTATTCAGTGCTTTGCATAGCATCATGGTTGGGTTCAGGGTGGTCTCTCAAGATGAGACTACTGCACAAATGGAGCTCAAGAGCATGTGTGTAACATGATTTTATGAAAGGTATTTCTCCACGTGTAAGTGCTCCTCTCATTTCTTTATTTTAATCACATTATACAAGTTCAAATAGAAATAAGATATTCAGCTATCCATTGTCCCAGGGATTGTGTTATCTCAAGTTGATGACATTCCAATTGCAATTTTTTGGTCTGAATATTCAAGATGACCTGTTTTATTCAATCATAAAAACTAGATGAATCAGAAATGGGAGTTAGTGACACCATGCATGCTTTGTGCATGGGGTACACATACACGCACAATGAAAAATCTGAATGAATTACAAGGTCACCTGTTTATCTTAATGTGAGACCATACCAACATAATCAAACCCTGGTGTTAAACTACAACTAAACCAGTTTCATTTGTTCTACCTGGCTGTCCCTGAAGGCCTAATATCTTTTCATTTGGCAGCCTAAGCCACTGAATGTATCCCTCAGGCCTGGAGGACTGTTTAGCAGGTCAAGTTCCCCCAGGTTCTGTCAAATTACCTCCATTACATGCACAGCTAGTGACTTCATACACATGGCCTTGCAATCATGAAAATGAGTTCTAAAATCATCCATAATGGCTGTTACAGAGAGATAGCTCAAAGTCAACTAAAGGAAATCACACTATGATGCTGATTTTTTACCTCAGCTGACTTGTCAGTCAGCTGAGGTTTTTTGAGGGTCCGTCGTCCGTCCGTCGTCCACAATTCACATTTTCGACTTCTTCTCAAAAACCGTCAGCCAGATTCACTTCAAACTTGGTGGAGATGTGCCTTAGGTGGGTCTCTACCAAGTTTGTTCAAATGGTCACGCTCCAGTGATTTTTGGATTTTTAATGAATTTTTTTGTTCTTTTTTGGGTAAATCTTAAAAAATCTTCTTCTCCGAAACCGCTCACCCAATTGCTTTGATATCACACAGGAACACTCCCTGGGACTCCTAGTTCTTAATTTGTTCACCTGGTGGCGCTGCAATTTTTTCCTAATTTTTTATGAATTTTTGTGTGTTGTAGCTATTTTCGACTTCTTCTCCAGAACCGTCACTCAGATTAAGCTAACGTGGTGGATGTGTTCCTTGTAGAAGGGTCAAACAAAGTTGTACACTATGTGGGAATGCTGCAGATTCCTGATTTTTAACGATTTTTTCAATTCTGGTACTTATCGGTCAATGCGGCTTTCCTATTGATTACTATGGAAGTCAATGAGCATTCTAGTGCTAATTCACATTTTCGACTTCTTCTCCAAAACCGTCATCCAGATTAACTTCAAACTTGGTGGCAATGTACGTTGGGTGGGTTTCTACCAATTTTGTTCAAATGTTCATGCTCCAGTGTTTTTTTGATTTTTAATGAATTTTTTTGTGGTTTTTTTGGACAAATCTTAAAGATCTTGTAAGTCAATGGGCATTATAATGCTAATTCACAGGACAACTGACACGAAATTTACTGTTTACTTGATAACTTGAGATCTGTTTTGAGTTAGCTACGCATGTTAATTATTCTGTATGAAGGTCATGCTGAGACAGTACATGAATGACCTTGACCTCGCTTGTGGGGTCACAGTGCAACATACATGAATTTTACTCTTCATTATAACTTGAGAACTACTTGAACTTTGATGTTGCACATGTAAGTGTTCTTCTATAAAGGTCAGACTTACTCAGAACATGGTGTCCTTGATCCTTTCCCAAGTTCATAGAGCTGCAAGTGTGATGAATGTCAAGATCAGCTGAGGCACGGGCTGTTCACACAGCCCTCTTGTTTTTAAGTACGCACAGTCATAGTGCCAAGTTTTGTCAAAGTAACGCTTATTGTGTAAACATTTTTTTTTGTTTTTGTTTTTGTTTTTTTGTTTTTTGTTTTTTTTGTGTGTAAACGTGGCAACTGTTTTCCCTGAATCAAATTTTCTTGTGCAAAATGTGATAGAAAACCTTGTATAGAGCTTTGCAGGTTTCCAAATTATTTTGGCAAATAAAATAGGTCCAAACCAACCAAATTTTGTTAACTGAAGATAAACTGGATATGGAAAAATGGCAATTGTGGTTCCCGATGTTGAGACCATTAATGCTAATCAGGCAGGGTCTGAGGGTTAAATGGGAGTATGTTGGACCATCTCTCGATCATGAGGCCCTTGTTACTGTTCATAAACCCTGGCTTATATGGCCACAATCATCATGCAAAAAGTGTTGATATCTATGGTATGGCTCCCATCAAGAAATACACCTCCTCGTGTGGTCTTTTCTTCTTTCAGTAGGTATGGCCATATTTTACCCAGCCACTGTATCATAAGGTCCATGCCAGCACAGGAACCAAATAATTAACACTTTGTTCACTTTGTCGGAGTAAAATTAGCTCCAGCAGAATGAATTTATCATAGTCCATCTTCCAAGCTATTGCTTGCACCAGTTGATCATGTGATATAAATAAAGCATCTGGCTGCCAAAACCTGCCCACAAAGACTATGAAACATGTACATTCATGAATATACAAGCTGGTACTCAAAAACTATTGTGATTGGGTTTGTAGAACACCTGCCCATCCGAATCTGGGGATTCTTTGGAATATAACGGTACATGTACTGCACTTTACAAATTTTACTTTTTCCACAATTATTCTATATACATCTGCATAATTACCAGATGCACCTGTTTCCCCCCAGCACTAGATGACGAGTAACATTTGACCCAGCTGATCACATTTTGTCTATTCAAAAATATCTACACGTACAATTACAGACACACCCTTTGCCTCTTGAACTGTTGCAACTCCTGAGCATGCCAAGGTAGTGTTGTGGTTCAGCTGGGTATCGAACCTGGGACCTCTCACACCCCGAGCCAGTGTTTTGCCATTATGCCAAAAGTCCAGCCGTTGAGTATGAGCACTCAATACTGCCTGGCTGTCGTCCCAAGGACCAAGGAATGCCCAGTGATAGCACCAAACTGACCCCTCAGGTTGCCTCCCGGATCTCCAACCACAAGAGCACAACCCCACCAGACGTCCCTCTGGCTCCCAGCCGGCCGAGCCCAACGACGAACCACCCTCAGCCACCGTGGCCTGTTGGCGTGCATTCATGTTCACCCTGACACCAATGTTGTGGTTCAGCCGGGTATCGAACCCAGGACCTCTCACACCCTGAGCCAGCATGTTGCCATTACACTAAAAGTCCGGACGTTGAGCATGAGGGCTCAACACTGCCTGGCTCTCACTACAGTAGTATGTCTGGTACCTGTGATCATTTGATGTGTTCCTAATCAACATGCATGTTTTTCCTTCCTATCAAGTCTTAATTGGACTGCTCTAGCTGAATATGTGCAACTTTGTCCTTCCATAAGCTGATTGTAAAATAAGGAAAAAAGTAACATGCAATGCATGAACGACTCTTGGCAGCATGCAAACTTGGGGGGGGGGGGGGGCACGGAGGATGCCCGTAAGAATAACACAGCGGCACATTGCTATTGTATATTGGCAAAACTGATCATCATAAATTGCATGCATAATGGATCTGAACCACAGAAAAACAAAACAAAACAGAAAAGAGAGAGTGCAAGCAATCACTGGGACACCTCCCTCTGCTTACTTGACTTGAATTGACTGCCCACAATACCCAGCCAAATATGACAAATACATCTTTGCTGCACAGTGAACCATGAACATGTTGCACTTGAGGGAAATTCTAATGATGTCATCTATTTGTAATAAAACTGGTGAATAAAATTTGAACAAAATCCTTCCAGACACTTTAAAGATATTGAAGTAAAAAAGTCAAAATTGATTGTAAAAAGGTCACTAACCACACAAATGGGTCACCAAATCTTACCAGGTAATCTCAGTCTTATAACGCATCTCAGTACCAAATTTGAGAAGAATCCACCCAAGCACTGAAAGATACAGTGGTTGCCAAGTCAAATTGACAGAAAATAGGTCACAGCATCACAAAATAGGGCACAGAGCCCTGAAAAATCTTATCAGCTTATGAGAATAATCCATTCCAATGTTTAAAAAAATTTTGATCGCAAAGTTGGTGACAGTAACTAGGTCACCATAATCATACAATAGGTCACAGTGACCTGAAATTTTTATCAGTAAACATTTGTTCCATAATATATCTCTGTATCAAATTCGGGAAGAACCTATTCAGGCACTTTGAAGTTACTGCAGTAACATAGTGAAATTGATGAACTAGGTCACAGTAGCCACACAACAGGACACAGTGAGCTAATCAGCTAATCTTCGTCTTATATTGCATCTCTACAAAATTTGAGAAGAATCCAAGCATTTTAAAGATACTGTAGTTGCACATACTTGCACTGCAATCAATGGGAATGTATGCATTAACCGATAAGAGTCCTAATTGACCAAAAAAAAAAAAAAAAAATGTTAAAAATCAGAGATATGGAGTATCTTCACCTAGTAAATAACTTAATTTGACCTTTCTACAGAAGAATGTACATGACAGTTTTTGACAAGTTGAAAAAGGCTTCATCACACAAAAATTCATTACCCCCCCCAAAAAAAAATCACAGTGCCACCTGGTGAACAAATTAAGGTCTAGGCGTACCTGGAAATACCACTCTGCAATTTCAAAGCAATTGGCCTGGCGGTATTTGAGATTTTTTCAAGATTTTGCCCAAAAATGAACAAAAAAAATCATGATATCAAAAAATTGCTGGAACGTGACTATTTGAACAAACTTGGTAGAGACCACCCAAGGTACATCCCCACCAAGTTTCAAGTGAATCGTGCTGACAGTTTTTCAGACGTCAATGTGAATTGTTGACAGATGGCTGGCATCACAGCCAATGATGGATGAAGGACTGTATAAGCTCAGCTGAGCTAAAAAATACAGCACCACCTGTTGAACAAATAAGGTATTCCCAAGAAATATCCTTACGTAATTTCAAACAAATGGTAAAGTGGTTTGTTAGAATTTTTAAGACTTCGCCCTCCCTCCTCCATCCATACACACATAATACAAACATGGGCTTTATAATGGGCCATTAACAATACAGGGATCAAGGTGAATCCACAATGCCACAGTCTATGGATCACTCACAGCTCTCTCAAATTCAACCAGGACACAATCACCTGCATGTTGGAGGCACATTGATCCCTGCATTGTTAAGGGCCCCTATCACAACCCATAGGCACCCAATACCACACTCACTTTTTGCACCTTTCTGGCCATTATCTCACTTTCAAGAGTTTTTCTTTTTGTGCAACTCCTCAGTAGATATGACCATAGCTATTGTGTCCATGTTCCAGAAGATTCTGTGATCAATGGGAGCTGCCCTTTTTTTGTCTAATGAGTACATGAAGGGCTGGTGCAGCAGAGGTTGAAGAGTGCATGGGTTTAGAAAGGAACTCCCTGGAATCTGAATCCATGCCTCCAGGTGGATGGATGGGCAGATGGACAGGCAGATAGATGCATGATGTAGGGGATGACAATACCTTCTGACAATAACCCATGTGTGAGTATACAAGAACAATGGCTTAATTGGCCTGTCAATAGCTGAATACACAAGTCACGTCCCAATGGTCTTGCCTGATGTCCTGCAAGGGTGTGGGTATTTTGCAAAGAAATACACTGGGAACATGTACATTTTCCCAAAAAACTGCCCACAGAAACTAGGGATACACTTTGTATGAAAAATGCTGAAAAGAAAGTTTTGCAGTCATACTTAATGTTTTACATACTTAACTTATGAAATGCCCAGTCAATGGTGGAATACATACTTTATTCAAATTTATCAAAGTTTGCAGGACTTTCTATTGTTCTTTATGTTCACTCATGCATTTCACGCACATACACTATTTATGTACCCTAGTTAAAAAAAAATACCCTAGTTAAAAAGTACAGGGTTTGGTACTTTTTCTGCTTCACATTAAGGCTGAACCAACATCTTTCCTTTGATTGGAGATGAAGTTCCTAACCTTTGCCAAGGAATGCCGATGACCTGAAGCATGTAGATCTTGACAGGTTTCAGTAACAATTCTTCTAGAAGATGTTAATTTTCGGTCAATGAGAAAAGGCAGTTAAAATATTATAACAGGCACTTGTAATCCAAGCATGTTTGCTTCGTTTGATCAAGCCAGAGCTTTTATATCAACTCTTAAATAGTATCAGCCATAACAAAATTTATGACACTGTATATTGGTCAGTTAAGAAAATGCCTCGTAAATGTACATGTATTTGTAACTTCTGCCTTTTCATCCAACTTTCTCAGCTGCTGTAGCACCCAAATGTCACTGCCTTTTCATCCAACTTTCTCAGCTGCTGTAGCACCCAAATGTTACTGCCGTTTCCTTCAATATCTTAATTTACATGTCCATGTACTTCATTTTCTCTTTGACATTCCAACATTTTTAATGACCCTAGTTCACTAGAAAAATACTTAGTACCGGCACTAGATGCGGCAGCGCAATGATCATTACCCAGTGTCCTTAGCGGCAGGTAGGACATCTATTCCAGAGCCACCATTGTTGTCATTACCACAGCGTAGAACAGCACACACCTCTGAATTGATTCCGAAGTTTGCAACTATTTATTGCTGCTACAAGGAAGAAAATGCCTGTTTACCATTGTACATTACCAGGCTGCATGGCAGAATCAAGGAAATTGAACAATCTTCAGAAATATTCATGGATGGATGGCGTAACTTTGTGGAGCTTTCCACCAAAGGGTCGCGGTGATGAGAGCACCGCTGTAAAGCATGTCCTACTTATCAACAGTAACTGGGCCAAAGGTTATCAGTGCTCAGGTGTGGGATCATCGCGCTACACTTTTGGGAGGCAGGAACCAGCGGTACAAAGTAAATTTCAAGGGAACTATTGTTGACGAGATGTACAAGGAGAGCATGTGCCATATCAACAACTTTCCTGTACACATGCTGGGCACTTACCACCACAGTCACACCAAGCAAAAACTGTGGATTCAATTTGGTCTTAACTACTGGGATAGGATTAATATTATGGTCCAAATTCTCAGATTACCATATAGGAGAAATAGAGAAACAAGTCTCGTTTCTTTCAAAAAGGAATGAGACTTAACTGGTATAAAAGGGGAGTGAAGTTGTATAAAAAGTGAAACAGAATATAAACTAGGGTTTGAAAACATAATCACTTAAAATGTCATTCACAGGGTCAATGTGATTATGAAGTAATTGGACACGTGTATGTCCTGCACATGGTCAAACAACCATGGATGCTGTACATAGCTTTTCATGTAGTGACTGGCTGAAATTACAATAAATCTAAGAAAGATATGTGTAAAACAAACAATATATTTTTATTGACAATATATGGAATAGTATATGCGATGGAGTGCTAAAATTTGTAAATGGGCTGAAGAGTAATTTTTGGCACTGTATCTTTGACAAAGAAATATGAAACTGTAAGTGCGGAGTTCATAATCCCTCAAACTAAAACAATGCCAGACTGCGTAGAGTCTGGCAAAAATAACCCCAAGATCACTGCATACACGGATAAGCATTTTTTTGATAAACAATCATATAGATAAGCAGTTCATGTCAGCCAACAATGAAAACAACGATAACAATCACAGCTTTCTTGAATTGTTTGCAAATGTATGAAGACCACATCTGATAAACCAGCACTCTGATATACTTATAAATGCACTCTAATACTGAGTTTTGTCCAGCTACATTTCATTGAAAGCCAAAACAGACGTTTCCAAATCACACACATGTACTAGTTGAAATTTCTCTGGTATCCCTCTGTCATGATGAACATATATACTATTGTATACCAAGAGGTCAACTTGAACTCCATTGCACTAAAAAAATTTGTCTTAATAGCTCTTTCATATACTTATAAGTAAAACACCTGCACAACTCTGGAAACTTCATGGAAAATAAGACCACTGTCCTATACACAGAGCACAAATATGTTAGGAAAATATCTGAATTGAGCAAAAGGCCAAGTGACAGGAAATTTACTGATGATACTCTGTCTTAATGTGAAATTAAATTAAATAACTCTCACAGCCCAAAAGTAGCTCGATGTAAAAATCTGGTCTGCTTTGTCCTCTTTGCTTATTTAAAATTCATATCAGAAAACAGCTTGAATGAGAATATTACACGAGGCCTGTATGAACAGAATGGCCCCCCCCCCATGAACAACTTGCTTTGGTATTGGCTGAGTACATAAAAACTCAACCTCATGCTGGCGACATCAAGAACTTTACTGTACGCTGCACTTAGATTGTGCACCAGATACGTTGCAGCAACCAGAAGGCCCTGGGAAAATGATTCTCTTTATCAGATTGATTTGCATAAGTGGACACAAGGGAATAGCGCAAAGATGTTATCTACACCCTTGCTGGTACTTGAAGTACTTGGGATAAGACTTGTTCAATGTTTAAGCATGCTGTCACCATCATGCTCTGGCAAAGAGAACTAGTTTCAGTGGACCTGGGTACCCCTGCTCAGAAGAACTGGACCAAAACCACTCTCCATAGAGAGAATTAGCAAATGTGAACGGGTCCTTAATCCAGAAGGGGCTGGGCTAAATAGCAAATAGATTTCTATTAAATGCTCTGTGCCTATAACACTAGCTGAAGTACAGAACTCGCCTGCAGAACCTTGTGACTGGCGAGCGTAAATGGAGGTAGAATGCTTTACAGGCAAGCATACAGATCTTAATTCATAGAAGGAAAGGGTTTCAGTGGCTTCCCAATGTGGTAATCATGGATTTTTCAAGTGTTGTGAGGTTGTTCATCTCCTTTACACCTGCTTCTGGTCATATTCAGCTGCATGGTAACATACACATGTGTAAATATTATGATAGGATTACTTAACTTCTGACAGTGGTCCCCCCCCACACACACACACCCACCCCACCCTCCCACACACACATCATGACAGCACTGCCATCTATGTTCAGAAATCTTGCTATATGTGCTTGGCCACACAATTCGACAGCCTATTGCCTGTTAATCACTTTCACTGGCAGCACTTTTCAGTGATCAACTGTGTCCCATCTGTAAATGTATAAATACAGAAGTTGTTTCTGAGCTGTGCGTAACATGATATTTGTGGACATATTTTAAACCAGTAAAATTATAATATGGTATGTTAACATCTTGAATATACTTGTAATAATCCTATATTTCCAACCATTAAATAATGTGTGTACTTATGGCACTTAAACTTCTAAACACCATACTGTAAATCCACTTAATTGCACTGAATTTTTACTTTAACTTATTTCACTGATGGCAGGAATCCATGAAATAAAACACTGTCAAAAAGGTACCTTAACATTTTTGTTCAATAGGAGCTATGTTCAAATGGTGGAATTAAAACTTTATTACATGTCTGAAATGCAAAAACTCTGAAAATTTATGCATGTGAAAATAAATAGATTTACAGTACAATGAAACCTGTCTTCAAAGACCACCCCTAGGGATGACCACATTGTTGTCTCTCAAGACAGGTGGTCTCTTGTGTAAGAAATATAGATAGGCCTAACATATAGAGTTCTGAACAAGGTATCTTGAAAAGGTGGCTTTTCAAGGCAGGTGATCTCACATTGGAGTAATCTCTCAAGTTAGGGGCCACAGCATTTGCTATCACTCAAAGTTATTATCAATAATGTGTTCCATTCACACAAGGACTATCTTCTTTCATGGACTTCTTCAATTTGTCCATAAACCGTTTCCTGTTCTTGGGTAATGTAGCAAAGTATTCCTTTTGTTCCTCTGAATAACGTCCAATCACAGGAATGACATCACGGAATGCCCAGTCCTGCCAGTGCATGTTAAACTTTTCAAGAAAGTCAGCTTTCTGTTTGTCTGTTGGAAGAACATCTTCTGGTTCAACCTGAACAAGATCTGGACACAACAAGTTCTTGAATATTAAGACACCTCGTAGAGCAAACCAGCCACCATACTTAGGATGTAAACTTGCACCATAGATTTTCTGAAACGTAAGACAACATTAAAGCTGTATTATGTATACTATATGTGGACATGTACATATTAAGAGACCATATACGAATGTATTTTTATATTCCTACCCATTTCTCTCAGAACTTTGGCCCACAAAGGCATATGTGACACGGACAGATCATCGTTTGTTGTAAAACACAAAACCACCAGTCAGAACTGCATTATAAAACACAGACACCTCCACTCAGTCCTTGGTTTGTCCCATTGACAGCAGAATGTGTGGAACTGTATATGATACATGTGTCATTATGGCAAGTTGTGTACCAGCTCCCTTGGCTTTTACCCTGTCTTCCTATTAGCAATCTGTGACAAAATAGACATTTTTTGGATCAAATTTACTGCAGTATCCTTGTTTATTAATCATTTTGCAGACTAATATCTGAATTGTGGCCATCAAAGAGGTCACTCCAGTGAGATTGCCACTATATAACCCTTGACCTTGATCAACAGACCCTTATGCCTGCCTTGCAGTCAAAGTGAGGCTACTATTCTTTGCACAGTATTTTCTAAGGGGTCAGCCAAAATTATCAACATTTTCAAAACTGTACACAGAGTACTCTTTCTTGTAGCCTCCCCCCCCCCCCCCGTACTCTGAAAATGTTGATTTTTGGCTAAGTATTGGTCAACATTTTCAAAATTAGTTAAAAACGTACATTGATCTTGACCCCTCCCCCTTGCATACTCTATGTCCTAATGTGAAAATGTTAATAAAAATGGCTGACCCCTAAGTGTAACAGCAGCCTACATTATAATGTTCAGGAAACTGCATAAGAAGTAAAACTATGTTTGCACATCTAATTAGCTCTGGGTACAACAATGTGTCAATATTTATTGTTCCATTTAAGCAATTTCCTAACTTTAATGAACTTACTGTCTTCTCATCCCAAGGGTCGTTCACCAGATCAGTACGTTTATAATAGCGTGCTGCCCCTGCCACATGACCTGCTGTCTGGACTAGCACCTTGGGGCGGTGGTTGGGGTGTAACTCATAATCCAGTATGTATTCTGATTCATGTTCCTTGCATGCCTGAAAATATTTATAAAAAGATGTCACGTCAGTTCATTTTATTTGAAGATTCGGCATGGATGCATTGACCACAGTATCTCAATCCATACATGCACATATACTTGTACATTGTACGTGTATGTGATTACCTGCATACACTACTCTCACACCACAGTACTAAAATGCAGCAGACTGCATCCAAATATCTGCTTGTAGGCAAGGGTTGGTCCATACCACATGTACACACTAGTCCATTTTTCATTTTTGCACTGTGTAGTTTGCGTCCAAATATCTGCTTGTAGGTAAGGGTTGATCCATACTATACACTAGCCCATATTTTTATATTTGTACTATGCAGAGTGAAAATTATTGTCTATATAATATACTGAGAGCATATCCTGTACGCCATACTTGGCAAAATTTGTTTTTCATAACTTGTGTAACACTGAGTTAATATCTATACCCATAACATAAAGGTGCACCATAAATTCTGTACGTTGGAGAAATTTGATCATTTTTATCCAATGGTGAAAACTTGCCGATTTTTTAGTGGCACATGTGCATGGATAATAACATGTACATTATTCCTGTACTCTGTACTAATACATTTTATGACCCCTTCCCCCCCCCCCACCCCCATGTAACTGATGGAAGTACAGGGTCAAGTAACTGTGAGTCTCAATATCCTGTTGGATATTTCTCTTCTTTTTGTACTTTTGCTGAGAAGATACCTACCTGGATCACATGATGCCCCATATCAACCCAGGATAGCATGATCCTCAAAAACCCAGGAATTCATAATTTTTGTTCTTGTGTGTGGATCCCACATTTTAATCACTTATGTCCACATAAAGGACTTCTGCATTCCTTGATACTAAACTAGCAACCTTGCTCTCTCTCTCTCTCTCTCTCTCTCTCTCTCTCTCTCTCTCTCTCTCTCTCTCTCTCTCTCTCTCTCTCTCTCTCTCTCTCTCTCTCTCTCTCTCTCTCTCTCTCTCTCTCTCTCTCTCTCTCTCTCTCTCTCTCTCTCTCTCTCTCTCTCTCTCTCTCTCTCTCTCTCTCTCTCTCACGCTTAAAAACTTTACATGTTTTATGACTTACATTATGCATTATATACTCCATATACTGGGAAATAGTTGCATTTACCAAGATAGATTTATAGGATACCTTAGCAACTGTATTTAAGGACAAATGTCATAAATAATGCCGCTGTACCTCTTTTGCTAGACCAAAGTAGTGACCCATGGTTTCATCAATTGGGTCTCTCACACAGTCAAATCCTTTCTGCCAAAGAAATGTTTTGAAGCCTTTGTCAAACATCCAGGGTGTGCTGATAATAATGAAGGCTAGCGTGTCATCTTCATAGGCTAATTTAAACTTTTCTCCCACAACAGCATTGTACCAGCCAATCTGCAAAAATGTACAAATTACTTTTTATGTAATTGATCATGAAAACATGTCTGAAATTGAACACAGATAAGCTGAATTTCCATCAAGATTTGCAAATCAAACCAAGGACTACTCATCATGATATCCACAAGAGATAAAAAGCTAATCCTTGATTATTTTCAAATGTCACCATAGTTACACTGAGAGATAAGTACGCAGGTTTCAAATTGATCATGACATACTTTACTCGGAAACATAAAAGTCATAATGAGGAATTGAGGGGATAGGTATCATATGCTCTGGGTGGCATCCACCAGAGGGCACTTTAGTCTGAGGAATTGGAATCATCCATCCCCATACCTTTCCATAATTACAATTTGCAACCTAGTAGATTGGTGGAGAAAAAAAAGCACCCTGCCATGCTGTCACAAAAAGTGCTACTCTGGTGTTGGGAAGTGGTAGAGGGGGATATGCCAATTAAAAAATGAGTCACTTTTCCAAATCTAAGAGTGACCTTGTAAAAAGACAGCATACCCCAGTCGACTAGTCACAGGATTTTTACATTTTGACCCATATACAGTGAAACCTCATTATAACGACACTCAGATATCTGACATATTCAATATAATGACACAAATTTTCCTGGAAAAACGTGTATTTTCTTTGTTATTTGATTTATTTATCTAACATATTCAGTTACCTGAGACATTCCTTAGGGAATAGATGGTGTCATTAAAACAAGTTTTCTCTGTATTACATTTAGGGCCTGTATTTTTCCGTTTTTAATGGAAAAGGAACAGAATTTGGAAATTTCTGGCTGGTGAAACGGAATTTCTAGATTTTTGAAATGGAAAAATACAGGTCCTATACATAATACTGTAGGTGGCACCACCAGCATTGATGTCAAGGTAGATTTTCATACACTACAAAAAGTCATGAAAGTAATATGGGCATAACTCAAAAACTCCTGGGTACATACCCGAGCACTGACAAGATTTTCACAGAATTGGTGACTCCAATATTCCAACTCGCCATTTGACCTTGACTTTCAACTAGGATTGAAAAATTGCTATGTTCAGAATGTGTGCTCCACTTCTGGCTTTCCATACATGATCAATTTGTTCAAATCGGGTAATAACTTTTTGAGCTATCAAAAAAAAAAAAAAAAAAAAAGGAAAAAAAAAGTCCCATGGGCCTAGTGCTCTGCTGACATATATAGGGACAAATAATAGGATAATTGGTGAGTAAGATGGAGACAAGGAGAAATGTTTTAAATATGATTTATTAAGTAAATTATATGGGAAGCTGTGTTTACTATCTATTTGACAAATTTTCCATAAAATGCAACAGATGGCACCACCAGTACTTCACGCACAATAGGGATTTGTCTCTGTAATAAATGCAATGTTTTATTCACATTTATAGCCAAAATTAGATGCACAAGGCCCACCACTAGATACTCACTTCTATCACCTTTTTCGTCCTAGTGACATTGAACAAGCAGGTCAAGGTCATCCATAATGTGTAACATTATAGTTTTAGCCATAATATATATCCCATAAAGTTGGTAAGCTTAGCTGCATTCATTGCTAAAATAATGAATTTATATATTAAAGTTTGAACACTTTTGACTAATAATTTCTGTATTTTAGGTGGCACCACTAGTATCAACCTTGATTGAGATTTTAACCTCCCCCCAAAATCCAACCACATTTCACGAAGATCCACCAACAATTAAACATGCTACAGCAGTACCAAGATTTTCACATTTCAACCTTTATATCACATAGTACTGCAGGTGGCACTCCCATATCTAAACTGACCCAGATTTTAATACATCCTATAAGTCCTGAAAGTTACGCTGGGCTAACTTGAAAACTGGATGGTATTGAGCTGTAACGAGCAAAAGTTTACAGATGGTCAGACAGACATCAGCAGTCACATCAGCTCTGCAACCCTAGGTCAGCTGACCTAACAATAAACTTGGACAAGCACCAAACTTGATAATTACTGGGTTAATATGACCCAAAAAGTAGGTCACTGAGTTCAATTTCAAGGACAATGTAATACAGTGCCATTTTGATCTGGAGGTTCAATACTGTCAGTCTGTGCCATTGATGTACAAGCTACATTATGCTGGCATTGCAATAGGAGACATTCATATTTAACTGCGATCCT
The DNA here is from genome assembly GCA_964020975.1 of Hermodice carunculata. NCBI lineage: Eukaryota > Metazoa > Annelida > Polychaeta > Eunicida > Amphinomidae > Hermodice > Hermodice carunculata. Next base: position 67,115,821 of record OZ026630.1, on the reverse strand, counting down.
GCTCACTTCCTGTGTTGCTGGAGCAACAGACTGATGCTTTCACCATGATCAAGGCAGATTTGTATTATATACTACATAAACATCCATAAATAACACCTTTTCAACCAAAAGAGAGCCCATTTCTAATCAATTTAGGCATCCTGTCTGTTTCAAATATATGTTAATACATTTTCTTAAGATTATTGTGTGTTTGTGTTGTTCATTTTGTTGAGAAAGTACTTTTGACCATGCTAAATACATGGATCTGCCCTGATGCAGGTGGCTCCCTCTTTTGCTCAATAGGTGTTAGAGTAGGACTGCATTTAGATATGAATACATCCTATTAAAAAATAAACTCTTTCAACTTTACAGGACAGTTGAACTAACAAAAATAAGTCAAGGTCACTGATTTTATATAACACATTTGCATTGGACATGATCTATATGTCTTAATTTTGCATGTCTAATTCAATAAATTTTCAAAATATGGAATTTCACGTATTTCAACACATTTTGGTTCATAATTTCCGTCTAGTTATACGTGTCAAAAAATACAGTGAAGTTGCAGCACCACCTGTTGAACAAAATAAGGTCTAGGGGTCCCCACAAGTGTCCCCATTCAATTTGAAGCAATTGGCTGGGCAGCATACGAGAAGCTTACTTAACATTTTGCAAAAAAATCAACAACAAAATTCACTAAAAATCCAAAATTCACTGGACTGTGACCATTTGAACAAACCTGGTAGAGACTCATCCCCACCAAGTTTCAAGTGAACCTGCTTGATGGTTTTGGATAAGTTACAAATGTGAATTTCCATTGCAATCCCCATCTATTCACATAAATAGAATGCGTGCATCAACCAGCAAGCACCGGAGTTGAAAAAATCATTAACAATCTGGCATCAAGAACAAATCATTTAGAACTAGGAGTCCCTAGAAGTGTTCCTGTGTCATATCAAAGCAATTATGTGAGCCGTTTTGGAGAAGAAGATTTTTTAAGTTTTGCCCCAAAAAAGAACAAAAAAATTCATAAAAAATCCAAAAATCACTGGGGTGTGACAATTTGAACAAACTTGGTACAGACCCACCCAAGGTACATTGCCACCATGTCTGAAGTGCATCGATCTGCCTGATGGTTTCAGAGAAGACATCAAAAATGTGAATTAGCAATAGAATGCCAGTTGATTTCGATAGTGATCACTGGGAAATAAAGTTTTCCGCCGGTTCAACGTATAGGCGGAAAACATTGTTTTACCGGGTCGGAAAGTAACACGTACAAAACAAGTCTTTGTGGCTTTACAGCCGGGTATTTCATGTTATGGGGGTGAAGTAAGTACAGTCATATATAAACCCTTGTGATGCAAGGGGAAAATCATTCCAGGCTTGCCCGTTCACACGTCTTGGCTTATTAATCGCTCATTGGGACTGGTGACTGGTCTGCGGCGTCAACGCTTTATACTCCATGTGGCTGTGGGGCTTTCTAGCTTTGCTTGGCATTTTCGCTAAAGTTTTTGTAATGACAGACACGGACACCGGTTTTGTGGCTTCAAATTCTGCCAATGTTAATATGGGCGACTCAGAGAGTTCTGCTACACACAACGCAGGGGGAGAAAACATGTTATTGCAAAGTATAAGCACTCTTATTGACAGAAAATTCGACCATCTTAAGCAAGAGGTGGCGTACAAAACTGACGAGGGCATTGATGAGATGAGACGCATTCGGTTTTCTGAGCGCAGGGCCTTTAACTGTAAAGGCAATAAGAAACCGTTTGAATTTAATGAAAAAATCCTGGATTGTATGGACACTGCGTCTACAAGCATTGAACATAAGAAATACGACAACGCCAACGCTGTGCTTGAAAAAGGTAAACTTTTTCTACAAGATAGGCAAAAGTTGATTTTGATCGCGGATACCGAAAAGTTGGGATGGAAAGTGGCAGAGGAGTACGAATTCAACGAGTTATGTACGGACGAAGACGACCAGCGCAAATTGTAGGGGGCTGTCCAAAGGGCGGAAAAGAGAGCGAGGGAGGAACAAAAGGAGGTCCAGGCGAAACGGCGTCGGACGTCAGGGCCAACGCCCCATCCGGGAACTTCTCCTGTGGTGCCCGGACAGGACATTCAGACGATTATCAGGCGCACACCAGGTGGGGACCGGTCCAAGGATATCTGCCATTTCTGTGGACAACTAGGACATTGGCGGGCTGACTGTGCGGCGCTGAAACGTCTGTCCACACAACAGGCTGGACAGTTAAGTACTTTTTCGGTGATTCATAGATTGGGTCATAGTTTTCTAGACAAGACAGATGTAATTTCCCCTATAGGGAGGCTAGCCAATAAGATTAAGTTTTGGCGGACCATATCAGATTCTAAATTTATTTTGGGGGTCATTTCCGAAGGTTACAAGTTACCTTTTGTATCAACTCCCGCGTCTGCAAAATTTGCAAACAATGTTTCTGCGCACAAGCATTCGGAATTTGTTGACATGGAAATTGAAACCTTATTTTCAAAGGGGTGCATAAAAATTTCCAGAGAAGAACCTTATATGGTAAATCCATTGTCCGTTAAGGAAAACAGATCTGGAAAGTTGAGATTAATATTGGACCTAAGTTTCCTCAATTTATTTTTGTTTAAAAACAAATTTAAAATGGAAGACATTGCCGCTGCAAGAAATGTTTTCGACAAGGGTTCCTTTGTCTTTGCCTATGACATTAAATCTGCCTATCATCATGTTGAAATCAACGATGAATTTCATACTTACCTTGGATTTAAATGGTGGTACAAAGATGCTGTTACCTATTTTGAATTCCGTTGCCTTCCATTTGGTTGTTCCACGGCATCATATTTGTTTATCAAATTATGTAAACCCCTAGTTCAAAAATGGCGAAGCTTAGGTATTAGAAACTTGATTTATATTGACGACGGAATTGGAGGGTCTGTTGATAGGGACGAGTCGATCAAGCAGTCGGAAATAGTGAGGGAAGATCTCAAAAGCTCGGGTTTTTTAGAAAGCCCAGATAAATGTGAATGGACACCAAAACAAAAGGTGAAGTGGCTAGGGCACATTATCGATTTTAAGAACAATGTAATATCGGTTACAGAACAAAGAGTTGAAAGTTTAATCAATCATATCAAAGAAGTTCTGTTTCTGGCCAACTTGAAATGTGTTCCTGTGCGTACAATCGCAGCCATTGCTGGTAAAAATCAACTCCATGTATCATGTGCTTGGTAATTTGGCAAAACTACGAACACGCTTCATGCATATGGATATAGAGAAAAATGATAAGTGTCATGGAGATCAAATGTAAAAATGTCAATGGAATCAATATCAGAGTTGATCTTTTGGTTTAATAATATCAGGGTATTAAATCGGGCTCCTTGGTGCTTACTGGAAGTCACCAATAGCATTCCTGCCAACGTAAAGGTATATAGTGACGCGTCTAAATTGGCCTATGGAGGATTTATTTTGCCAGATGGATATGGTTCCTTTATTATCCAAGGTAATTGGTCGCAGGAAGAGGTTGAACAGAGCTCCACAAGGTGGGAACTCAAAGCAGTTGAAATGATGCTACAATCTGTTAAAACTAAAATACAACACAGAGTGTTACTATGGCACACAGACAATCAGTGTGTGCCATCAATAATAAAAGGGGGCAGTATGAAATTGCACTTGCATACCATTGCAATCAGCATTTTTAACATTTGCCAACAATTTGATATCCAATTAAAACAGATTTGGGTCCCAAGAGAGAAAAATGAAATAGCAGATTTATTGAGTAAAATTTGCGACAAGGATGATTGGTCGCTGGACTTTCACGTCTTCAAGATTTTAAATACAATTTGGGGTCCTTTCACAATAGACCGATTTGCCACTTTTTACAATACAAAGTGTGTAAGGTTCAATTCGAAATTCTGGAACCCAAATACAGAAGGAGTTGACGCTTTTAATTTTCATTGGGGAGGGGAAAATAATTGGGTCGTTCCCCCGCCATGCATGATTACACGAGTCATCAAACACATGAAGAAATGCAAGGCAAATGGTGTTGTGGTAATTCCTTTGTGGCGATCAAGTAAATTTTGGCCTATCATTTGTCCGGATGGGACACACTTTGGTGACTACATGTGGGATTGGAGGTTATTACCAGATTTGCCCGGAATTGCGCACTTTGGCAAATATCGCAATACAGTTTTTTGTGGGAAAAAGTTGAAATTTCGCATGCTTGCACTTCGAGTGAATTTCTGTTTGCCTGCTCGAAAAGCGACACTGGGGTTTTGCACGCAGCTTACAGGTAAATGTAGTATATGTGCATCTAATATCGAGCCATGTAACATTTACAATCTATGAAAGTTAAAGTGGCTTTTGATAAGCATACATATATGTACATAAGGCTGAGTTGACTAAATCGAATATAGGCTGGTGGTTCGTTACCAGGCAAGCGAGTATGACATGATCGATTGGAATATTGGTAGTCTTGGAAGGCTACTGGTTGTACATGTGAGGTACAGGTATGCTTTGGGCGCAAGACATGCATGTGAGTATGGTTACCGCAGATAGGTGGCCTATGGGAGGCATATGAGCACCTGGGATAGGTGGCCGTTTGGAGGCACATGATCACCTGGGATAGATGGCCCTTTGGGGGTGTATGATTACCTTGGAAAGGTGGCCTTTGGGAGGCTTATGATTACCGCGGACTGATAATTGTTTTAAGGCATAATTACATGATCATACATTCATGAAAACCTTATAAGAATGTAATCGTCCCAGTAATTGGCATTCTTAAATATTTTCTTATTTTGCCATTCTTAAGACTATTAAGTTATCAATGAGATATTAATACAAGATTTAATGTTACAATGCATCAACTTAACCAGTTCAAACAATCATAAAATGGCTCGAATCTTAAGTTATATATCAACATATTACTGGTAGGAATGCATTTTATAGGCATTTTACTTCACGATCTGCTTACAGTTATAATTACACATATTAAACTAGAGTCCATTGGATAAAATATTATTGTACTATCAATACACATGATCAGGAAGATTATGCTTAGAGCCGATATTTTACATTGCAGACATGAAAGTTTGGAAGCAAATGGCCATTTGTGGAGCTTACAAGAATGATCTGCCTGAGGAACTGAGACCACTGATTGATAAATTACCCACTGTCCTTTTGCAATCAAAGGCGGCGGGAACGGTTCGGACCTATGTTGGACATTTGAAGCCATGGATTACATTTGCCAAGAGATCATTTGGTATGACTGTTTTCCCAGCTAGACCCATGGATTTAACGGTTTTCTTTCCACAATTACTTGAGGACAAGAAGTCCGCAAATGCTATTGTGAGTACTTATTATGCTTTAAAATGGGTTCACCAATTTTCTGATCGCTCTTGCAATCCTTTGGATAACGCACTCATCAAGAACGTTGTTGAATCTGGCAAAAGAGTATATGCCAAACCAGTAGTTCATAGACCTGCTTTACCAGCTGAAGCTCTCAGCTTGTTGTGCTTGAAATTTCAAGATTCAAAGGACATTTTGGTGCGCAGAGACATTGCAATGTGTTTATTAGCGTTTGCGGGTTTTTTAAGATACAGCGAGTAGTCCAATCGCCGCTGCAGAGACGTCAGAATATTTGAACAGCATGCCCAATTGCATATAAGTAAAAGTAAGATGGACCAATACAGACAAGGTGATGATCTACTCATTAGTGCTACTGGCAATGTGTCGTGCCCTGTTCATAACTTAAGAAAGTTCTTTGCTATGGCAGGAATAGATACTTCGTCTGATCAATTTTTATTTAAACCAGGTTTCAAAACTGGGAATATAAGCAAACTAGTAAAAACAAACAAAAGTCTAAGCTATACTAGAATGAATGAGATTATTAGAAATCGTTTGAGGGAGTTTCTGCCGAATGTTAACATGTATACTATACATTCGTTTCGATCTGGGGGTGCTTCAGCAGCAGCACAATCGGGAATTGATGAGCGAATTTTTCAGAGACATGGGAGGTGGAAATCACAGGAGTCTAAAAACCGATATGTAGAGGACAGCCTCAGCAAGCGGTTGTCGGTTACACAAAAACTGGGTTTGTAAGTTCATCGTGGCTTGAGAGTAAAGTCATGAGCTGGGGTGAAACATTATAACCAAATTTGTGGGCTTAAGTAGCTATTTATAAAGCCACTTTGTTGCCGTAAACTATACTTGTTCATACGATCCAGACTCAGCGCGAGCTCTCTTCTAATTATATACATGCGTTATTCTTTTATTCTTTGTAAGGTAATGGCTAATGTTAAGTAGAGGTAAAACTAAAGTTTTCCGCCGGTTCAACGTATAGGCGGAAAACATTGTTTTACCGGGTCGGAAAGTAACACGTACAAAACAAGTCTTTGTGGCTTTACAGCCGGGTATTTCATGTTATGGGGGTGAAGTAAGTACAGTCATATATAAACCCTTGTGATGCAAGGGGAAAATCATTCCAGGCTTGCGCGTTCACACGTCTTGGCTTATTAATCGCTCATTAGAATTTAATGTTGATGCTTTGAGAGAATTGGAAGACATGGAGTATACCTGCTACGCTTTCTAGAGTTGTTGGCCCAGGGGGTTTTATCTCTAGTTTTGGTGCGGGAGGTATTATGTTGATACTGACTGGTTGGAAGCTGGTAAACCTTGTGATTCACTGAATTGTTAAAGTTTAAAATATATCTTTCTGAACCGCAATTTATTATGCATATCAATGTATATCTGTCACGGTCCTGTAAGCCAATAAAGACTCAGCGCGAGCTCTCTTCTGATTATATACATGCGTTATTCTTTTATTCTTTGTAAGGTAATGGCTAATGTTAAGTAGAGGTAAAACGGTACCTTTACTACAAGTACCTGAATTGAAAAAAATCATTAAAAATCAGAAATCCACAGCAGTGCCACCTAGTGAAAAACTTTGTTTGACCCTTCCACAAGGAACACATCCACAAAGTTTCAGCTTAATCTGAGAGATGGTTTTGGGGAAGAAGTCGAAGAAAACGAAAACACTCAAAAAATTATTTTAAAAAAATATAAAAAACTGCAGTGCCACCTAGTTAACAAATAACCCATGTGTGAGTATACAAGAACAATGGCTTAATTAGTCTGTTAATAGCTGAATACACAAGTTACGTCCCAATGGTCTTGCCTGATGTCCTGCAAGGGTGTGTGTATTTTACAAAGAAATACACTGGGAACATGTACATTTTCACTAAAAACTGCCCACAGAAACCAGGGATACACTTTGTATGAAAAATGCTGAAAAGAAAGGTTTTCAGTCACACTTAGTGCTTTACATATTTAAATTATGAAATGCCCAGTCAATGGTGGAATACATACTTTATTCAAATTTGTCAAAGTTTGCAGGACTTTTTATTGTTCTTCATGTTCACTCATGCATTTCACGCACATACATTATTAAGAACTATGAGTCCCCAAGGAATGTTCCTGTGTGATATCAAAGCTATTGGATGAGATGTGAAAATTGCTCAATAAAGGAACATAAAATTAATAAAAAATCCAAAAATTACGGGAGCCTGACCACGTGATCAAACTTGGTACAGACCTACCCAAGGTATATTGCCACCAAGTTTGAAGTAAATCTGCCCAGTGGTTTTGGAGAAGCTGAAAATGTAAATAATGTGCAGTGGTTTTGGAGAAGCCGAAAAGGTGAATTGTGGACGCTGACAGATGACGGATGCCTAACCACCACAGAGTCAGAGCCTCAGCTGACTGAAAAAATCTTACTGTAAAATGTAATGTTCATTTTACATTTCTGTCAAATACCCCCCCCTCCCCCAACCCCCCCCCACACACACACACAAACATTTTCTAAATTTTCGAGTCATAATTAATGATAAATTAACAAACACTCCGTGGCGTGGCGTTTTTCTTCATTTTATTTTATATTTATTTTATTCATTTATTTGCAAGACCAACAGAGAGATGCCAACATTCAAAATGTCATTTCTGGGACATTTAAGTGAGAATATCCGGGACAAAGCATAACAAAGAAAAAATATCATATATTATATGAACAAATAACGTAAATTAGTCAAAATTTCTGTTAATTTCAGGGACTGTCCTGGTGATGAGGGACAGTTGGCATATCTGTTAGCACAACAGTCATCCCGACCAGACGAGAAAGTCATATTTAAGCTTAAAGTTGACGAAACAAGACTGGACATGATACGGCCATGGCATGAGGCATGAAGGTATTATTATGATACAGCTAACTCGGCGCTGACTACTATTTTTCGCGACAGCAAAAAAAAAAAAAAAAAAAAAAAATCCACCTGCATGGAGACTTCACCGGCATGTTGTGACGGAAGCTGCTTTCGAACAACAATAATGAAAAACTCTAAAATGTCATGTGCTGAAGAAAACTTGATAGGCCTACTTGGTCTGGGTCTATTGACATCAATTTTGACTTTTCATCACCTACCTATTCGGAGTATTCGGGCTTCAGTCTAGCCTCAGTATGAGGCATCATTTTGGGAGATGGTGCCCGTACTAAAACAACACTGTCGATACTCAGAAATGGGGCTAGCTTCAGTCAATCAGACACAACATTCCGCCTGGTCAGGCTGGTGGTGTATTTATAATAATACAGTACATATACTCGAAGTCAGTGTTGCTATCTTGCATAAATTGTTACTGCACATTTCACATACCTTAAACGGGTAACATTCAAATCCCGCCGGTTCAAATACTTGTCGAATTTTGTCATGAACCTGGACATGTGTGAATGTAGACGAACTCATTGCGATATGAGCAGCATGTATCTGACAGGTTGTGTCCTTGAACTTTCAACTGAACCGACTGAATGCGTGGCTCCTTGTCCTGTGGCGCCATCAAGTGGTAATATTTTTGGTAAAATGTTCTGTTCGTTTTAATGTCTGGGTGCCAACCCAGACATTTTGTTTTTCCAAGAATTCTTTCTTTCTTTCTTTCTTTCTTTCTTTCTTTCTTTCTTTCTTTCTTTCTTTCTTTCTTTCTTTCTTTCTTTCTTTCTTTCTTTCTTTCTTTCTTTCTTTCTTTCTTTCTTTCGTTTGTTCCTTTTTACGACCAAATTTGTCCGGAGTTTTTCTCAGACACTGCTATTATTCTGAAAACCACCAGACTTGCCATTATGACTGACCCACCAGTGAAATTAGGCACCTGACTTGGAATAATCATGATGTTTAAAATTATGCAAATTATGGGCAATTAAAATTTTAAAAGCTTTATCTCTTCAAAAATATTATAGATAGTCACAAAGTTCTAACTTACACATGTAGGTTTGAGACATCTGGCAAATCCAATAGCATGCAAACAAAAGTTGGGGAATTTTAATGTATGCTAAATTCAGTGAATTTCCCAGCAATCCACATTTTTACTAGGGCTTCTGCTGTACTGCATGTTACACATCTCCATGGTGCTAGGCAACTATTTTGCATTCATGATACTTGAACCTGTCTCATAAGGCAGTCTTCTAGCATTGCCTGCTAGGTGTATGGCTTGAAAGGTTTGGATCTTATGGCAAATGGGAGGTGGGGGGGGGGGGGAACTCCCAACAACTGTGTAATGAGGTTCTCAATAAAATAGAGAATCTCTTTCTGTTCATGCAAGAAACATATCTGCTCAACTCCATGTTCACACTAATGCTGGACAGAGCTGTAAGTGCACCATGACTGAGATTGACCAGTGTTGTAGCTGGTCTGTTTTCGCCTGAGGCTAGGAGTCTGCTGGGCTTATCAGTCCCAAGGGATCAGAGGAACTGGACTTCTAGGCAGAACAAGCCCGAGTATACCCTCTGTTAAAAATAGACTACATAGTATACAGAGCTGAGTTTGCTAGATCCATCAAAGTCTGGACTTACAGTCCTCAATGACTGTTTTGACAACTTGGTGAATTTTGAAAAAGCATGTAGATTTGTGTCATCTCACTGGACACTTTCATGTCTTTGTTTTCTTATAACCAGTGAGATGAAGCCTGTTCTTCATAGCCAATACCGAGTCAGTTTAGTGCATGTCTCAGTTCACAGGTACATGTACATGTAGTTTTGTGACAGCATCTGTTAAAATTTGTTCATGTAACAAAGGAACAAAGACAGTTTTGTATTGCATGTATACACATCCCTCTGAATTATAATATGTGTACACTGTACATGCACCTATACTCATCAATACTGCCCAGAAGAGCTGACCCTCTCAGGAGTGGACACTTTTCTCTGGTCGCCAGGGTGCCCACTGTAGAGATGTTTCACTGTACAGTGGTTCCTGCAATTTCAGACCACCCCTAATGCCAGACAAAAGTGGTCTTTCATCTCAGATAAATTAACAAAGAAATAAAAGGCCAATGTCTTTCTCTCTCTCTCTCTCTCTTTCTTTCTTTTTTCTTTACGACCAAGTTGGTCCAGAGTTTTTTTCAGACACTATTTTTCCGAAAACTACCAAACTTGCCATGGTGACTGACCTAACAAGTGAAATTGTGCATCTCATTTGGAATAGTCAAGATGTTTAAAATTATGTAAATTAGGGGCAATTAAAATTGTAAAAGCTCTATATCTTCCAAACTATTGCAGACAGACACAAAATTTCATTGTGCACACACAGGTTTGGACATCTGCCAATATGATGGACAGTATATCAAAGTTGTAAAATTTCAAATTATGCTAATTAGGGGCATTGAAAAATTCAAAAGTTCAATATCTCCAAAACTATTATAGATAGAGATGCCATTCCAACTTAATTTGTTCGTTTGTGGCAAAACCGCATCCAATCCATGAACAAAAGTTGTAGGATTTTAATTTATGCAAACTAGGTGATTTTGCAGGATTTAAATCTCGAATAGCTTCAAAACTATTATACATACAGTTGTCATTCCAAATCTAATTTATAGGTATGTGACATAGCCACATCCAATGAACAATGATCCAAAGTTGTACAATATTAATTCATGCAAATTAGGCAAATACATAAAATTAAAATGTTGAACATCATCAAAACTATTATAGATATTGATGTCATTCAACTTCGGTTTAAAAGTTTGTGTCATAACTACATCCAATAAACTAGGAACAAAAGGTGTGGCATTTTAAGTTATGCAAATTAGGCTAATACAGAAAATTTAGGTTATGTTGAACAATGGCAAAGTGCAGCATTTCAAATTGTTCTCATTTTGAACGCACCCAGACAGATTTGCTGTGAAGCAAATCTTTTCTAGTTCTCTCTTTCTTCTTTGTTCTTTGCTAGTGAATTTGCCCGACACTTTTCTCTGACACTATTATACAAAGAAACTCCGAATTGGCATGATGGTACCTCCATACAAGAAGTTTGACTTTTTTATGGAGAGGAATGAAAATGTTTAAAATTATGCAAATTAGGGGCATTTGAAATTTTAAATCTTGAATATCTTCAAAACTTTTATAAATAGAGATGCCATTTTAATTTCTACTAGAGGGTTATTGACCGTTGCACATGTAATGAATCTACAATGAAAGTTGTAGCAATTTGAATTAAGCTAATTAGCAGCATTTGAAATTTTAAAACCTGAATATCTTCAAAACTATTATAGATAGAGATGTCATTTCAACTTGTACTTTTACTAGGGGGTTGTTGACCATTGCGCACCTACTGAATTAAAAACAAAAGTTGTAGCAATTTGTAGCACCATTAGAAATTTTAACTCTTAAATTACTTCAAAGCTATAATAGAGATGCCATTCCAAACTTCTACTCCTGTGTTATGGACTAGTTGTACATTGCCATACCAATATGCTTTGAAGACAAACACACTGATTTACTATGCAGCAAATCATCTTTTCTAGTTTTCCTTTGTACTTGCTTGCTTGGAATATGCTTCTGTGGTATGGGATGGGTGCACACAGGCCGACATAGACAGACTCAAAACTTTTCAGTTGGATGCAGCCCGAGTTGTTACAGGGGCATTTGCCCATACAAGTTGCCAACAAATTAACACTGAGACAGGCTTTAAAATATCGGCTGAACGTATGAGGAAACAAAAAATGGTACTTCTATTCAAAATTATAAATGGAATAGACCGGCATACCCCTTAGACCACTTAGATGATTTTAAACATTAAATAAAACCAAACCTAAATGTAACGAATTGTATCACATTGGAGAAAGAAAAATTGCTATCATCCATAATAGAATGAGAATGGGCTGCCATCAACTGAATAGTACTCTCCATAAAATTGGTGTTGTTGCGTCCCCGTCATATTCTTCTTGTGCAGACATGGGAAATGTGTACCAGTTCCTTTTTTTTCAGTGTAACAAGTATGTTCTACTCAGGAACAAATGACAGAGTACAATAGTCCCCTTGGCAATTTTAATCTGAAACCCCTACTGTTTGGCATTGAAGAAGAGGAATTACCAAATGTCAAAGTGCGGAAATTTTTCGGCAGTTCATAAATATTATTAGTTAGGCCTATCTGGAAGGTTTAAAATATCATGTTGCACTGGGATTTGATAAAGTTGTTCTTCTTGCTCATACACCGTTTCTTTATTCCTGTTTCCTTCTAAATTGCAGTGCTGTTTGTTATCTATCTGTGCACTGGTATTTTGAAATATTCACATTCTCTTGTTGTGTATGTGTGTGTGTGTGTGTGTATGTATGTATGTATGTTTTTTTCGATAAATATGTTTAAACCAATCTGGCCATCGGTTTTGGAGATGTCGAAAATGTGAACTGTGGATGATGGATGGATGGATAGACGCACGACAGACGACGGATTAGGTCATAATACAAGCTCAACTGACTGACAAGTCAGCTGACCTTGTGTTATGACTGACAAATCAGCTGAGCTAAACTTTCATTCAAAATCAGGGATCAAGAGAATCACCACCTGGGGGACAACTTTGTTTAGCCCTCCCGCAATTTACATTTTCACCACGTTTCAGAACAATCTAAGGGATGGTTTTGGAGAAAAAATAATAGCTAACATTTACACACAAAAATTCAAAAGAAAAACATTGAAACATCACAGTGCCACCTTTTTACAGGTCAAGGTCTGGGGGTCCCCAGAAGTTTTCCAACACAATTTCAAAGCAATTGGCTGAGTGGTTTCGCAGAAGATTTTGCCCCAAAATGAACCAAAAAATTAATAAAAAATGTAAAAGAAAAAAAAAAAAAATCAATGGAGTGTGATCAACTGAACAAAGTTGGTAGAGTCCCACCCAAGGTACAACTCTAGGTAGTTTGAAGTGAATCTGATTAACGGTTTTGGAGAAGTCGAAAATGTGAAATTCCATTGTAATCCCCATTGACTTGCATCGTAATTGAAAGGAATGTATGCAAAACCCGCGGGTACCCAAATTGAAAAAAATGTTGAAAATCAGGGATCCACAGTATCACCAGCTGCTGGACAACTTTGTTTAACCCTTCCACAAGCTACATTTCCAACAAGTTTCACAACAATCTGAGTGACAGTTTTGCATATCTGCCTGCCCCCAAGTTTCAAAAGAGTAATACTCGTTTAGGAAAATAATAATAAGTAGAATTCTTATATCAATGATTACAGAAAATTGTTCTTAGAAATCATAATATTTTACTATTTTTATCAATTTTTACAGTATTTTGTATAAATTCACCTCAAAATAGTAAGCATTACTCCTAAATAGTAAGATTTAGCAGGCGTGCTTTTGTAGAAGTCGAAAATAGCCTTATCACACAAAAATTCATGAAACAAGAGGACTGAGTGAACAGCCCATGCTCAGCTGCCCTAGAGATTCGTCAGACTTGTGGCTCTGTGAACTTTGGATAGGATCAAGGTCACCCATGTAGTCAGTAAGTCTGACATATATGAAATAACATTAACATGTGCAACATCAAGATCCCAGTTCAAGTAGTTCTCAAGTTATAGTGACGAGAAACTTCCCAAATGTGACCTCCATAGAGAAACTTTAACATGTGCAACATCAAGGTCCTCACTCAAAAAAGATCTCAAGTTATCAAGTGAACTGTAAATTTCATGTCAGTTGTCCTGTGACCTTGGGAATGACGTCAAAGTCACTCATGTACTGTCTGAGTGTGGCCCTCAAAGAGGATCATAACCATGTTAAACATGAAAGTCCAGGCTGAAATATTTCTCTAGTTATCATCTGTAGAGTTAAATACACTCAGTGACCTTGTGACCTTGAAAATGAGGTCAAGGTCACCCATGTTCTGTGTAACTCCCGCTGTTGTGTCCACAAGTGTTCCTATGCAATTTTGAATCAGTTGGCCCAATGGTTTTGGAGAAGATTTTTAAGATTTGTCCAAAATATATAAAAAAAATCAATGGAGCACGACCATTTGAGCCAGCTTAGTAGAGACCCACAAGGGGTATATCCCCACCAAGTTTGAAGTGAATATGGTCAGTAGTTTTGGAGAAGTCCAATCGTGAATTGCCATTGCAATCACCATTCACTTACACAGTAATCAATAGAACTGTGTGCATTATCTGGTAAGTACCCAAATTGAAAAAAAAAAAAAAATCATTAAAAATCGGAGCTTCACAGTGACACCATCTTCTGAACAGCTTTGGTGGGCCCTTCTAACAGGAACATATCTACCAAATTTCAGCATAATTTGAGTGACGGTTTCGGAGAAGTTGTTGAAAATAGTGGAAACACATTTTTTTTGTAGTTGTTGAAAATAGTGGAAACACATTTTTTTGTATAAAAATGTTTGCCTAAGTGTACTTGATATCTGGCTAAGAAATATTATATTTTGGTTGCATTCTCTTGACTTAAATACTAATGACTTTCATTCTTTTCTGACTTGCACCGCAAATTTTGCTATTTAGATCCAAAGATTATTAGAAAGTTTGGCTGGAATAATTTTACAGATTTTAGACTTGCCTGTTTTGCTACTTAATTTTATCTTTTGGCATCATTTTGTTTTGATATTCACTTAAAACTGTGTTAAGAAAAATTATGTTTTGATAACATATTTTTGACATAAATGCTAATGACTTCCATTCTTTTCTGACGTGTCTAAATACACATTTACAATATTTTCTCAAATGTCACAAACGTGACACATTGACTCAGGGTTGGCAGTGAAATAGAGCTTAATTGTTTGGAAATTTTGAAAGTGAGGGGTAGGTGTCATCATGGGTTTGTTTTACATTTCTTGTGCAGGATGTCAATTGTTGCAGTACTTGTTAGGATTTCCATCGGTTTGTACAGGTGGTCTGGCTGCAACTGTTTATTTTACAATCACTGGGACTGAATGTAACGGCCCAGTTTGTTTCTACTTCAGTTATACACTGGCAGGTGGTTCGACTAGGATAAGCTATTCAGCTAGAAAGGGTAAATACTGGTTCAGGGGGTATGTAAAATTGTTCTTATCTGAACCTGTACTATACAAATTTAGTAATTATGTTTTGATTGACAGGTATTCTTACATACGGAAGGTCTGTATTTATAAGCAGAACTTTGCATATTTAGCTAATTCATCATTTGCTACGTTCTTATTTATTCATTATTACGTGGGTTGTCTTTGCCGAAGATTAAGCTTAGACAGGAGCCGCTACTCATATAGATATGTATGGGTATAGGCTCCAAAACATGTTCTGAGTAGTTACCTGCTGAAGACCATTTAATTTAATTGGGCCAATAAGCCTACGTCAAAATTCTACAGAAGAACGTGCGCAATATGGACAATAGTATTTCCATATGTATATAGTTTAGACAGTGACAGGTTAGCTTATGGAGAGTAAAGAGTGAGGACTGTGGAATAGGGTAATGACTACTAGGAAGTGGTTCTGGACAAAAAGACACAAATACAATTTGAAAGATCACAGCGCCACCTGTTGAACAAATTAAGGTCTCCAGGTTCCCAGAAGTCTCCTTAAGCAATTTCAAATCAATTGGCCAAGCACTTCCAGAGAAAACGATTTTTTAAGATTTGGCCAAAAAATTGAACAAAAAGATTCATAAAATATCCAACAAGAGGATCATGATGCATCATGCACTGTAGTCTGCATAGCTATATACATGTACAGTGGTAACACTCAAGCATCAGTACTTGACAGGAAGTCGAAATTGTAAATACAATAGTGCAATTCATACACAGTATTGTCATATATATTTATAAAGTGGCAGCACTTACATTTTTAAAGTTTGATATCCCATATGTCAAAAATTAACATATCCACATTATTTTCTCAAACTTTCATTGTCTAAAGTCCAACTAAATTCTGACAAAATTTTAAGCAATTCTGTTTGGCCGTTCTGGAAAAGAAGTCGAAAACAGCCTTAACACACAAAAATTCATGGAAAATAGCAGTGCCACCTGGTGGCCAAAATAAGAACTAGATGACCCTATGTGCAATATCAAAGCAACCGGCCAAGTAGTTCTTAAGACAAGGATTTTTTTTAATTTATTAAAAAATTCATAAAAAATATAAAAATTATTGCATCATCATCCCCTTTACCAACATAGTAGAAGTCCATCTGGTCAACATCCATGTGCAAAGTCAAAACATTCCATGCAGCTGTTTTCGAGAAGTGGAAAATGTAAAGACAATAGTGCAATATATGAGCTGAATTGGCAGATATATATAGTGGCGACACTCACTTACAGTCGCAAAGTTTGATATCCCATAACTTTGTCAAAAATTAATATATCCATATTATTTTCAAAAAGTTTTATTGTCTAAAGGCCAACTATATTCTGATAAAATTTTGAGCGATTCTGTCAAGCCATTCTGGAGATGAAGTCGAAAATAGCCTTAACACACAAAAATTCATTTAAAAAAAAAAAAAAAAAGAAAAGAAAATATTGCAGCACCTCCTGGTGGCCAATATAAGAACTAGTTGATCCTAGGTGACCCTATGTGCAACATTAAAGCAATTGGCCAGGTAGTTCTTGAAATGAAGAAATTTTAATTTAAAAAAAATTAAAAATTCATTAAAAAATAGAAAAATTATTGTATCATCATGTCCTTCACACATTTCAAAATCACTGCAACATGACCATTTGAACAAACTTGGTACAGTTCCCTCCAGGGTAAATCCCCACCAAGTTTGAAGTGAATCTGGTTACTGGTTTTGGAGAAGTTGAAAATGTGAAATACCATTACAATCCCCATTCACTTACATAGTAATCAATAGCACTGTATGCAATAACCGATAAGGACCTGAATTGCAAAATTCAATCAAAATTAGGGATTCACAGCAATGCAACCTTGTGAACAACTTTGTTTGGCCCTTCTACAAAGAACATTTCCACCAAATTTCAGCATAATCTAAGTGATGGTGTTGGAGAAGGCAAAAATAGCAAAAAAAAAAAAAAATGGAAATTTGCAGTCATTTTGAACCATTTTAGGCACCATGAGAGACATTTTCAGTTAGTGAGAATAATCACTCAGCTGTTCTCACAGATAACAAAGTAAGCCATGCATATGTGTATTTATGACCCTCACCTTTATTATAGGAGCAAATTCTATGCCAGAGTACAAACTACTGGGACTGTTGTAAAATCAGGGAGTAGAAAAGCATAGCAGAAAAACTGCTCTTCATTACACAAATCACAAAATGATATATTGGATATCGTCCACCAATGAAATAATGCTACTTTTAATAAAGTCAGAAAAAGTGGGAGATCTCCTGCTGAGGCGGGAGACCTGGAGGTTCTGAAATCCAGCTGATGGTTTTTGAGAAGTCGAAAATGTGAATTGTTGATGGACAAATGCCAACGCTGATGCTGATGATGGACTAAGGACCATCCTATCACCTCAGTTGTCTGACAAGTCTGCTGAGATAAAATTTTTCAATCGCCTGAGAACTAATAAAAGAAAACAAACACATACACATTTGGTTTGGAACTATATCATTAAGCTTTAATATGCCAATCCAGTAACAATAGTCATGGAGTATATCTGACACATGTATAATTTAGTTAGCAAAAATAGATGGGAACAGTTTACTTTCAACACACAAGGAGTTGTACATGCATGGTCATCTGTGCCTATTATTTTCCACACACAGCAACATTGTGTACATGGAACACAACCAACTGTACAGTTAATACTAAACTGTAAAAGTATAATATTATATATTGTACAGAAGTCTTGTAACCTTCTTAGGACCAGCTTTGTGGCGAGATAGCATTAGCTGTTCCAAGTTTAAAACCCTGTCTACAGACAATAAGACTGGATAGATTTCCAAAGATTTCCACACCGTCCATTTAGAAGCCACAGGTACCTCATGTTAGAACTGCTTTTATCAAACTCAACTCCATTGCAAAGTTTCAAGAACAAGGCTACTTGTATGAGTGTACCTCAGCTACAAGCAGTCCCATACCCACACATTTTTTTCACCCAGTTCTGCCAATATTGTCAATACTACGTCTCCGTCTCATGACATGTTCAAATGCATAGCACATGTATTCACCTCTGTACAAAATACTGCGAGTGTTGAGCACTCCCTCCAGTCTGCCAGTTGGTAGTTGTCACATAACTATCACATTTTGTATTTCTGGATACTCAAAATGTAAGTAAAGTTATAAAATATTCAGCTTAATGCCATGACTGTTTCCTTGGAAGTGTTACGTGGCCAACTGCCATGTCAGTGCATTGGCCTTAAAACACAGGTCTACTGTGTGTAATGACACAAAATAAATTGTGCTCCTACTATTGTGACCTTCATTCGAGCCTATATGAACATGAGATACCAGTCACAGGTCGAAGTTCAAATAAAGTCAATTTTGTGACAATTAAACTGAAGGAATATGTACCAACCTCATCTTTGTATTGTACAAAAATCATAGTTTTCCTTGTGAAATTATTGTGCTGCTATATTATTAACCAACAACACATAATTTATGAGTTTTGAGTTTATGTCAATTTTATTGTGCCATTCCACGCTGCATTTAGGTCTCGAAAGTTGCAAGTTCTTCTGTCATTAAAATCTTGAACCCATAATAACTTGATCAAATCATACTCTGACCTTAAAATTCATGTCTACACTTCTTTTCTGTGAAAGAGTGCACCTTTCCTTGACTTGAGGTAAGCACCAAGTGTCCCAGTGGCATCAATGAAAAAAAAATCAATGAAAACTGTCAAATACAAGCTATTTCAATTGGTTTCATCTGCAATTCTCACTCACAGTGTCTCACATTTATACATGTTATGTACGAACACCCAAGTAAGGAATACGTATGGATCACTTTCATATGGTTTCAGTGGGAAATGACTGATGTATAGTAACTGTGACCTGTAGGGAATACGTATGGATCACTTTCATATGGTTTCAGTGGGAAATGACTGATGTATAGTAACTGTGACCTGTAGGGAATATGTATGGATCACTTTCATATGGTTTCAGTGGGAAATGACTGATGTATAGTAACTGTGACCTGTAGGGAATACGTATGGATCACTTTCATATGGTTTCAGTGGGAAATGACTGATGTATAGTAACTGTGACCTGTAGGTAACCGTTCTTTCGGGTTTTAACTCTGATTCATATTAATATTAAGAGAGCCTGCAAATTAAATGTTCACCAGTCTTTATATTACAAAAGTATGAAATGAAGATACAATGTATATCAGATACAGCCAACAACTATGGCAGCAAAACATTGCGACAGCAAATATTTCATGGACTTAACAGGGGCTTACATACATTGCATAAATTGGTGTTGGAAATAAGCTCAGACATTTAAAAAAAGGCACAAAAACACCCATCAAATTAAAAAAGAATGTTACTATCTTTACTGGTGCCTAACTCATGGACCATGATTTTGTTAATACCCCTACCTTAAAGTACCACAATGATGTTAGTAACCTGCATATGTTCACCACACCATTGTGAAATGTAACCAGTTACAGCATTGTACACAGTAATTTAATTACTGTTCACTGGCATATCATAATAATGAAGCAGGAACCAATTCTAGCTCTGACAGAGAAAATATGGGAGTGGGAGTGGGAGTAGAGGAAGTGTCCTGGTACAGGAAATTAACATGCTTCAGTACCGAGTGCAGGTAATAAGTTACCCTGCACTGTACAGGAAATAAGATACATAATATATCATTTTAAAAAATCAAGTTTCGCCATTGAGTAACTTTAAAAAAAAAGATAAAAATTATCACATTTGTCCAATACATGAAATTTATTGATACAATTTCATGCTATGGGTATGAGTGTGGAACTGTGTCTAGTACACATTACAGAAACACTTTGCCAAGTACGGCTCATGGAATTGACTCTCAGAATTAGAATACTATGGGACAAACATTTTCTCTCTATACATGGTATAAAAAATAACATATGGCCCAGTATCGAGTATAGGCAAATCCTAACCCCACTTCCCCTTTCATGAAGGGAACTTCTGATAAACAAGAACTCTCAGTCTGTGTCCGTTGACCCCAAATCATTGAGGTATGAAATGCCAACGAAAATGCCATTGTGATAAATGATACCACATGTAGGTTTACCTATTGCATGTAATGCATTTGTGCAAGTAACCCTCCACTGACTATGCTAAAGGTACTCTTATTGATTATCCTGTAATATTAAAATTTCTTGGAAGAAAACTAACACACAAAACAATGAAACAACAGCACCAGCACCTTGTGGACAAATGTGGCAGAGAGCAAAGGAAAGGTACATTTCCACTATGTTTGAAGATAATCCAGCCTGCTTTTTGTAATATATATAAAAATTTTTAAAAAAATTGCTTTTTTTTTCATGTTACAGTGATGTGAAGCAGACACCAATATAAACCCACCTCCACAAGTCTTTATCTCAAAGGGTTTGAACATTGACATCAAAAACACTAAATTGTCAAATATTAACCACATAACCTACCAAATGAGGTCATGATCACTCTATTAGTCCCCAAATGCTGCAAATCACCCTAATTTCAGAGTCATGTAGAGTGACCAATTGACCAAATATGCTACAAGTGGCCCAGACAAGGTTTACGTTCATGCAGTTTGAAGGGGATTTCCCAAAACTTTTGAGAAATTGAAAATCATGAATGATGACGAATGCGGAAGTACACCGTATACGCTCAGTGGTCCGGACCTATGCTGACATGCCAACAAAATGTTTGTAAAACATAAATGTCCCCTGCCGTCATTATGTTTGCCCTCATTACCCTGTTGATAGTACTAAATGGGGCATTCATGACCTTGAGAAGTGAACGTAGAAACCAAATTCACTAAAGTGGCCTTGTGACATTGGAAATTAGGTCAAGGTCACTTTTCTTTGCAGCTGATCTAGCCCTAACAGAAGACCATAAACATCTACAAAATAAAAGATCCAGCTCAAAAAATTATACAGTTATTAAGCAGAAACCAAATTCAGTAATGTGGCTTTGTGACCTTGGGAATTGACTCAAGGTCACCAGTTTCAAAACTTGATCTAGCTCTTATAGGGCTATATTTATCTGTGCAATATGAGAGCCCTTGGCGAAAAAGATCTTTCGTTATCATGCAGAAATCAAGTTCACAAATAGGACTCTAGGTGGTAACCTTGGAAATTTGGTCAAGGTCATCCATAAGCTGACCAAGCCGTAATTGAGGACTTTTACCATGTGCAATATTGACGTCACAACAAATTCTGAGTTACAATGTAGAAACCAAGTTCATTGAAGTGGCCTTCTGACCTTTGAATTTAGATCAAGGTCACCCATCTTCAAGCTTGACCAAGCCCTGGAGAAAGACTACAATTCTCTGAAATATACAGGTCCTATCATAAAAACTTTTCTAGTTATCTTACAAAAACCAAAACTCACTATAGTACCCCTGTAACTTTGGAAATAGGGTCAAGGTCAACCACCTTCATATTTCCCCTAGCCCTTACATAGGAGTATATACCTGGTCACCATTAAAGTCCTATCTCAAAAACTTCTTGAGTTTTGTTGTGGAAATTACACTCTACTGACCGACCAACTGACTTAGTGACCTTGGGAATTTGGTCAAGGTCTTCTATCTTCTAAGCTAACCAAGCCCTAATTTAGGACTATTACCACATGCAATATTGAAGTCATAACTAAAATTTTGAGTTGCATTGCAGAAACCAAGTTCACCAAAGTGGCTGTCTGACCTTTGAATTTACGTAAAGGTCACCCATCTTCAAACTTGACTGAGCCCTGGATAAGTACTATAATCCTGTCATACACAGGTCCTATCATAAAAACCTTTCTAGTTATCATGCAGAAACCAAAACTTACTACAGTACCTTTGTGACCTTTAAAATTGGATCAAGGTCCACAACCTTCATACTTCAGCTGGCCCTTATACCAGAGAATATAGCTGGGGAGTATCAAAGCCCTATCTAAAAAAATTCTTGAGTTATGGTGTTGAAACCAGTCTCTCTACCAACCGACATGAGCAAAGATATATGCCCTGCCTTCCGCGAAGGGGACATAATAAATAAGTCACTTTGACCCATAAATCTAATGGTATTTTATTTTAACCTCATAAAGTCACTTGTGCCAAGTTTGAGCAAAATTTATTCTGCATTCTTCAGACATTCTGCTGACTTGAAAATGAAACCTGGGGAACGCTTAATTTCTTGATAGCATAGGATGGTACTTTCTGATCTGTGCACATATATTTGTGCACAAGGCTTGCTGGCTTTCAGTTTTTCAGTGCATGTGGTCCTAAAACATGAAATTGATTTTCATTATGTATCTTCCACAATAAACAATATCTGAAACTAAGATGCTGTCACCATAACCATAGTTACCACACAAATTAACATGTATTAATATAAATAAAACACTTTAATCATTAAAAACAAGACAACCATACAAATTAGGATGAGCATAGTTATCTGCAACAAACTTAATCATAAATCAACATCAACTTGATTTAAACATGGAATGTTTGAAAAAAAAAGAACAGAAAGACAGACTTAATTTACCAGCTTCAAAAATATTGGCCTTCCCTAAGGATACAATACATACCAAATTAAAGCTGCTCTTAAGTTGTATAAACTAGAAAAAAAAAGTTATCTGTCAAAGAAACTTTTGAGGGTTAGTATTGAAAACAAGTATCTGGGCAGTCAGGAGAGTTTTGAAACATAATTGCTAAGTAATGTCCTTTAGAATATGTATGTATGTAAATAAAATGTATGAACTTTATATAAATATGTATATGTATATGTATGTATATATATATATATACACACATACATTTAATGTTCAGTTGTGGTCTAATTCATATATTTAGCTTTATGTTATTTTACTGGGGTAAGTGTGAGTAGGAGGCTGCTACCCCCTTCTCAATCTGCCACATAACACAGAATCTATCAGTGTATTTTTTTTTCATTTGGGTCTAAACATGTTGAACAGGTATAACAGAACATCTGCTCCAATTCTCATTCCCTTGTATTTTCATGAATAAACATGGTTACAATGGGACTTGTCCTCCTGGATGAAACTACTCTTCATTAGTACCCCAGTTGCTCATACTTGCAGATGGAGGCACCTTGGGCATAAACAAACTGGACTCTCCTGATTGGCCAGTTGGTGCTAAGAGGAAATTTTGTGTTATGAAAATAAAGCCTCTGAACCAGTACTGCCACCTATAAGAACATCCCCCATTACGGAGTTTCTCAGAATGATATACTTAAACATAGTTATGAATTATTATGTGACCTTAATATTTCCCTTTTACTCTTTTCTCTTGTTTACTATAAGTGTTCACTTTTCTTCAGCTTGAGGGCAACTGTTATATATAATATATATATAATGACACATCCTTAGATAATTTACACTATTAAATACATGGGTGGCATACCTTTAACATATTCTAATGGCAATATGAGATAACACTGTATAGAAACTTTTAATGAATTTGCATATTGTTAACAATGGGATAAAGCCAGACAAAGTGTAACTGGTTTTAAAAACACCCATGTACAGCTTATAGATCATCAGTCCATCACTCTACCAACCAAACACAGCCCAGTGGACTTGGTCCTTTTGTGCACTGCCTGTAAAAACTCTTCTAAGAGTTATGTATACCAGATTTCCATGAACAAATATAAGCCAGTTCCTTCAGATGGACATATCAAGACTCTTGTACTCTTCTGAATGCAATATTTAAGACTTACATCATTAAAGAAACAAAAAAAAAAAAAAAAAAAAAAAAAAAAAAAAAAAAAAAAACCCCACACACCCAACAAATATTTGGAAACTGATTACAGCACCAATCTTGCAATTTTGGGAAGGTACAGACAATGCAGGTACAATTATTATACAGTAGTCCCTCCATGGACACCACCCCTAAAGCAGGTTCAACAGAAGTAATCTGATGGAGGTGGTCTTTCAATGGGATTGAATAAAACAGAAAAAATAGCAGTTGGGAGGCCAGATAAATGTGGTCCTAGAAGGCAGGTGGTCTCTCATTAGAGTGGCTTCTCAAAGCGGAGATACTGTATTGCATTAAATATAGGCTTTTTTGTTTTCTTTGTTCTTGTACACATATTTTATTCCCCATGACAGAAGCACAGAGGATCAGACATATTTTTAAGGATATCATCATTGGGTTACTTAATCTTTATGTATTGTTTCTTTAAAAAAAATTCTACAATCATGCAAATATATTATAGCTGAATTTGTTCCCACAAGCTAACTTGATATGTTTCAGACAATACAAAATTTTAAGACTACTACACAGACCTCTTTCTCTATTTGTGAAACTCACTGCTTCAATCTAAACTTGACATGTCAATTAAACAAACTCCTGAGTTCATTATCAAGATGCAGCAAATGTCCAAGTCATTGCTTTTCCAAGCCATCCTGTGCTGCTGGAAAGTCCTGCACCCATTCTCCAGTGGTTCTCTCGTGGCCCACACACATGGGCTCCAGGATGTACTGTTCACCAATTCCCACAGGGTAGATCCCCAGGGAAATTTTATTTTATCTCTACTTTGTGGACTGCTGGTACCAGTCTGTACCCTCACACATGGGTATGGTGCAACAATTTCCACCGAGATGTGGGCAGTGGTACTAGCATGTGGCCTCACCAATGGCCTACTAGTGGGCATGGTGCAAGACTTTCCAGCAGTGCTGCAGCTGATACACTCCTTGAAAAACTCACTGGGGAAAAAAATCAAACAATCAGTAAAGGATTTTGCAGGCAGTAATGTGCTTAGATGCACATAAATTTGACACTGGTGGGTGGCTCTGTTGCAGAAAAGGACTGTTCATCTATATACAGGGTTTTCTAGTCTTGAAATCTGGTTCAACAACACTGCTTTCTAATGGCTTCTAACATTTAGCCATGTACGTGTATAGTATTGGGAGATGCACACGATCCACGTTTATACTTTCAGCTTCCACAAGTGTCCATGTATCCACTCACACTGTCAGATACACTTCTGGGAAACTTAACAAGAAAGGAGCAAGATGATTCTGATGAAATGAGGTGATAAATGTCACTTCACCTGTGGCACCAAATCTATGGCGAGGATGACCCATGGCCTGACCCATTTGGCAGCAAGGTCAAGGCCATGGAAATGTCAAAGTTCATGAAATGTCATGGCAATATCTCCTCCTTGAAAGCTCCCAGGTCCAAATAAATTACATTTCTGTTTAGAATTTACATTTATACGATATATTTGTGTAGAAATGTCTTTAAAATTCCTATGGTCTTGTTGGTTCTCATTTTTTCTTCTGTTTCCTTCCATGTTCCTTTTCTTTTCTTTGTAGCTTCATTTTCTTTTTCTCTTCTTTGGCTTTTTCTTTGTCCCGTAAACTTCTTACCAGTTTGTACACAAAAAAGCCTGTAACAAAATAACAATGTTTTTTTCATAACAATTCATAAAACAAGAGTAACTTTCCAAACTGATTAAAGTTACTCACATCATGATCACAAGTACAAACTGATCAGCTTACAACATAAACATTTTTGTAGCATGGTCTCAGTTTTGAATAGAGTACACAAACTCACTGAAATCTAAAAAAAAATCACGGGTAGCAGATGCCGAGCAAAATGACATATCTATATGGAATATTTATCTGCACACTGTCAAGTATTCTACATGTTGGATAGTTTTCAAGTGCCTGTCTACATGAGTAATATATATGTATACATATTGGTCATTTGAAATATACTGGTTGGTTATATAAGATAATTATAAATAAAAAAAAAAAAAACAAACCCAAACCAGGTCCCACATGCAACCTTTGTCCCATTATTTTACCTCCATTACGAGATCGCCCAAAAGGGCCACTGAATGGTAGTTATAAAGAATCACCATACTTTCTTCGAGAAAAATATGCAAATGTCTGTCCATGGTGCATATACAGTTTGCCATCATCTATCCTTTCTTTGAAGTGCTGACCTTGTAAACTGAGCCACATGTAAATGGCACAGACATACACATGAGCAGTGTCTATGAAGTATGATTATCCACCAATTTATAGATATCATAAAGTCAACCAATTTATACATGCCAATAATTCTGAGGTTAACAAGCATTTAAATGAAATAGGGGCAAGCTTTGTTTCATCAATTTTTTAACAACTTGGTTGCTCTTTGGAGTGCGATTCCTGTCAAATTATTAAAAATGCATTTATTTATGTAAATATAATCAATAAAACCTAATGTTACTGTTGTGAAATCAAGTAAAAGCCACAGAGCATGCACCAATTAAAATTTACATTCATCTTTCTCAGGTTGCTGGCCTGTACTTCATTCCACACAAAGAATGAAAATTTATACTGTGTCCCTCAAAGATTTTCTATTTTAGCCTGGGCTACAACAAAAAATTCAATATATATATGACCTTAGGCACATCCACGGAGTCTTCCATTAGACACATTACAATACTACACATTTCTCAGGAATAATATAGTTTTCATTGTAGTTACATGTAAATGAAGAATGGGAATTAATTCCTCTTCAGATAACTCCATTAAATGTTAAATGGGATATTTGTTACCAGATAATCAGCTGTTCCCTCTACAGCTACACTCAACTTCATTCACAAAAACTCCTTTGTTTGAAGAAAAGGCAAACGAACATAAATAGTGATCTTTCTGGAGAGACCCACTCCTGCAGCATATCCAAAGCTGGTCACCTAAAGCAGGTGGTCTCTCTTTGGTGCTGAAATTACATAGAATTTACGAAAGTACAAGGGCCGTGATAAATGTACTTTTAAAAGATAGCCGAAGAAGGGACCATTGTGTACTCATACCAACAACTACGCATGTTATGACTGGTCACTGAAATGTTATACATGTACTTTTGTGTTTGCACTTATAAGTTGGAAGATATATGACAATACAATACTGAGACAATTATATGCAATATCACAGGGCTTGACATTGTAGTAAATCCTATCATCCTAGACAAATAAATTTTCAGGTCGGTAAAGAATAATACCTCAAGAGAGACTTTAACCTACTTGTTTGAATTACATGTACAAGCAAAAAGTGCTTTGGGAAAAGTAACAAAAATTCCTGATCTCAAGCCCTATATCATGGAAGTTCTGCCATATGGAAAGTATGCATGCAGAAATGCTATTAAAACATCTGCACTTCGACAATCTCTTCCTAGAAGTGAACTGATGCCTTCCTGAATTACAGTGAAACAAAAACACAAAGGAAAGTATTCAACTTAGTTTATTGTCCATGGGGTACATTAAGCGCTTTTGAAGATACACATGCAAATGTTGCTTATTTACTAGTAGTACAGGGTTTTTTATTCTGAACATCTTATACTAAGTTCTTTTGAATGATGCAAATGTACTAACCTAGTAATGCTCCTGGGAGCATCATTATCAGGAGAATGGCCAAAGTACCAGGATTTTGAGGTACCCCACCCGCTGGTGCATTTTCTGCAGTCTCACTAGCAGCATCCATACTGACTATACTTTGCCTAATAATCAATGTGTTCAAGTGACACGCTTAACACTTATCATGGTATATGTACATCATACCTACATCTGATATCACTTTATATCAATGTTTACACCACATGTAGGATTCCACACACGTGGCATTATCACACTGACATGCTGAGCTGAAGTGTACACAAAAAAGCAAGCTAACACCCAATTCAGCAGACATGTACGTGAACTTCTTTGCCAATACCATGAATATAGTGTTTGTTTAATCAATACTTTGCAATTGTTTATCAAGAGTACACATGCAGCAAGCTTACATCTACTTTGGGGCCATGTACATATACTTTTTTGACAATATATAACTGCATGAATATTGAGTATACTCCATTAATCAATATTTTACATTACTATCATGTCAGTCCCATCAAGTGACCAAAAAAAGACACAATATACAGTTTTTGTCTTGAAAGTCAATCCATAATAACAGCACGGTGGCTTTCATGACATGTGGTCTCCCTCTCCCTAAGAAGCAAAAACTGCACAGCAAAAACACAGCCTCCAAGCTGGCCTATGTTAAAAGTGGCAGCTCTCCCTCCTGCAGGTACTGAAAAGTGAGAGGGCGAGTGCCGAAGGCATGAAGCATAGGTAGGGGTGTCTGGGGGCATGCTCCAGGAAAAAAATTGAAATTTGCACCTTCATTCCTGCATTTTGAACCATTTTAGGCACTATCATATACATATTCCGCACGCATACATGTATATGGGAAAACAGTACAACTTTACAGCCACCAATGGAATAATGCTACTTTTCTTTAATTTTACAAAAAGCGGGAGACATTTTATAAAAATCAGGAGAGTGGGAGACTTTGTAAAAAAAAGTTTGAAAAAGCAGGAGATCTCCACCCGAGGTGGGAGACTTGGAAGCTCTGACAAATGTTTTGAACCACTAGATCTCCTCAGAGAGGAGGATGGCCTTTCACAGGAGTCTCTCACAACAAAGACTGCTGTACACACTGGTCCATGTGCCCAGTACCCTTGTAATACACAGGCAGCCTGCAAAAAGAAACTTTACATTGACAGCTTTGTTTTGAAATCCATGTTGCACTTGTATGTTGAAGGGATCTTGCTTTGAAAGAAAAAGCTCTTTACAACCGCAACTACTTTGGGCAGTGTGTAAAATGAGCATTACAAATGAAGTGATTCTTTTATCACATCTCTTCAATGAAAAAAGTTTAGCCACATGCCTACATAATTTTCAGTATGCTGTATTTTGTGTTAGTTTCACTTCATACACACAGTTTCTGATGTTCATGGCTGTTTATTTTTATCCACCACTTATGCACATTCCATTTCCATGTATTAAGACAAGGCACATGTTGATCAGAACAGATGCATGGTGTGCCAAATAATTTTCCATGTATACCTTGATTCTCTAATGTCTTTTAATCATATCTCAACAGTTTTCTTTGTTTTTTATTATTTTTTTTTTTTCAATATTATGTTATTCTTACCTGTCACTCTTTCTTTTCAACAGCACACCAGAAAATGTACACAGGGCTTTATTCTGCTTGTGCAACTTCTTGTAGCATCTGGTTAGCCCTTCATCTTTATTATGATTATTTTTTTCCAACTTTAACCCTTTCCCCTTAAACTGGCCAAAACTGGCTGGTGGTCAAGTGTCGTCTGTTTCAATGTTCTCAACTAATTTCAACAGCAATGAATAACAAATTGACTAAGAAATGTATATGCGACTTATCAAGATCACATGCCCCAGGTCAGCAGCTTTTCTTAGCATTGCTTGGGCACTTTGGGAATAAACTCATGCCAAGGAAAGCTGCTGACTTGAGTCTTAATTCTAGGCAGAAAGGGTGTTGCATTGTCTTTTGTGACAAACACAAATTATGGTGACAAGTCAATGCCCAAACCTGCAGCAGCAACTGCTTGAAAATAAGATATGTTTGTAAAACATAGATGCCCCCCACCCTCATTACAATTGCCTTCGCTACCCTATTGATAGTGGTAGATGGGGCACTCGTGACCTTACAAAATTAGTGAAGGTTAATCATACATCAATGTCACATATCTTTAAACTTTAATCTTCGACTAGCCCCGAATATGGACTATAATCTTGTACAATAGAAAAGTCCTAGCTTAAAAACCTCTTCAGTTATCATGCAGAAACCAAAGTTAAATCAGGTGAATATGTGACCTTGGAATTTAGATCAAGGTCACCAAACTTTACATTTCTTTTAGCCCTTAACAAGGACTATATAGCGGTGCAGTATCCAAGTCCTTGCTCATAAACTTCTTCAGTTATTGTGCAAAACCACAGAAAGTCTACTGTCTGTGTGTGACCCTCAAAACTGGGTCAAGGTCACCCATCTACAAACTCAAACTAGCTTATAGGCAACCATAAAGCTGTGCATTATAAAATTGCTACCTCTAAAAATGCAAGTTATCATGCAGAAACAGTATTCAACCAAGTGGCTCTGTGACCTTTGAAATTAGGTCAAAGTCATCCATCTTCAAACTTCGCCTAGCCCCAAATATGGACTATAATCCTATGCAATATAAAAGTCCTAGCTTAAAAACCTCTTCAGTTATTGTGCGGAAACCAAAGTTAACTCAGGTACCACTGTGACCTTGGAAATAAGGTCAAGGTCACCCAGCTCCAAACTTTGCCTAGCTTTTGACTAGAATGATACACCTGTACAGTATCAAAGTCCTAGCTCAAAAACTTCTTGAGTTATTGTGCGGAAACCACAGTCTACCAACCGACAAGTGCAACGCTATATGCCCCACCTTCTTCGAAGGGGGGTATAAAATAATAAGGCCATGGATATTGTTACAGTACCCATAAGCCAAACACGTACTGATGTTTTTACAGCTCCAGTAATAACCAAGTTGCTCATGTATTGTAACAGATACAACTGCCATTAACTTCATTGTTGCAGCTATTGCTATGGCAGACTACAGCTTCTTGCTATGTGTCCCTATACTATAGATAAGGCTGCTGTAACTTCAGGACGGTTGCTATTGACATGGTTGTTCAGTCTGTGATTAATACCATGAAGAAATAAACTAGTTTATTCCTCCATGTCTTGTAACAAGGCATCATAAATAATGACTCGGAGCAAGTCGGAAACATATCAAGACAAACTTGGGGCATCTGTTTACTCAGTGATCCAGAACTCATAACATTTCATATCCAGAATGAAAAGAAGTGATAAATTATGGTACATGTAATCTGTCTCTGGTTGACATTGATGTATTTATATTACCTGACAAACTGGTTTCAGCCTTGTTGGTCTTTATCAGGGGACAATATTGGATAGGATGTTAATAAAGCTTGCATGTTCAATAGTAATGTAGAGTTCTACATGAAGCAGTGATTGGATTAGCTCCTGGGTATTATGAATCACTACCAGAACAATTACTCCATAATTGAGTGAGAGGTGGCTATTCTTATAGTTGTTGTTGATTTAACCAACACAAGTTTAGTTATGTCTGCTGTAGCTGTAACCACTTCATAACATAAATGATCAGACAAATTACCTTTGGTAGTTCCAACATTCAAGTGTCCACTGCCACAGTCCTACAGTTACAAAAATTTCCATCGTTTAATTTGTTACATAGCCTAATGTGATCACTGTTGTAACTTAAGTCTCTGCCAAATTCAGTCTTTCATCTTCGTCATCAAGTGGTTGACTATAATCCATCGCAATGTGGGGGAAATTATACTCTGCAGGTCACCCTGGCCAAGTCTTGAGAACAGCCAGAAGTTCACTGATAAACTGATGATACATGCTGGAGACAATAATTAATTGTTTAAAGGAAGAAGAGCTCCATACCCGTAATAGATGAAAAAAATTATTCGGGTACAAATTACAATGAAGCCTCAGGGTTCCAGATCCAGCTTTTATAATTCCATGCTATGTGTATTCAGGGATGTCCACATCCCTGGTGTATTGCTATTATACCCATTACGCTGGTAACAACAGTACTAGGGTGCCCACTATACCCATATGCCACTTTTGTCTGATCCAGTCATAACTGAACTGCCTCTCCATAATCCACTTAACCACACGGTTTATCAGTGATAAAATGGGCTGCGTGCTGTTTTCCCAAGTTTTAAAACACAACCTCCTGCATGTATGGTGATTACTATATTCGTCTTTGTCTGGAATGAGAAATTCAGAAACTACCACACTCTACTTTGAATCGAATCAAACCATACATTCTCACCCTAGTCCATACCAGGTACACCGCGGATTTTGACGTTTTCACTTTCAACTACATAATGTGCAGGTGACAGCCGACCCAATTGCTATTATTTGGTGATGCTGGTCAGGGTTTTCAAAATTTTCAACAATAACAGCTTGGGCTACGCGCCTATGTGCACCTGTTGCATGCTGTAGCCAGCATGCCAATATGCCAACGAATGGAATCTGAAACTGAAGGGGGTTGGGTTATAGCAGAAACACGTGTCACATGTATTTATACTTACTTATTAAAATTCCTACAATAATACCAGGTACTATAAATATAGTGTTATCGATGCCCTCCTTCACGGGCCCTTTGGGGTCACTTAAGTCTACCATGGTGTGGGAATTGATCGGAGATGCACAGCTGGTTGCTTAGCAGAAGAAAGCCGCTCCGGTGGCCAAAATGGCTTCACCGGCTCGAGCATCAAGGGTACAGGAACTACCCACAAGAGGTCACCCCAATAGGCGATGTCAGGGAAGCACATTTCAACAAGTCAAAGCTACATTAACTGGTGGAAATTGACTTAGTTAAATAAACTCATTGAAATCGCTTCATTAGAAAATGAATTGTGGATCAAATAGGACACAGGTATGTGTGGTGTTGTCCATAATTTGGCTTTATCTTCCGGCCGATGAAATTCGAGACTTTAGGCACGTATCCGAGAAAATTGGAGATTTAAAGATGACAATATGGCTGCGCCCATTGACAATGAAAACTGTGTCAATCTGCTACCTGTTTTAATTTTCTAGTTGAAATGCACTGCTGTTCAGGTAAAACAGGGAAGAATGATATATGTGTACACTTAAGCTCAGTGTTAAATGTTTTTATTGTAATAAGTCCAAGTAAAGGTTTCTTCGCACCGATCACAATAAAATATACCTGGCACGATTTTGGGGGGAAAGCAGGTACCAACCAAGTACCACAGAGAGGAGAGGCTAAGGGTAGTAAGGGATGGTGGTAGTGAAGGGGGCATGGAGGGGGTAGATTTGTGATGTTTTATGAATTTTGTGAGGTTCACATGTAACAGGGGGGAAGTACATTCACCCCTAAATCATGCCTCAAATGCAATAAAAACCAGATTTTTGGTTTGACCTTTCATTTCCTTTTAAAAACTTTTCCTCTTAGTTAATTTTGTTCTTGTCACTCACGACAACGCACATTTTACATAATAGTCAACAAGCAATGTAAGTTTGTAACACCCGAAATCTTACTGACGGCAACAAACACACTGTTCATATGCACACATATAGACTTGGCAGGATGCCATGGCTCAGTCGTGCCAACAAAGATGCAACGACTTTGGCATTATATTGACACCCTCTAGGGACAGATACAACTTTTCATTTCATTTGAGGCAAGACCCAGGTTAAGACAGTGCCAGCATACAGGTACATTCCGTATGATAAAGACCTCTATGGTACCAGACACCTATCATTTATAAACTACATAATGGTCACTAATCCTCTGGCACTGCCTGGTCTTCCGGGGCCTGGCGGAAGACCAGTATTGCCAGACTGAGCCAGTGACCCTGATGAAAGAAAAAAGAAATCAAATCTGGTCCACAGATATGCTGAGACCCTAGAAATGATGAGCATCAAACAGTGGCTTCAATAGTTTTGTTGTGGAAAACCGTTAACAGAGTTCCCAAATACCCATCAGCCCATGCAGTCCCACATATGCATAATCCTAACACTTACACTAGAGCATCTAATACAGGAAATTTCTTTATGCATCGGACATCCCCAGTCAAAAATCACAATCATACCTTAATTGGTGGCAAGTACTGGAACCGACTACCCCAGCATGTCTGGGAGATGTGTTTGCTGTATGGCTTTAAGAAGTGCCTTCTTCATTACATTTTTGATAACATGGAGCCACATGAATCATAGTATTATGATACTTTGGTGTGACTGTTGATAAGCTAAACCAGAGACTGGGAAATACTCTGTATTTCCAAGTGTCAGGTTGAACAATTGTTACATTGGCCTGTATATCGGACTTGGATCAGTGATATATATTCGATTCAATTTACATTCATGATCTGATGATATCTGACCTATATTCACCATATATATTATCTTGGTATTCTTATTTTTATATGGTTTTGAATTATGTTGATCTTAGTTACTGGGCCTCCATGCTCAACAGAATGTAACTAAAAATGGACAGCCAATAAAACTTGTCAAACTTGTCATGATATTTACTTCGTAATCTGGCAACAGGTTGAATCATCTCAGGTTAACTTGTCTCCGACCACCTCATATCTCCTTCATAAGAACATAATTACCTCATTGCAGTGCTAAGTTATCCCATAACCAACTCGTCCCATTGCAATGTTGTTCAGTTGTTCCAACTTGTCCCAACGCCAGAAGATCATGGTTTCTACACTAAGGATGTGCAGGCATTGTTTGACAACTTTTTAAAAGAATTTTTAGTGATGGGAGTGAATTGCAGGCTTTTGACTTGGATACACCTGAGCCTCTGGTTCCCTCAATGTAAAGGGGTAATATGTAAATGTACAAACTTATGTCAAAAATTTTCTAGTTCAGAGCTGTTTTTATGTTTGAAATGGATGCCCTTTGAAGAACTTATCAGTTTAAAAAGATGTGTTTTAATGTACAAGTGTGTGAATGCTTTGACACCTGGGCATTTGAATACTTGTACTTATATGTCACAGCAACACTCTTACAACACCAGATCCACAAGCCGCAACAATTTGTTAACATCAAGAGCCAAATTGAGAACTGTTGCACGATGTTTTAGGTTTGATGGGGAGAAGCTAGGGAATTCCCTGCCTGTAGAGATGCGGATGGCCAAATCTCTACAAAATTTTAAATCAATGTAATGCAAGAACTATTTTGACTGGGCTACAATTTTTTTAATGTTTTTAACGAGGTGCAAATGCTGTGACTAGTGCTATATACATGTATATGATTTTACTACTTTGTTTGGTCTTACTTTATCATGTTCATTGTAAACACTTTTATACTTCTGTTTTTAATATTCTCTTCCGGTCGGGCCATGATGGGACTACTGTAGCATTGTACAGCTATAGGCCAGCTGATTGAACATTTGTTTACTGTAAAACCTGCCAAGCCAGACACCTCCAATAGCTGAACACCTCTGTTACCCGAACACTTTTTTCTGGCCCAACTTTTAATAGGAAAGCCAAGTGTTGAAACCTGCAATCCCCAAACACCTCTGTACTATGAGCACTGAACACTTGATTTGGGTCCCAAAGCAACATTTAACCTGTCAAGGCTGAACACTTACCCCCCAGAAAGAAGGAATTTTCAGGAAATTCATCAATATTTGATACCAAAACATCATAATTATTATATATATATATATATATATATATATATATATATATATATATATATATATATATATATATATATATATATATATATATATATATATATTTGTATTCAACACTTTCATCAAATTTCTGGCATTAATGTATTCAAAGGGTGTCAATAGTGCGTAGCTTCCATGGTGAGACCTTCTACAGCTGTACGTACAATAAACTGATTTGAACCTACGCATACTAGTAAGTGCATTCTGTAGTTAAGCTTTATGGTAAAGAGTAATACACATATTGTGTGTTAATGTTGAACAATAAATTGGTGTTTTATGTCATCAAATTATGCATATGTAAATGCACTGTCACAGCCTAATGATATTGAAAAATGCATGTACTGTTAGCCTAAACTTTGTAAATCCTGTAATTTATATAAACTTTTTTCCCAAGTGGTTGGAATTTTCATAAAGTTCTCTTTCATCTTAGAATTTATTTTTCCTTAGAGTTTTTGCAGTTTACATAAATATATATGTATTGGAGCTGGTAAATTCCCCAATGTATGTGCATGTACAGGTGAATTCATAGTTTACATGTGCAGGATGTAGCCACAAGGCCAAGCCCCAGCCCTCTATTAGCTGAACACTTTGGCTGGGTCCATAGGGCATTCAGCTTTGACAGGTTTTACCGAATTTATTTCAGATTTAACAAGGTGAGAACTTCCAATTCAGTATCTGTAGCCTTATCAGCTTCCAGGCAGTTGGTTGGTTTACTTACATTTATGGTTCAAAATTGAGAAGCATTTTGTTTTGTGCAATGTTCCTATTAATTTTTATCTTTATGTCCATTTTTAGTGCAGCTGACTGACTCATCAGGCTGAACTTTTTGGAGGCCGAGTCGTCCGTCCGTTCACAATTACTTTTTCAACTTCTCCTCCAAAACGGTCACCCAGATTCACTTCAAACTTGGTGGCAATGTACTTTGGGTGAGTCTCTACCAATTTTGTCCAAATGGTCACACTCCAGTGAAATTTTTATTTTTATTTTTTTAATTTTTTGGTGTGTTTTTGAGCAAATCTTAAAAAATCTTTTCTGAAACCGCTCATCCTTTTTACCTCAGCTGACTTGTCAGTCAGCTGAGGTTTTTTGAGGGTCTGTCGTCCGTCGTCCGTCCGTCGTCCGTCCGTCCGTCCGTCCGTCGTCCGTCCGTCCGTCCGTCGTCCACAATTCACATTTTCGACTTCTTCTCAAAAACCGTCAGCCAGATTCACTTCAAACTTGGTGGAGATATGCCTTGGGTGGGTCTCTACCAAGTTTGTTCAAATGGCCACGGTCCAGTGATTTTTGGATTTTTAATGAATTTTTTTCGTCTTTTTTGGGTAAATCTTAAAAAATCTTCTTCTCCGAAACCACTCACCCAATTGCTTTGATATCACACAGGAACACTCCCTGGGACTCCTAGTTCTTAATTTGTTCACCAGGTGGCGCTGCGATTTTTTCCTAATTTTTTATGAATTTTTGTGTGGTATAGCTATTTTCGACTTCTTCTCCAGAACCATCACTCAGATTAAGCTGAAACATGGTGGATATGTTCCTTGTAGAAGGGTCAAACAAATTTGTTCACTATGTGGGAATGCTGCGGATTCCTGATTTTTAACGATTTTTTCAATTCGGGTACTTATCGGTCAATGCAGCTTTCCTATTGATTACTATGGAAGTCAATGGGCATTCTAATGCTAATTCACATTTTTGACTTCTTCTCCAAAATGGTCATCCAGATTAAATTCAAACTTGGTGGCAATGTACCTTGGGTGGGTTTTCTACCAATTTTGTTCACGTGGTCATGCTCCAGTGATTTTTGGATTTTTAATGAATTTTTGTTGTTGTCTTTTTTGGACAAATCTTAAAAAATCTTTTTCTCCGAAACTGCTTACCCAAATGCTTTGATATCACACAGGAAGACATCTAGGGACTCCTTGTTGTTAATTTGTTCACCAGGTGGCGCTGCAGTTTTTTTTAAAATTGTTTTTGTGAATTTTTGTGTTATAGATATTTTCGACTTCTTCTCCAGAACCGTCACTCAGATTAAGCTCACACTTGGTGGATATGTTCCTAATGGAAGGGCCAAACAAAGTTGTTCACTATGTGGGAATGCTGCGGATTCCTGATTTTAGCTCAGCTGACTTGTCAGTCCATAGAGCTGTGGGGTCACAGTGCAACATACATGAATTTTTACTCTTCATTATAACTTGAGAACTATCAGTTCATAGAGCTGTGGGGTCACAGTGCAACATACATGAATTTATACTCTTCATTATAACTTGAGAACTACTTGAACTTTGATGTTGCACTTGTAAGTGTTCTTCTATAAAGGTCAGACTTACTCAGAACATGGTGTCCTTGATCCCTTCCCAAGTTCATAGAGCTGCAAGTGTGATGAATGTCCAGATCAGCTGAGGCTCGGGCTGTTCACACAGCCCTCTTGTTTTTTATAAATTTTTGTGTGGTCTGGCTATTTTCGACTTCTTCTCCAGAACCGTTACTCAGATTAAGCTGAAACGTGGTGGATATGTTCCTTGTAGAAGGGTCAAACAAAGTTGTCCACTATGTGGGAATGCTGCGGATTCCTGATTTTTAACGATTTTTTCCATTCGGGTACTTATCGGTTAATGCAACTTTCTTATTGATTACTATGGAAGTCAATGAGTATTCTAATGCTAATTCACATTTGCGACTGCTTCTCCAAAACTGTCATCCAGATTAACTTCAAACTTGGTGGGGATGTACCTTGGGTGGGTGTCTACCAAGTTTGTTCCAATGGTCATGTTCCAATGAAATTTGTTTTTTTCATGATTTTTTTTTTTTAATCTTTTCAAAAGTTTTAATAGGAAAGTTTTAACATGGGAATTTCTTGTAATGGTTATAACTTAAATAATTTTGGCCAGATTTACTTCAAACTTGGTTGGGATGTGCCTTGGGTGGATCTCTACCAAGTTTGTTCAAATGGTCACGCTCTATTGATTTTTGGAATTTTTAATGAATTTTTTTCGTTTTTGGGGGGCAAACCTTAAAAACTCTTCACCTCTGAAACTGCTCACCCAGTTGTTTTGATATCGTACATAGACACTCCCAGGGATGCATAGTTCGCAATTTGTTCACCAGGTGGCACTGCAATTTTTTCAAAATTTTTTTTTTATGAATTTTTTATATGGTTTTGTTATTTTTCACTTGTTCTCAGAACCGTCACTCAGATTAAAGTGAAATGTGATGGATATGTTCTTGTGGAAGGGTCAAACAAAGTTGTTTACTAGGTGGCACTGCTTTAGATTCCTGATTTTTAAGTATTTTCAACTCGGGTACTTATTGATCAATGCAGCTTTCCTATTGCTTACTATGCAAGTCAATGGGCATCCTAATGCTAATTCACAGGACATCTGACACAAAATTTACTGTTTACTTGATAACTTGAGATCTGTTTTGAGTTAGCTACACATGTTAATTATTCTGTATGAAGGTCATGCTGAGACAGTACATGAATGACCTTGACCTCGTTTGTGGGGTCACAGTGCAACATACATGAATTTTACTCTTCATTATAACTTGAGAACTACTTGAACTTTGATGTTGCACATGTAAGTGTTCTTCTATAAAGTTCAGACTTACTCAGAACATGGTGTCCTTTATCCTTTCCCAAGTTCATAGATCTGCAAGTGTGATGAATGTCAAGATCAGCTGAGCATGGGCTGTTCACACAGCCCTCTTGTTTATGAATTTTTGTGTGTTATAGCTATTTTCAACTTCTTCTCCAGAACCATCACTCAGATTAAGCTGAAACATGGTGGATATGTTCCTTGTAGAAGGGTCAAACAAAGTTGTTCACTATGTGGCAATGCTGCGGATTCCTGATTTTTAACGATTTTTTCAATTCTGGTACTTGTCGGTCAATGCAGCTTTCCTATTGATTACTATGGAAGCCAATGGGCATTCTAATGCTAATTCACATTTTCAACTTCTTCTCCAAAACCGTCAACCAGATTAACTTCAAACGTGGTGGCAATGTAGGTTGGGTGGGTTTCTACCAATTTTGTTCACATGGTCATGCTCCAGTGATTTTTGGAATTTTAATGAATTTTTTTGTTGTTTTTTTCTACAAATCTTAAAAAATCTTCTTCTCCGAAACTGCTTACCCAAATGCTTTGATATCACACAGGATCACATCTAGGGACTCCTTGTTAATTTGTTCACCAGGTGGCGCTGCAGTTTTTTTCTAATTTTTTGTGAATTTTTGTATTTTATAGCTATTTTCGACTTCTTCTCCGGGACCGTCACTCAGATTAAGCTTACACGTGGTGGATATGTTCCTTATGGAAGGGCCAAACAAAGTTGTTCACTGTGTTTGAATGCTGCGGATTCCTGATTTTTAATGATTTTTTCAATTCAGCTCCTTTGGGGTAAATGCACCTTTCCTATTGATTACCATGTAAGTCAATGGGCATTCTAATGCTAATTTACATTTTTGACTTCTTCTCCAAAACCATCATCCAGATTTACTTCAAACTTGGTGGCAATGTACCTTGGGTGGGTGTCTACCAGGTTTGTACCAATGGTCATGTTCCAATGAATTTGGATTTTTTTTTTTTTTTTTTTCAAAAATCTCTACAAAAGTTTTAATTGGAAAGTTTAACATGGGAATTTCTTGTAGTGGTCATAACTTTAATAATATTGACCAGATTTACTTCAAACTTGGTGGGGATGTGCCTTGGGTGGATCTCTACCAAGTTTGTTCAAGTGGTCATGCTCTATTGATTTTTTGGATTTTTTATGATTCTTTTTGTTCTTTTTGGGGGCAAACCTTCAAAATTCTTCTCCTCTGAAACCGCTCACCCAATTGCTTTGATATCGTACATTGACACTCTCGGGGACACCTAGTTCCCAATTTGTTCACCATGTGGCGCTGCAATTTTTTAATGAATTTTTTATATGGTTTTGGTATTTTTCACTTGTTCTCAGAACTGTCCCTCAGATTAAGCTGAAATGTGATGGATATATTGTTGTGGAAGGGTCAAACAAAGTTGTTTACTAGGTGGCACTGCTTTGGATTCCTGATTTTTAAGGATTTTCATTTTGGGTACTTATCGCTCAAGGCAGCTTTCATATTGATTACTATGTAAGTCAATGGGCATTCTAATGCTAATTCACAGGACAACTGACACGAAATTTACTGTTTACTTGATAACTTGATATCTGTTTTGAGTTAGCTACACATGTTAATTATTCTATATGAAGGTCATGCTGAGACAGTACATGAATGACCTTGACCTCGTTTGTGGGGTCACAGTGCAACATACATGAATTTTACTCTTCATTATAACTTGAGAATTACTTTGATGTTGCACATGTAGGTGTTCTTCTGTAAAGGTCAGACTTACTCAGAACATGGTGTCCTTGATCCTTTCCCAAGTTCATAGAGCTGCAAGTGTGATGAATGTCAAGATCAGCTGAGGCACGGGCTGTTCACACAGCCCTCTTGTTTTTTTTGATATCACACAGGAACACTTCGAGGGACTCCTAATTTTTTCCTATTTTTTTATGATTTTTTGTATGTTTTCACTATTTTCAACCTCTTCACCAGAACCATCACTCAGATTAAGCTGAAACTTGGTGGATATGTTCCTTCTGGAAGGATTAGACAAAGTTGTTCACCAGGTGGCATTGCTGTGGATTTCTGATTTTTAACAATTTTTTTTCATTTGGGTAGTTACCAGTAAAGGCATCTTTCCTATTGATTACTATTTTGAAGTCAATGGGCATTCTAATGCTTATTCACATTTTCGACTTTTTCTCCAAAAGCTTCACCCAAATTGAATTCAAATTTGGTGGCAATGTACCTTGGATGGGTCTCTACCATGTTTGTTTAGATGGTCATGCTCCGGCGATTTTTAGCTCTGCTGACTTGTCAGTCAGCAGAGCTTATAGAATTCCTTTGCGTCTGTCTGTCCGTCCGTCCGTCTGTCGTTAGACTTTTTATATATTTGACTTCTTCTCGAAAACCGCTACATAGAATGTTTTGATTTTGCACATGGATGATCCCCAGGTGGACCTCTACCAAGTTTGTGAAGTCCTGAGATGATGATGCAATAATTTTTCTATTTTTTCTGAATTTTTAGCTCTGCTGACTTGTCAGTCAGCAGAGCTTATAGAATTTGTTTGCGTCCGTCGTCTGTCTGTCCGTCCGTCCATCCGTCTGTACGTCTGTCATTAGACTTTTTATATTTTCGACTTCTTCTCAAAAACCGCTACATAGAATGTTTTGATTTTGCACATGGATGATCCCTAGGTGGACCTCTACAAAGTTTGCGAAGGAGATGATGATGCAATAATTTTTCTATTTTTTATGAATTTTTTAATTTATTTTTTGAAAAAAATTAAAATTTCTTCATCTTAAGAATTGCTTTAATATTGCACATAGGGTCACCTGGGGTCAACTAGTTCTCATTTTGGCCACCAGGTGTCGCTGCGATTTTATCCTATTTTTTTTAATGAATTTTTGCGTGTTAAGGCTATATTCGACTTCTTCTCCAGAACAGCATGACAGAATTGCTCAAAATTTTATCAAAATATAGTTGGACATTAGACAATAAAAGTTTGCGAAAATAATGTGGATATGTTGATTTTTGACAAAGTTATGCTATATCAGACTTTGTGACTGTAAGTGAGTGCTGCCACTGTACACCGGCAGCCATTGAAACAGCAAGGTATGTCAATTGATAATACATGTACTACCATCGGCAGAGCTTACAGAATCCGTTTGCGTCCGTCGTCCGTCTGTCCGTTTGTCATTAGACTTTTTATATTTTCAACTTCTTCTCAAAAACCACTACATAGAATGTTTTGATTTTGCACATGGATCATCCCGAGGTGGACCTCTACCAAGGTTGCGAAGGAGATGATGATGCAACAATCTTTCTATTTTTTTTGAATTTTTTAATTTATTTTTTGAAAAAAAAAAATTTCTTCATCTTAAGAACTACGAAGCCAATTGCTGTGATATTGCACATACGGTCATCTTGGGTCAACTAGTTCTTATTTTGGCCACCAGGTGGCGCTGTGATTTTTTCCTATTTTTTTTATGAATTATTGCCTGTTAAGGCTACATCGACTTCTTCTCCAGAACGGCTGAACAGAATTGCTTAAAATTTTATCAGAATATAGTTGGACATTAGACAATGAAAGTTT
Source organism: Hermodice carunculata (assembly GCA_964020975.1). Lineage (NCBI taxonomy): Eukaryota > Metazoa > Annelida > Polychaeta > Eunicida > Amphinomidae > Hermodice > Hermodice carunculata. The sequence continues at coordinate 67,073,214 of OZ026630.1, read as the reverse complement.
GCAAAAATAATATGGATATGTTAATTTTAGGCAAAGTTATGGGATATCAAACTTTGCAGCTGTATATATATATATATACACACATATATATATACATATATATATATACATATATATATATATATATATATATATATACATGTATATACATATATATGTATGTATATATATATATATATATATATATATATATATATATATATATATATATATATATATATATATATATATATATATATGGCAATACAGTGCATATATTACACTATTGTATTTACCCTTTTGACTTCTTCTCAAAAACCGCTGTATGGAATGTTTTAATTTTGCACATGGATGTTGCCCAGGTGAACCTCTACCAAGTTTGTGAAGGAGATGATGATGCAGTAATTTTTCTATTTTTAATGAATTTTTTAATTTACTTTTTGAAAAAGAATAAAATTTCTTCATCTCAAGAAGTACCTGGCCAATTGCTTCAATATTGCACATAGGGTCACCTGGGGTCAACTAGTTCTCATTTTGGCCTCCAGGCGGCGCTGTGATTTTTTTCCTATTTTTTTTATGAAGTTTTGCGTGATAAGGCTATTTTCGACCTCTTCTCGAAAACAGCACGATAGAATTGCGTAAAATTTTATCAAGATATAGTTGGACTTTAATAGGCAATGAAAGTTTGTGAATATAATGTGGATATGTTAATTTTTGACAAAGTTATGCGATATCAGACTTTGTGACTGTAAGTGAGTGCTGCCACTGTACACCGGCAGCCATTGAAACAGCAAGGTATGTCAATCGATAATACATGTACTACCATCAGCAGAGCTTATAGAATCCGTTTGCGTCCGTCGTCCGTCCGTCCTTCCGTTCTTCCGCAAAATTTATTTTAAGGACAAACTTTGCTACCACTCTACATACATGTATATAGCTGTACAAATCCAGACTGCAGTCCATGTGTTCCAATACTGTAAAAGCAGATTCCAGTCAGCAGTGCACAGGATCATCATGATCCTCTTGTTGTATTTTTTATGAATTTATTGGTGTCCTTTGGGGGCAAATCTTTACAAATCTTCTCGAAACTGCTCACGCACTTGCTCTTATATCACACAGGAACACTCCTCAGGACTGTTAGTTTTTAATTTGTCCACCATGTGGTGCTGCAATTTTTTCCTATTTTTAGCTCAGCTGACTTGTCAGTCAGCTGATCTTATCTTATGGTCGTCCGTCCGTCGTCCGTCCGTCCGTCGTCCGTCAACAATTTACATTTTCGACTTCTTCTCCGAATCCGTCAGCCAGATCCACTTCAAACTTGGTGGGGATGTGCCTTGGGTGGGTCTCTGCCAAGTTTGTTCAAATGGTCTCGGTCCATTGATTTTTGGATTTTTAATGAATTTTTTTGTTCTTTTTTGGGCAAATCTTAAAAAATCTTCTTCTCTGAAACCGCTCACCCAATTACTTTGATATCACACAGAAACACTCCCTGGGACACCTAGTTCTTAATTTGTTCACCAGGGGGCGCTGCAATTTTTTTCTATTTTTTTTATGAATTTTTGTGTGTTATAGCTATTTTCAACTTCTTCTCCAGAACTGTCACTCAGATTAAGCTGAAACATGGTGGATATGTTCCTTGTAGAAGGGTCAAACAAAGTTCTTCACTATGTGAGAATGCTGCAGATTCCTGATTTTTAACGATTTTTTCCATTCGGGTACTTATCGGTCAATGCAGCTTTCCTATTGTTTACTATGGAAGTCAATGAGCATTCTAATGCTAATTCACATTTTCAACTTCTTCTCCAAAACCGTCATCCAGATTAACTTCAAACTTGGTGGGGTTGTACCTTGGATGGGTGTCTACCAGATTTCTTCAAATGGTCGTGCTCCAGTGATTTTTGGATTTTTAATGAATTTTTTTGTTCTTTTTTTTTGGACAACTCTTAAAAATTTTTTTTCTCCAAAACCGCTAACTCAATCACTCTGATATCACACGAGAAGACACCTAGGGACTCTGTGTTCTTAATTTGTTGACCAGGTGGCACTGCAATTTTTTACTAATTTTTTATGAATTTTTGTGTGTTCTAGCTATTTGATTTCTTCTCCAGAACCATTACTCAGATTAAGCTGAAACGTGGTGGATATGTTCCTCGTAGAAGGGTCAAACAAAGCTGTTCACTATGTGGGAATGCTGCAGATTCCTGATTTTTAACGATTTTTTCCATTCGGGTACTTATCAGTCAATGCAGCTTTCCTATTGATTACCATGGAAGTCAATGAGTATTCTAATGCTAATTCACATTTGCGACTTCTTCTCCAAAACCGTCATGCAGATTAACTTCAAACTTGGTGGGGATGTACCTTGGGTGGGTGTCTACCAAGTTTGTTCCAATGGTCATGTTCCAATGAATTTTGGTTTTTTTATGATTTTTTTTCTCCAAAATCTTTACAAAAGTTTTAACATGGGCATTTCTTGTAATGGTTATAACTTAAATAATTTTGGCCAGATTAACTTCAAACTAGGTGGGGATGTGCCTTGGGTGGATCTCTACCAAGTTTGTTCAAATGGTCACGCTCTATTGATTTTTGGAATTTTTATGATTTTTTTTCGTTTTTTGGGGGCAAACTTTAAAAACTCTTCACCTGTGAAACTGCTCACCCAGTTGTTTTGATATCGTTCATAGACATTCCCAGGGACACATAGTTCCCAATTTGTTCACCAGGTGGCACTGCAATTTTTTCTAATTTTTTTTTATGAATTTTTTATATGGTTTTGTTATTTTTCACTTGTTCTCAGAACTGTCACTCAGATTAAAGTGAAATGTGATGGATATGTTCTTGTGGAAGGGTCAAACAAAGTTGTTTACTAGGTGGCACTGCTTTAGATTCCTGATTTTTAAGTATTTTCAACCCGGGTACTTATCGATCAATGCAGCTTTCCTATTGATTACTATGGAAGTCAATGGGTATTCTAGTGCTAATTCACAGGACAACTGACACAAAATTTACTGTTTACTTCATAACTTGAGATCTGTTTTGAGTTAGTACTGTGATGTTGCACATGTTAATGTTTTTGTATGAAGGTCATGCTCAGACATTACATGAATGACTTTGACCTCATTTCTGGGGTCACAGTGCAACATACATGAATTTTACTCTTCATTATAACTTGAGAACTACTTGAACCTTGATGTTGCACATGTTAGTGTTCTTTTATAATGGTCAGACTTACTCAGAACATGGGTGACCTTGATCCTTTCCCAAGTTCATAGATCTGCAAGTGTGATGAGTGTCAAGATCAGCTGAGCATGGGCTGTTCACACAGCCCTCTTGTTTAATGATTTTTTTGTGTGTTTTCACTATTTTTGACTGCTTCACCAGAACCGTCACTCAGATTAAGCTGAAAGTTGGTGGATATATTTCTTTTGGAATTGTCAAACATAAGTGGCACTGCTTTAGATTCCTAATTTTTTCAATTTGGGTACTTATCAGCAAATGCACCTTTCTTACTGATTATTATGTATGTCAATGGGCATTCGTATGCTAATTCACATTTTTAGCTTCTTCTCAGAAACCGTCAACCAGATTGACGTCAAACGTGGTGGCAATGTACCTTGAGTGGGTCTCTACGTGGTTTGGTCAAATGGTCATGCTCCAGTAATTTTTGGATTTTTATGATTTTTTTTGTTCTTTTTGGGGGGAAATCTTTAAAAATTTCTTCTCTGTAAGGACCCATCCAATTGCTTTGATATCACACAGGAACACTTCCAGGGACTCCTAGTTCTTTATTTGTTCACCAAGTGGTGCCACATTTTTTTCTATTTTTTCTTAATGATTTTTTGTGTGTTTTCACTATTTTTGACTTCTTTTCCAGAACTGTCACTCAGATTAAGCCTAAACTTTGATATTTTCCTCGTGAAAGGATCAAACAAAGTTGTTCACTAGGTGGCACTGCTATGGATTTATGATTTGTAACGATTTTTTTTTCAATTTGGGTACTTATCAGTAAATGCACCTTTTTCTATTGATTACTATGTCAAACCAATGGACATTCTAATGCTTATTTACATTATGGACTTCTTCTCTGAAACTGTCATGCAGATTTACTTCAAACATGGCAATGTAATTTAGCTGATTTTTGGATTTTTTATGAATTGTTTTGTTAATTTATTTGGCATATCATAAACAATCTTCTTCTCAAAAACTGCACACCCAGTTTCTTTGATATCACACAGGAACACTCCTCAGGACTCCTAGTTCCTAATTTGTTCACCAGGTGGCACTGCAATTTTTAGCTCAGCTGAGTTGCTAGTCAGACTGAGCTTTTAGGGGGCTCAGTCATCCGACTTAGAAATACTATTAAATGTCATATGCACTCAGCTAAAGCTCAACATAGGTCTATTCAGTTGCAACATAAATTTTGTGGGACAAGCTTAGGTCAGCTGAGGACAGGCTTTTCACACAACCCTCTAGTTTGAACTTTGCGTGGTCCCCAAACTGAAATTTTGCCTCTGGAATGAGAGTGGCATATTCTGACTTATGACCTATTTTTCATTGGCCTTTACCTATTGATTGTAAAATATAGTACGTTGCCTTTTTGAACAACCACAAAATTATTATTAATCTGTCCAAAAAAAAAAAAAGAAAAAGAAATAAAGAACGGTCTCCATTGGAAAGCTACTCTGGCCACATATTTGGCACAATGTGAGCATTTTTATTGAAGTTTTAGGTCAAGGTCATATCAACATAATTTACTTGTGTCACGTTTTTCCTCAAAACTAAAAAGATGATGATGATGATGATGATGATGATGATGATGATGATGATGATGATGATGATGATGATGATGATGATGATCTTGTTTTAATGAAAGTCCAGTTTTATCGATAACTTGAATCTATGGATGCAATTTCCTCATTTATTTTATTGCTTTATGTGTTAACATGAAGTTTATATGGCAGCCATCTCATTAGCAGGATACTCACGCGACCTATTACTTGCTACGCTTTGACCTGCTACTTCTGGGTTTTTTTGTGTGTCTTTTGTCCATAAAAATGTGTCATAATTCCAAAAATTGGAATCCTACCTTTTTTAATCAACCTTATACTTCAAATCTTTATGAGAAGGCTGTATGGCCTGTCCAAAAAATAAAAGACCATATTATTTTAATACTATTCAGTACATTACCCAAATGTTGTTCATTACAAGACCTATGCTATTTGTTTTACTAGCAATTGCAAAAGATTGTCAAAAATGGAATAATGGGCATGAGGAGGCTTATTGTTTGATATCTGTTGCCAGTGTGATCCGGAACATTTTTGTTTTTTGCTTTCTTGTAGGCTGATATAGTTGATGCAGCCAAATAACAGTAAATACGGCATGGAATGTGGGATGGGTAGTTGACAAAGATGAGTCTCAGTCTCAATCAGTGTTTCAAGACATTCCTGGTCAGATACTGGAAGAAATTATTGTTCCTGGTTCTATTTTTATTGCTGACTTGGCTCGCATACAATCAACTCCGTTTATATTTGTACCATAACAAATATAAATACAAGTGGGGCAAAGGCCCACCTGAGAGAAAGGCATGGGCACAAGATCACCTGTCAAAGTACAAAGAGGCTTTCAATAAACATGTGAATCCATTGGCAGGAGTGGCAGGGGCAGCTGATGAATCATATGAAGATGCTGAGGATGAACTTGATGGGTATCGAGACAGGCGACCAGCAGGAAATGAAGACTTGAATGCTATTTTAGATATAGGTAAATGTCCAGCCTGTTTTGGTAATGACTTTTGTGATATTGTGGAAGATGGACATCTTACTGTTGATATCCCACAATCTCCGAATACCCTGTCAAGGAAAGGCGTATATTTTGGGAAATACCAACAGCAGCAAATTGCTTTAAAGACACTTGTTTCTAAGGAAACATTCGAAAGGTTTGATCGATTTATTTGTCATAATACAACAGGGAGATATGACTGCGATGTGTCAGAGGCTGTGTTCTTCAGTTACATGGCAAGTGAGAAGGCATTCCAGTTGGATCATCTGAAGCAGGCCTACAAACTAGTGCATGACAGTGCAGGTGATCTCACGTGAGTGTCTTGTCAATGTTGCATCATGGGGAAAAAGGTCTGTAATAGTTTGCACCATGGAATTGCCAACAGAGGTCATTAACTAGGTGTAATGCCAAAAAGCAGGGGCTGCATAGTGGCTTGACTTAAGTGGTGGAAAACTCTTTGAAGCAAAAACTACAAGGTATATTTAACAATCCATGTCCAACCATGATAAACAAAGCAATTTGTATAAAAAATCATGGGCTTTTTTCTTTTACCTCGGGGCTTGAAAATTAAAATTTGTGAAAAAACGTTTGAGTGTGGACAGGTAAAAATCTGACATGATTGTTTTCAGGTAGCACAAACTCAAAGCTTTGGTGTTCATCACCTATGTTTAAGAGTTTAAATTAATTGGTGAGCATGGTCTTCCTCAGAGCTAAAGCTTTCTTTGGTAGATATTCCAGGATGTGCTTATCATGGTTGGTCACCAATGGGAAATATAATTTGCTGGTACCACCTAATATGGCTGAATATATGATTTTTGGTGATGAATACAACATTGGACACAAGATTACATGGGGTAGAAAATGGGACATTTCAGTGGACTTGGTGCCCTTATATCATGATTATTGTGGTGTGTCACTCAGTGCCCATAAGACATGTCATATGTAAAATATTTTTAATAAATTTAATTAGATGTGGTAACAGGCCAAATCTGAAAACAAGCATTGTTTAGTGTTCATAATGGGCGATGTGGGGTGAGTGTGACCAATAGTGTTTAGGGTAGCTATATTTGGTCGTTGTGTTACAAACAGAGGATAAAATTTTTGGATATGCCTCCTGTCCTAACATGAATGGCAGAACATGATTTGTGTTTTGGGTCAGTTGTGATGAATTGTTCTCATTTGTTTATGTGATAGGGAGTTTTAGTTTTATGGAATGGTGGTACTTTTTCATATTTTACTGCAACCATGAAAACAAGATATAATATTTTCAAAATTGATTTGATTTGTATTTATGTCCACCTGTACAAGTCAGGTAACATTTTTTTTTTAATAAGAAAAGTACCCCAAAAGCACCCTAAGCATTACTTGGAGTATAGACTGCTCCCAAGAGTGCAGAATTCAAAATAAAGACACAATGTAGAATGGGTGATTTATGGTGATTTTCATGATTACATGTATAGCAGCTGATTCATGTAACACACACAAAAATAAATAAAAAAACAAAAATAACATGAAAATAACAATGATGATCATGATGATAAATTACCACAAGTCCAAAACTAGTGTTCAGACAGGAAGGAGTATAAGTGTCAATTAGTCTGCACATTTAGTCTGTTAAGGTAAGTGTGGTTTTGAGCACATGGATCCAACACAGTCTGTAGATATCTAGTAGGGTTTCTGCAGACATCTAGTAAGGGTTCTGTAGTATTTTAACCCTGTAGTAAAGAAAACAAAGAAAATAAATATTCGACACATTCATGATTTACAATTGAGTATTTGTGCAAGTCCTGTATTTACTGAGTAGCAGAGTACAGCACTGCTGACATGGTGTGTGTCTGACAGCTTAGTTTACTTTTTGTAGGTAAGACAAGGCAAGGCCAGTTGCAGTCAAAACTAAGTTAGTGAAAAAAAATATTACTGGTTTCTCTCTTTGACCTGAGCTCATCAGGGAGTTAAATGAAAACACCGTTAAATGCGCTGGCAATGAGTAATCTTGTCAAGGACCATTAAGCAACGTCATGTAAAAATTAACGTTCCTGCATTAAGGCTGATCCATTGCTCTGACCGCCAGATTGAGGTGTTAGTATAATGTGAAAATATGGATTCCTCACATGTTTTTAGTTTACTTTTTGTCTGAGGAGGATGTGCCCTATTTATAATATTTTGAATGGATGTATAGTGATACTGTGTGACATGGACACTGGCATTAAAAGTCGTCTGCCAGATAAGTCACTGCTTTTGTTGGCCTGTGTGATACATCTAGTGTCATTGATCTTGTTTATTTAGCTTTGCAGCATGTGCCACCTCACGTCTGATTAAGCTATTTATGCCAAAGAATGATGTGCCTTCTCAAAATTTCAAAGATGAAGAGGGAGAGGATCTGGCGATGGCCTACACATCATTGGTGCTAAATCCTGAAGCTGCCCTGCTGAAGGTATTATTTAAGAAGACCGTTGCACTAGAATGAATGAAGTCCAAAGAAGCATTGTTTTTAATCATATCAATGAAATTTGTGACACCAAGAGTTTCTGAGACCTAATACATGTACAGTGGTTCCCCTCTGATAAGGCACCCCTGAAGAGAGGCCACTCTCCATAAAGGCCACTTCTCCATGCAGCAAGTATGGCATTTCATAGTTAATTACCCATCAAGAGAGGCCATCCCTCTTATAAGGCCACTTTGCCAGTGTGTTTGGGTTGGCCTTTTAAGAGGGGGACCACTGTTTACTGCACTCTATGGTTTTAGCAATGCGGAGAAAGGTGTAACAAACGTTGGATATACTTGGCATGGGGAGACAATTTTATTGGCTTTTGTCATAACAGTACATTTTGCATTGCCATGATTAATTACACCAAAAAGCATTGCATGTACAGTTGTGTGTACTGTAAATATAATTGATGGGAATGAAAATTTGGTAAACTTACTAAATTCAACACTCTTGCAATCACAGCAACTGGACTTTAAAACCTTGCATAATGCGTGAAAACTTACCTTGATACGTGTACATTTACAAATGTGTTCAATTAAATGTGGATGATGTTTTTCAATTCAGGCTGTGGCAGGTTTCCGGGAGACATTTCCTTTGCCAAAATTTGTTGGTGCTTGTGGACGGTCCATAATTGTAGAGCATGGTGGCAAACCACTTCGTAGCTACATAGATGGCCTTTGGGAGGAAAGGGCTACTCTTGCTTTGCAACTGCTGGATCTTATACATAATTTTTTGGTAGGCACATGCAGTTACAATGTTGTAAATTATAGTTTTTGATTTCCTTGTTTTTTTGGCCTGTCAACAGACTGCTTACACATTAAAGAAAAATGAAATGCAATAAACGTGACTTATTTAGCAATGGTTAGGTACATGTAAGTAATCCTCTAGACTGGCTCCAGAAGTTTCACAGTTGTAGTCAGTTTGGCCTCTCTGGGGCCCCTTGCCCAATATTATAGATTTGTCGCAGCCAAAGCTATGAGCAAAATTCTGTCCATCTCTAATCATATAATTCTAAATATTCCAAGTGCAGATATTATGAATAGTCTGTTTCAATAATTCAATGAAGTTTTAAATAAACTTTAAGTCTTAGTCAACTTGGCTAAAGGTTACAGCGTGGTATCAGGCACATCATACCTTCATTATCCTTTGTTGAACCCTTCTACCAGCTCAAAAATAACTTTAACATGCATTTTTTTTTTCAAATAGAGGAAAAAACAATGCAGCACCACCTGGTGAACAAATGAAGGTCTATGAGTCCCCAAAAGTGTTGCTATGCAGTTTCAAAGCAATTGGCCTGGTGGTTTTTGAAGAGCTTTTTGAAGATTTTGCCGAAAATTGAACCAAAAAGTTAATAAGAAATAAAAAAATTATTGGAGCAAGAATCTCAAAAATGTGACTTACTGTTACATCCTCGTTGACTTCCATTGCAATAAATGGGAATGAATGCTGAGTGGATTGAAGCAAGAATGCATTAACTGAAAGGTTCCCAAATTTAAGAATTTGTTAAAAATCACAGATGCAGAATATCTTCACCTAGTTAACATCTTTGTTGGACCCTCCCACAAGCAACATTTACACAGACTTTCAGAAGAATCTTGGGGACAGTTTTGAAGTTGAAATTAGGGCTAACAAAAAAATATTTACAAAAAAATAGAGAAAAAAAATTGCGGCACCACTTGGTGAACAAATTAAGGTCTGGGAGTCCCAGGAAGTGTCCGTATGCAAGAAGCATTGGCTTAATGGTTTTGGAAAATATTTTGTAAGATTTTGCCAAAAAAATAACAACAAAAGTTCATAGAAAATCTAAAAATCTCAGGACTGTGACCATTTGAATACACTTGGTAGAGACTCATCCCAGGTACATCTGCACCAAGTTTGAAGTAAATCTGGTTAATGATTTTTGAGAAGTTGGAAATGTGACTTAAATTTAAAAAAAAAACAAATGAGGGGACGGTCATAGTGTCAAGCTAGAACAAGCCAGGCTGCAAAGCAGTCCTAGAGAGGAGTGAAGAAAGGGTCTTTTAATTTTCGCAGAGTTCCGTTTGCATCCATTTGGTGGCGCTGCAGTGCCAGTCGAAAAACACTGGCCAGGCAACAGCCACCCAAAACACGCAGGTACACTTTGATGGCGTGTGTTGCAGCAGGTGTACGACCGGGCAACAGTGTTGGAGGACCATGACTAGTTTCATTGTAACTTTTCCAAAACAGAAACTGCTCTTTTTGGCTCTGCTGACCAAACATCCCAGAGCTTATGTGACTGCATGTGTTTGTCTGTCCGTCTGTCCTAAATTTTTGGTCTTTATCTGATACCATCCACAGTTTTCAAGTTAGCCCAATATAACTTTCAGGACTTATTATGTGTTTTAAGATGTAAAATTCCATATTTGGAAAAGTAATTGGATTAGACTTGCCAAATTTATATGATATATGGAGCATGGCCAAAGGTAGAATGTTATGTTATATCTGTGACCTTGACCTATTTTTGTGAGGTCACCATTCCTGGAAAGTTGAAAGAGGTGATTTTGTAAGGGAAGGCTGTAAGCTTGGACATCAATGGCAATGTCAGCACAGTACCAGGCCTATGGGCCTCTTGTATTACATAATCTGGGTAGCCTGGATCTTCTGTCCCAAGGTCCCTGATGACATAAAGTTAAGGACTCTCTCATTGCTGTCTTAGCACATGCAACAATATCCATCACAGAGATAGCACAAATAAGCTGTGATTACATGTGGAGCAAAGTACCATCTGGTGGACATTTTATACACCAAATTTACATAGGCAATATATGTTCAGAAGCCATTTGAGGACTTGCAACCTTGAAATGAACAGGAGCAATACATGTATAGTCATGGTGTCACCAGAGCATTAGGTGCATGGGCTTCTTGTTTAATACTGAAGTCACAGATTAGAACATTTGTATTTGAATGCAGCTTAAACTATATACATGTAAAACTATATCTTCATTGTGCCAGTGAAGAGTTACAGCAACAAATGTAATAATTTTTTTGTTTGTGTTCTACTTTTTGTAGCAAGAGAGTCGTGAATGGTTGTTAATGATTGGAGACTTTCAGCTTGACAATTTTGCTGTTTCGGACTCCGGTGTACTGAAGTTTGTCGACCTAGAACATATGCTTATGGTGGACAAGCAATTAGTTGCAGAGTGTAAGTATATTTTCATAAGCATGCCTGCACAGGGAAATACAAATATAACACAGTTGTACCCCCTTTTTAAAAAGCGCCTGCCTTTTTGAACAACATTTATCAGAGTGCTATCTTTTTCATTATATTTTACCTCCATTGACAGACCACTTGCTTCCTATGACCACTTTTGGACCTACCCAGGGGGGTGGTCTCCCAACAGACAGACAACTATACAGCACCTTAAGTCCATCTCCCACAAACATGCTACAATGTCCAGCACAACTATGTGCATTAAGGTCATCTATGTTTTGGTAGAAGGCTTAAGGATATATGTCAGGTCCTTGGTGATTGTAATGCTGACTGGTACTTTTCTGCACATAACGCTGTAAAATTCCCCTAAAAATTGCAATAAAATATACATTTTTACAAAGTGTACTGACTAAGGATTTAAGGTATAGCATCATGATACTGTTTCCTCAAAGCGGTGTTTTCACAGTAATTTTAAAAGTGTATAGCTATGCTTCCTCTGCTTTGATATAAATTGTACTCTACATTTTCACATATTTTGGCATCAAATATATTGCAAACTGTTGAATACACTGGAAATTACAAAAAAAAAGTCTCAAATTAAAATATATATGTTGCTGATTCTGATATACAGGTGTTTGAAGTTGGAATGATAACGCATCAAAAAGGAAGGTTACTTTTAACTGACTCTGGGGACAAAATAGCACCAAGTTTAAGAAATTTGAGGTGCACATTTTTGATCCATTCCATAACCTTAAGTTAGCAGCAGATTTGAAGTGCATATCTTTAAAATTGATTGAGCTGAATCAATATGTGGTGAACTATGGTGATGTTTTTGTAACTGATGTATAAACTGAAATTCTTGAAGCCTCAATACCACATGTATGTGTTTCTGGCATGTTTGTAAGTGTGAGACAGACATTGTGGATAACATCTTGATGACATTTAATCTTTAATCCTCTTCCACTTCAGTTAGGATTGAGTCAACAGCTTTCCTTGGCTAAGGAAAGATGTTGACCTGGGGCATGTTATCTTGACAGGTTTCTCAACAATTCTTATTCAAATGGTTTTCATTACTGTTGAAATTGGTCAAAACACTGAAGCAAATGGCATTTGGCCAGATCCCTTTTGGATGGTTTAATTTGAAAAGGATGAAATCTTGATGAAATTTTATGTTTGGCAATTTGTCACTTCTCTGTTATGTCTACATGTTTATACCATGCCTCCTTTGTTTTCTCAAGGGATATATATGTCACCTGCTTACACATATATCCCTGCTTTAAATTTCTATGGCTAAATTTCAACACAGGACTGATTTGCTTTGGTGAATACATTTTAAAATGCATTCATATTCATGAAAACAAAGAAGGCATGGTATAAAAAGAATACATCCCTTGTTCTCGTGATTTATCTGGAATCCTGCATTTTTAAATCCCTACACTTCGCTCCGGGATTTAAAAAAGCAGTATTCCAGATAAATCCCTTGAACTTGGGATATATCCTCTTCATATATCAATTATCATGCCACATCCTTATGTTAGATTCTGCTGTGAGTTGGGTCATGTACATACATTGGTAAATATATCTTTCTTTTTTATTCATGCCAAACTTGGGGCTTTGATACAAGCTGAAGTGAAGTTTCACCAGTGAATATTTTGCAAGTCCACATGGGAGAGATGTTGAGTGGAGACAAGTAGCTTTGATCATGATGGAAGCACATTGTTATTGTTTATGTTACTCTGTATTACATGTATGTGTATATTGTATCTGTAGCTATCATGTTTAAAAAGTATAATATGGGCAGGTGACAAATAATATTAATAATACTGTTTTATTTCAGACTCAAAGAGTGCAATGCAGTACAGGCCCAGAGAAAAATAATACTCAACTTAAAGATATAAATGAAAGTTGATATATCACCTGTTGATTTTTTCTCATGAATTTAGCAAAGTTTTTTTTTTTTTTTTTTCACAGATCAGCCAGAGGAGATGAAAGGCATTTGCAATGAGATGTGTTTCCGCCACTTCAGCTCCAGGTTACTCAGCTCAGCATCCACTGAGCAAAGTTGTGCCATGGCCTCACAGGTGGCGCCACATATCATGTACTACTTGGCCTGCAAGAATATTCTGTGGGGAGGAGAGGATGCTCCTGATAAAGCTGACACAACTGACAATGACGAAGGAGGAACAGAGTATAAACAAAAACATGTATCAGGTAAGGGTGACTACAGATGTAACCCTATGGTTACTTTGTCTTGAGTTAAATTTTTGTTCACGGGAAGAACAATATGCTTTGTGAAATACAATGTGGAATGGGACATGTGTTGGCAAAAGACAAACATCAAAACTTAATAATTTAAGACATCCGATGCATCCAAAATGTTCTATCTTAAAAGAAAAGGTGTTTTATTTGTTTATTCCAAATGCAAAATGGTAATACAGTGAAACATGATTTGAAAGATGACCAAACTGTAGTCTCTCTATGCAAATGGTGTAAATAATATGAACAATATGGAACTGATTATCTTCACAAAGATGGGGTTTCAAGGAAAATGGTCTCTCAAGACACTGTAATGCCTTGTATGTGCACCCAAGTTTAGTTTGATATGGTAGAGGGTGGTCTTTTGTGTCAGGTAAAAGTTGAATAAAATAAAAAAGCGTACCATATGTACCTTACAGCATGGGACTTTTAAATATGAACCACCAGAAAAGTTGTACATAAAACAGGTGTCTACTTATAGAATGTTTTTTGGTACAAGAGGGTGTATGCTCCTATTTTAACTGATGATTCTGCTTACCTGTATGCCTATAGCTGTGTACAGGTACACCAGTGTCTATGAGAGACAACACTGGGAAAACACATTGTAGACCACAATTTGTTTAAGTTGTTGTGACTTTTGTCTTTTGTTGCATTATGATAACAGGGAGAAAACATCGACTTCTCCATGACCTACCATCAAGACACAAGCAGACACTGACAGAGTTATTACAGGAATGTCTGCAGGAGACACAACCTGGGTCCAGAATAGCAGCCATAAGTGAGCTACGAGAAATCCTGCAGCAGTACCAAATTGTACATACCAGGTGATGTGTGGTGCCGGGTACAGCTATGTGTATATGATTTCAAGAACATGCATACCATTTGTGGATGAGTCCATTTATGTGGTTAAAAAATGTCAAGTGATGCCACAGGATGTTGATCCAGTGTTTATGTTTTCCCCAATATTGAGGTATTTTACCTTATGTTAGACAGATGAGGTATCCTTTCTGTAAACTTCAGTGCAGTCTTGAAATGCCACAGCATTCAACATTATGTGGGCGATTATGCATGCAAATATTTTTGTTGAAAACAACTTCACTGTTAAAGGCATTTTCAGAAAATTAATTTGACATGTGGCTAACAAAATAATTACTAGGGGAACATGTTAAAAAAGAAACCAAGCTAAGGAGACAGTGCAAGTTGATCACTATAAACTCACTTAATTTTGCAACATATTTCACTTTTGCTCTAACCCTTTCCCCCTTAAACTGGCCAAAACTAGCTTCTGGTCAAATGTCGTCTGCTTCCATGTTTTCAGCTAATTTCAACAGTACTGAAAAGCAATTTGACTGAGAATTGGAGATAAGACCTATCAAAAAAACATGCCCCAGGTCAACAGCTTTCCTTGGCATGGGTTGGGCACTGCCAAGGAAAGCTGTTGACTCAGTCTTAAATCAAGGGGGAAAGGGTTAATGTTTTGTAGATGGCAACAAACATGAAAATAAAAGTACATTGATTTTGGCATTTTAACACAGGATTAACTGGAGAGGTGTCGAAAATAGTAAAATTAAAGGTTTGATTAAATGTCTCAAATGCAAAAACTGTGAAAATTTAGAAATGTAAAGGAAAGTACATTCACAATACTTTTTACTTCACTCCACTCAACCATGCTTATGCAATATACATATACCTTGTTACAATGAGGTGGACTTTTGTCCATTTATGATATAATTGATACTTCCGTGACTTGCATTTCTATGCATGTTAAAGAGTGATATTTGAATGGCCCCTTGTGGTTTTTAAATAGGGCCAGTCTCTGGCTGTGCCCTAACAAAAGCATATTGAACTCTGTGTCTAAGGGGGACCAATAAACTATTTTCGGAATGATACATATGACAATCCATGATGCTACATGTTTTCAATTTGTAATGTTGGCCCACTGAATTGATTGTTTTGAAGAGAAGTTGGAAGTCATTTCAAATTAGTGCATATAGAACATGAATAATTACCAGTATTACTTTGTTGTAATGTATGTAATCTAATCTGAAATTTTAGTGTGATGCAAATATAGGAAAAAGGTTAGAAACAAGAGATAAAATGTACAGTGGTCCCCCACTTATAAGGCCACCCAAAGGCACTAGAAAAATGGCGTTATAAGAGGGGTGGCCTCCCTTGAGGGGTAAAATACAATGAAGATGCCATACTTGCTGCATGGAGAAGTGGTCTTTGCAGAGGGGGTGGCCTCTCTTGGGGGGGGGGGGCTATAAGAGGGGGACCACTGTATTGGCCATTTGCAGTTGACTAACTTGAAATGCTGTACAACCTATATGATTACAGAGAGCAGAATTGTGTATTTCAACATGTTCAAAGAAGACAATGTCATGTGGTTGCAAAATGTATTAATTTGGGAAAATAATTACTGTAATCTTCCTACTTATCACCCAGGGCATGTAGATTTGTACCCCTTTGGCCTTATTGGCTGATGGGATATTGTCATCATATCTGTGTGTGCATCCGTCCATTACCCGTGCAGATGCAATAACTTTTGAACAAAATGAGCTACTATCATTAAACTTCTACCTTAGAAACATCTCATTGGACACTTTGCTGAGCTCGACATTCAGTTTTATTTTTTAAGGTCACCAGGGGCCGTATTCACAAAGAATTTGATCTGATCCTGACTTTAATGCCAAAATTAAAATCAATGTGGTTTGGGCCCTAAACTACTTAACCCTAGACTCAATGTTTGATCAAAACTTCTAGGATTAGCCAATCTATGCTCTTGGCTACGATATGAACTTAGGGTTATTTTTTTTTAGTTCTTCACAATGGTTGACAGGGTCATTTGGGGTAACATAGCTCACATTTTGGCTACTAGATGGGGCTTTAATTTTTCTTATTTTTTAAATGAGTTTTTTTTGTTTGTTTGTTAAGGCTATTTTTGACTTCTTCTCCAGTCCAGTTGAACAGATTTACAAGAAATTTTATAATGTGACTAAAAGATAATGCAGGGTTGCAAAAATGATGGGATTATGTGAAATTTTGATGAAATTATAGGATATCAAACTTTTGGTCCATGTGTCAGTAAGTACCAATGCTATTTTGGTATACAGCAGTAGTACAGTGTACGTGTTGCAATACTATCAAAACTGTGTTTTGGAATGCTTTGATTTTACACAAAAATGTTGCCCAGGTGGACCATCACCAAAGCAGAGCAGGAGATGATGATACAATAATAAATAAGGTCCAACTGACACATTGGCTTACATCTTGCTATTATTAAATTTTTGGTCAGATATTGGTAAGCACTAAGACAACACCTATAATAGAGCGGTAAAGTCTGCACTTGCACAGCAAATTCCAGTCAGCAGAGCACAGTATCATTTTGATCCTTGTTTTTTTTGTTTTTTGTTTTTCTTTTTGGCAGTAATGCAAAGAATTAAGTTAAATGCACATAAAAATGACAAGGATTGTTGGCAAAGTAGTGAAACTGATACCCTGAAAATATAGTCATGGCATTTTCTAGAACATAATAAAGCAAGAATGAAACTAAATAGGAAGAAAACAGTACAACTACTACAGTTGTACCTGCTTTTTAGAAACACACCTCTGCCAGCCAAAAACTGATCCCATATTCTAGATGTTGATAAAATACAGATACAATTTTGAGAGAAATGGGTTCTAGTGTCATGAAAAGATGGTCTTAAAACTATGGTGTGTCCTATTGGAGGTGATGTTTACAACAGATACAACTCAGCCAATTTTGTTCACACTAATTCAGCTATAAAAGAAGAAAAAAAAAAAAAAGAGAAATTATATTAGGCCAATATATCTACAGTGTCTTTGGTGTAAAAAGAATTTCCTGCTTTGTGAGCCCTTTTGGGGGTGGGGGTGCAGGGTGTTGGGTGTGAAGAGAGTGGAAAGGATGTTTCCCTCCTGGTTTGTATCCTTGCTGATATTGTATGACTGCCAGCTTAAAAATACTCCTTTCATGTCTTAAGCATTGTTTGTGTGACAGAAAACCATAAACTTGTGCATTTCTTCACTGCTGGTATTTTTGATACTTTAGTGTACATTGCTGTTGAACAGAATACATGTACACTGGTATATCATATGTCCAAAATTTGAAGAGTTGGAAACTTTAGAAAAATGTTCACACAGACACAGACTCACACACACACAGATATACAACATATATTGTTAGGTGTTCATGTAATGATACATAATCTTTGGGTCTTTTTACCCATTTATTAAAGATAAAATATGCAGGTTGACAATGGTCACTCCTATGCTGTGTGCTGTCTAATGCTATCCCTCTCTGGTCTGTATCTCATTGCTTCCTCACTAACTAATACTTAACTGTGTAGACTAGCCTGCTTGTATACTGTGTAGACTAGCCTGCTTGTATACTGTGTAGACTAGCCTGCGTGTATACTGTGTAGACTAGCCTGCTTGTATACTGTGTAGACTAGCCTGCTTGTATACTGTGTAGACTAGCCTGCTTGTATACTGTGTAGACTAGCCTGCGTGTATACTGTGTAGACTAGCCTGCTTGTATACCTTCAGTTGAGTCCCACAGTACCCAAGATCTGTGTAGACTAACCTTTTGTTGAGACCCAAAATACCTGGAGTCCCAAGAATCCCGAGTTTCACACATTCCTCAGTCCACACATACCAGAGTCCCAGATTTACATCCTGCAGCTGTCCTCCACTGGCTATGACTGAGTGCCAGGTTTAAGACTGTTCTGTCTCGAGTCCCTGGGGATAATTTTTATCAAGTGACAGTGCCTACTTGCTCTGACCATATACTGCACTTTACCACTAGTCTGTAAACTGTGAAGTAGCACTGAAAACTTCATTAACCTAGCTCAATCTTTCCAGCAAAAGAAATAAATTCATACATATATATGCATATATGTATGTATATATATATGTATGTATGTATGTATGTATGTATGTATGTATATATATATATACATACATATATGCATATATATATATATATATATATATATATATATATATATATATATATATATATACACACATGTATATATATACGGGGGGGGGGGGGGGAAGCACTCCCATTATTAAGCAATACCGGTAGGCTCCATGGGAAAGACTCCCTTTTGGACTGCTTATCACTCTCAAAGACCCCCCTTTTTCAAACCAATGATCCTAAAGGCCCCATGTTTTTAATTGTTGCTCCCAAAGACCCCCATAAATTGTACAGTGGTACCTGCAATTTAAGACCACTCCTAATGCCAGACAAAAGTGGTCACATATGACAGGTGGTCTTTCATTGCAGGTAAGTTAACAAAGAAATAAAAGGCCAATGTCTTGAAAGAGTGGTCTTAAAAACTAATGTGGTTTCTCACAAGAGGTGGTCTTTAGGGCAGGTACCACTGTACTCGAGCTCATTTATGGATCCTTTTGGGATGTGCACTTGTACCTTGGGACTTCTACCAGCTCCCCCGCCCGGCTGCTCCCAAA
This sequence comes from Hermodice carunculata, assembly GCA_964020975.1. Classification (NCBI taxonomy): domain Eukaryota; kingdom Metazoa; phylum Annelida; class Polychaeta; order Eunicida; family Amphinomidae; genus Hermodice; species Hermodice carunculata. Next base: position 67,054,048 of record OZ026630.1, on the reverse strand, counting down.
GACCTCCCTGGTGGAGCCTACCCACCCTAAAATATGGGCAGTGCCCTTCCCTCCCCCCCCCCCCCCCCCCCCCCACACACACACAAACATTTCTCTTTGGAAAGATGAAAAATGATGGTATATGTAAAATTGTAATTTGTATCCATTATGTTTCATTCATCCCCTAAGTGCCAATCTTGCCTCCAAGGGCAAGGTATAATGTTGCATTATGTTGATCAGAAGATGTTACAACCCCCCCCCCCCAAAAAAAAAAAAGTGACCAAAGATACCATAGATTTCATAGAGCATTGTGAGTTTCTTAAAAATCTATTTATTACTGTATCAGTGGAAATATCCCCAAGTGGAAAATTTCCTGACTTTGTTGAGAATGAAAATGTGCCTTTTTTTAATTTTACTGATCTACAATGTGAAAACATGTTGCCTCATGCTGCCATGTATAACTAGCAGTTACTGTAAAAAAAACCCAAAAAACCTGGATTTTATTTTCTTGAATGGTTTTATTCAGGAATATTAGGGAAATTAAATACCTAGGTAATATTTCCACTTTAACAGTAATCATCATGGTGTGCCATACTGTAGTGGTCCCCCTCTTGTAAGGCCCCTGTTGCCAGAGGCTACTCATCTGAAAAGACCATCATTCTTATTTAAAGGTGACATTTCCATTATATTGTACCCCTCTGGCAAGGCCACTCTGAGATGCATTTTGGGTGGCCCTATGAAGGGGGGGGGGGGGAAGGGGTACTATACTACATGTACATACCTCATAAAAAAAAAAATTGTCACTTCTCTCGGGCATTAATATATGTATTCACAATTTTTGTGGTCTTCTCAGAATTTTTTTCAATTCTGAATCACTCTTTTTTTATGGAAATCCAGTGAAAACTGTTGCAAGAGTACACATGCATATTGTTTTTATTTGTGCTGCATTGTAACTTTCTGCATGCTCATGTGCAAGCAAAATTGATCAAAGTGTGGTACATTTTTAACCCATCAAATGCAGCATAATAGTATGTATTGGACTGCAACATCAGACATTCATATAAAATAGGCTTTAATTTTTTGACAGATGACTTTTCATTGCATTTTTGTTACAAGACCAAACCATTTTTGCAAATAAAATACTCATTTCTCTATTGATAGTGGAAGTGTAATCATTCATGATGAAGTGGGAGTATTGGACAAATGTATTTAGAAACTTTCACCCATACATACATGCATGTGCCAAAAATGTGGTTCTCAAGTTTTTATCATGATGCAAACTTGAAAAGATTACAAGAGTTACGAAGTTTGTGCTGTACCCTTCAAGAGCCAAATGTAAATACATAGTTATATAAACTTTGATCTGCAATGCCCCAATCGCTGAATGGATATGAAACCAATTTTATGAAAAAATTGACAGAAAATTTCCAGTATACATCAAGCATCTTGATGATCTTAACACTATTCAGTTCCGACTATCAGAACCAATTCGTAGAAGTAAATATGTAACATTGCATCATGTTACAAACAGCTAAAACATTTTTTCCCACATCGAGTTGGAAAGTCAAGCAAAGGTGATGTTTTATTTTCTCTCTCACACACACACACAAAACTAGCACAATTTCATCTCCAGGCATGAAAACACCACCACCACAGAAATACAAAACAAAACAAAAAAAACCCCTGAGGGACCCAATGGCATATGAAGGAGGTGCCTAAGAAACTAATCACTTTCCTGACCTAAAGCATATTATTTTCATGCTGGATTAATTTCTTGGTTAAAGGTGTAATTTTTAAATCTTGAGAAAAAAATACAACAAAATGGTTTACACATGCCTATATATATATTTGTAAGATAATAAACAGAATATCATGTACATGAGTTTGGGAACATCACATTTCCATGAGATCAAAATTTGCCATCATACAACCAGTGAATAAATAAAACTTTGTTATAAAATGAACTGGATTTCAGATGTTTGATGACAAGACCAATTTTTTATAGATCTGTTAGTGACATTTCAGAGGCCCTTTCCTTATAGGCTAATATTGGATCAACAGCTTTGCTTGATAAGGGTTAAGTGCAATGCACCCAACCCACATCAAGGAAAACTCTTGACCTGAGGCATGCCACGTGCATCTTGATGTGTCTTATCTATGGTGCTCAAAATGTAAACGAAAAATTTATTGCAAACATTAACACAAACTTATGTTTTACAGCCAGGTACTTGTGGATGATTTTGAGCAGGAAAGGGTAAATACTGCTCATTTTGATGGCCTTAGTATATATCAGTCAGGTCAACATTATATTCATGTTTTGCTCAGCACCTCAATACATGCACCTGTACACAAAATGTCTCATGGAAACTAAAACCACCTGAGATTAATTAATCTTAACATGTCCCAGTTGTTTCAGGACGATAGTATATACTGGTAGGCCTATATATATAAATAGGCATTAACTCACCTTGAGTATGAATCGTGCAACAATGATTTCATCTGGAAAAATAATGCTACAATTATATACTCTAAACTGCTTTATTTTCACATTTCTTTTGCATTTAAAATGTCATAAAACTATAAAGCTGCAAATTAGAAAGTACTGCAACACTGTGGTAAGAGTTCTATTAGGGATGTAGCATTTAAATGTACTTTGTATTCTGTTTTATGTTTTATTAGGATCTTAGTTTGCACCAAAAATGTTTCTGGAAACTGGCTTGAAATGACAGTGTATACTGCAAATTGCTGTATATTCGTGTGTATAAATTTTCTTGTTTTTTTTTTCAAACAATGTTAAAATACTATTTCACTCTGTTTTTATTTTCAGCCTTTTGTCATGTGGCATCAGCAAAATGAATGAAAATAAGAGTGCAGCAAATTAAAGCAATTTACAGCTCTTTTTGCAGGCATTGAAAAATGTATTAGCCTGACTGGAACATACTTGTCAGTCTACTTAAATAGGTTTTTGGCTTGGACTGAGATATATATTTTCGTGTGTGGAATGGAGCCAACTGGATAATGTGGCAGGGAAACAGTACAATCACAGTATTCTTTTGTAAAGGTCCTTGACTAGTATACAATGAATTGTTCAACTTTTTATTTTCTTAAAAAAGACTTTTCATATGGCTATTATAGCACTTTACAAAAAAAAGCTGCCGTGTTGAAAAGTGTAACATGGATGTCTTGGTAGGATGAATCATACATATACAATTGCCACAGTGATATTGTTTATACCACATCTTGTGTTCATTTCACATATATTAATCTTGTGTTCATTTCACATATATTAATCTTGTGTTCATTTCACATATATTAATTGCATGTACATGTAATATACTTAGATCAATAGGATCGTGAAGCCATCAGAGCGGGTACAATCATGTAGAACATTATAACAGTATGATTGTAAGTTTTACTGTGCACTGTCAAGTACTGTACACATATATCAATTTGTATTCCCAAAGATATTGTTTCCAAAATTGGCCCAAGCCTATTCCAGTAAATTGGGCAAATTTATCTCAAGGGAAAATTTATGAATACATGGTGTGTGGCGCAGCTGAACATTATCACCTGCATTTCATAAAGTCTACGGTTTCATTTTTTATCCTTTTACACATACGTGTATTTGAGCGAACTAGAAGAACGGTAGTGCCCCCAAGCAGATTTGAGGCAACAATCCATGACATTCCAATCTTAACCCCAACCATGCCAATACTCTTCACAAATACTAAATTTAATCGATCATGTATTAGACATAAAATACCAGACTTAATTAATGAAAATTACCTACCGGAGATAGTCATGACAAAGATCGACACTCACTCTTTTAAAGGTTTCTTGCAGTATGCTAAGAATTATATTGTTAACAATTATGAGACCAACTGTAACATTAACTGTCATATATGTAATAAGCCATAATCATTTAAACTCTATATATTTCTTCTGTCGTTTGGTCTACTTAAATTTATTTTGCGTGCAGTGTATGAATCATTGTTAAGGACTGTAATAAATTTATGTATCTTGAGGGTGGCCTGCACCACAGCGACTCACTGGAGTCTTAGTGCAGAGTCTCCCGGTTTAAACATCTGAAGACTATACTATGTACACAATATATATTTAGACCGAATAAAGCAACTGTCAACTGTCAACTGAAGAAGTTTGTAGAGTTGGCAATTTAAACAGGAAGATATATCACACATTTGAAAAAAAAACCCCAAAACTTGCAAAAAAAAGCTTTAAAAATGTATACAGGTATAGTGGTACCTGCTATAGAGGACCACCCCTAGTGCCAGACAGAAGCGGTCACAGGGTTCCTGCATATCATTAAAACTCATTAATTTTGATTTCCTGTTTTTAAGGTCCTTAAAGTGTGTTTTTATCAGCTATATCACTTAAGTTTATTCAGCTGAAACCTGGTATCTCCCTTCATGTCCATGCTCTGTACTGATCACTGTCAAGCAGAGAGGAAGTTGCTGCACTGAAACCTTTTCACATGCTCGTAACAAGAGGTGCATTCGCCTAAATGCAAATGGTGCCATGAGGCTCAAGCAACAGTGTAACCACTGCAGAGCTTCCAAGTCTCCTGCCTCAGTGGGAGATCTCCCCCTTTTTCTTACTTTTTTTGTACAGTCTCCCACTCTCCTGCTTTTTATAAAATATCTTCCCCTTTTTTGTAAACTAATAAAAAAGTGACATTATTCCATAGGTGGCTGTAAAGTTGTACTGTTTTGCCAGTTTGGTGTCCTTATGTACCCCCATTTTTAAGATATCCGAGATATCCTCATTTTGTGATTTGTGTAATGTATAGCAATGTTTTTGCTATGCCTTTCTACTTACTGATTTTACAACAATCATTGTAATTTGTACTCTGGCAGACTTTTTGCTCATATATAGTTAAAGTGATGGCCATAAATACACATATGTATGGCTTACTTCTCTTAGCTGTTGGAGCAGTTAAGTGATCATTTTCATTGACTGAAAATGTCTCTGATGGCACCTAAAAGGGTTCAAAATGAAGGTGCAAATTTCAAATTTTTCCTGGGACGCCATGCCCCCAGCTATGCTTTGCACCTTCCATACTTGCCCTCCCACTTTTCAACACATGTACCTGCAAGAAGGAGATCTTCCACGTTTAACATAGGCTAGCTTAGAGGCTCTACCACTGACCCTTCAGTGCACACATTTACTCAGTAATTATCATTAAAATTTGTCTGCAACAGTCATTACAAGTTCTTAATTTTGAACTTCCCTAGGCTGCAGGAAAGCCTGAGTCACATCTGGTGGGTGGTCTTTAATTACAGGTAAATGAACAAAGAAATGACAGTCTTGTGTTTAGAAAAGTGGGTGTTAAAAAGCTAATAGAGTCTCATGAGAGGTGATCCTCAAACATCTTTTAATGAGACATGTCTGAAATGCAATTCATACAAGTGAAGTTGTAGATAGATATGTATTCAACAATAAATGTATATTATATAATTGCACATCCAAGAAAAAATTTTCTGCAGTGCTGTGGTCATCAATGGGACAAGCCTAAAAACCCTACATCACAAAGAGAGCACCATCAGCCAGAAAGGAATACATGTACCTGGTATCTCCTGACCTTACAGATATGACAGGAGGAGTCACTTGATTACTGTACACCAGTAGTGCCCTCTGGTATTTTTTTAAGGGCTCTGGGCTTCTCCCATGTCTGAAGTCTGTTGCTGACTGGCTTTAACAGCAGATGAATTGTCAAGTGTTGCTGAAGCTCTGTTGTGGCAGTCTAAGTCACATTTGAACAAATATGACTGTGAATTTGTAGGTGGAGTTAGTTGGCTTTCCTATCCCAGTCACACTTGAACAAATATGACTGTGTTTTGTAGGCAGAGATAGTTGGCTTTCCTATCCTCCACTCAAACAATTACAAAAGGTCCATTATTCTGTTCACCATTAAAATAGAGGGAAATTGTAATTTCCTGAAATTTCTTTTAAAAAATGATACAGCACAAAATTTTTAACATACATATACAATTTGACTCATTAAGTACAAAACTGGTGGAATGCAATGAGTTTTAGTGGTCATCAAATATTAAATGATGTCAAAGGTAGCAGTATAAATTAAAATATTATATGCCATCACATGTTCCACTCTGCAGCCAGGGCAATGACCTGCAAAGCCACATTGGTCCCTGCCCTTGTATTGTGACAAAGTGATTAAAATTGTGGCAATGGGCCTGAAACAAAAAGATGCCTCAATTTTTCTGATAATCATTCAAAATGGCCCAGTGCCTTCATATTGGCATCCATCAAAAACAATATCACAGTTCATGTGAATCCTCACTCAACCCATGATGTTTTCTTGCATTGACAAAATATGAGTGGGTTAAAGAGTTCGGGTCTTGATATATTTTGTAATTATCCAAGTAGTATGGATCAACTGATGCTTGCACTCTGTTCATCTGCACCAAAATTTTGTCGCAAGTATTCCCTTGATCTAATGTCAGCCTGCAAGTGAAGTAAATGGATTGTTACAAATACATACATCTCCATGTGAACTGTCATTTTCATCATTGTCAAGAGTGTACACAGAGTACACATTTTTCAATACCTGTCTTCCCTCCCTTGCCAAGAAAGAGTTCCTTCCTGACAGGTAAAAAATAAAACAACAACAACAACAACAACAACAACAACAACAACAACAACAACAACAACAAAAAAGAGGATCATGTTGGTCCTGTGCTCTGCTGACTGGAATATGCTTTTACAGTATTGCACATGCACTTTTGTTATAGCAATATACATGTACAGTGGTAATCAAGTTTAATTCACAAAAAATATATAGAGAGAAAAAATTGCAACGCCAATTGGTGGCCAAAATGAGAACTAGGTGACCCTATGTGTAATATCAAACAATTGGCCAAGTAGTTCTTGAGATACAAAGATTTTTTTTTTTTTAAAATCAATTAAAAATTTCATAAAAAATAGAATAATTATTGCATCATCATCTCCTTTGCAAACTTGGTAGAGGTCCACCTGGGGAACATCCAATGCAAAATCAAAATATTCCAACTACTGCTTTTTGAGAAGTTGAAAATGTAAATAAAATAGCCATATATACTATAGAGTGCTAACACTTACCGACGATTGCAAAGTTTGATTTCCCATAGCTTCGTCATAAATTAACATATATTCATATCGTTTTGGCAAACTTTCATTGCCTAAAGTCAAATTATATTCTGATAAATTTTTAAGCAATTCTGTTCAGCCGTTCTGGAGAAGAAGTCAAAAATAGCCTTAACACACAACATTCATCAAACGAGGGCTATGACAGTCCTGTGCTTGGAGTAAAATTCATGTTAGTGGCCATGTGACCTTGAGAATGAGGTCAAGGTCACTAATATAAGGTCTCAATTTTTCTTAAATAGAAGACCACCAACAAGTTCAACATCAAAGTCCTACCTTCCACAGTTCTCAAGTTACAATGTGAAAAGTAAAATTCACATAAGTGTCTGGGTCCCAGTGACCTTTGGAATGAGGTTAAGGTCACCCATGTACTGTGTAAGTCTGGCCTTTGCTCAGGACAACCATCATGTTCAACATCAAGGTCCAAGTTCAAATAGCTCTCAACTTGTCAGGTGAACAGTAAAATTTGAGCAGGCGGCCCTACGACCTTGGGAATGATGTCAAGGTCACTCATCTACTGTCTAAGTGTGGCCCTCATTAAGGATAACTAGCATGTGCAATATGAATGTCCTAGCCTTAATAGTTCTCAAGTTACCATACAAACAGTCAATTTCATGCACCTTACCCTGTGACCTTGGAAATGAGGTCAAGGTCACTCACATACTGTACATGTATCACCCTCATACCCAGAAGTGTCCCTATGCAATTTCAAAGCAATTGGCTGAGTAGATGCAAAGATAAGGACTTCTGAAGATTTAGCCCAAAAATGAACAAAAAAAATCATTAAAAAATCCAAAAATCATTGGACTGTGACCATTTGAACAAACTTGGTAGATACCCACCCAAGGAACACCCCCACCAAGTTTAAAGTGAGTCTAGCTGATGGTTTTGCAGAAGAAGTTAAAAATTGTCAATTAGCATTGCAAACTCTATGACTTTGCAATCCCCATTGACTTGCATGGTAATCAATAGGCATGTAAAATCAACAAGAAAAATCCCCCCCCAATCACTGGACCGTGACCATTTGAATAAACTTGATAGAGACCCACCCAAGACACATCCCCACTAAGTTTGAAGTGAATCTGGCAAACGGTTTTGGAGATGAGGTTGAAAATGTGAATTACCATTGCAATTCCCATTGACTTACATAGTAAACAATAGGAATGTATGCATTGACCAACAAGTACCCAAATTGAAAAATTCGTAAAAAAACGGATCCACAGCAACACCATGTGGTGAACAGCTTTGTGTGACCCTTCCACAAAGAACATATCCACCAAGTTTCAGCACAATCTGAGAGATGGTTTTGCAGAAGTCGAAAATAGCAAAAATGCACAAAAATTCATAAATAATAAAAAAAAATCGCAGCCCCACCTGTTGAACAACTGAAGGTCTGGGGGTCCCCAGAAGTGTCCCTATACAATTTCAAAGTAATTGGCTACGCGGTTTGGGAGAAGAAGATTTTTAAAGATTGCCCCCAAAAATGAACAAAAAATTCATTAAAAATCCAAAAATCACTGGACTGTGACCATTTTAACAAACTTGGTAGAGATCCACCCAAGGCACATCCCCACCAAGTTTGAAGTGGATCTAGGTAGCGGTTTTGGAGAAGGTGAAAATGTGAATTGTGGACAGACGGACAATGGATGCCTCACCCTCCTCAAAGCTCAGCTGAATTATCAGCTGAGCTAAAAAATAAGAAAAAATTGTACCACCATCTGGTGGCCAAAATAAGAACTAGGTGACCCCAGGTGACCCTGTCTGCAGTATCAAAGCAATTGGCCAAGTAGTTCTTGACAAGAATAAATCTGATTTTTTTTTCAAAAAATGAATTAAAAAATTCATAAAAAATGGAAAAATTATGGCATCATCATCTCCTTCGCAAACATGGTGGAGGTCCACCTCTGGGGAACATCCATGTGCAAAATCAAAACATTCCATGCAGTGGTTTTTGAGAAGTCAAAAATGTAAAAAGTCTAATGATGGATGGACAGACGGACGGCAGAAGCAAACATATTCCAATAGCTGTGGTGGCCGACAAGTCAGCAGAGCTAAAAAAACATCAAAAAACTTTCCAGGTCAGGTGGCAACAGGAGAACAAACACTTCTACAAAATCAGTCTGCTTTTGGGTTTTTATTTCAAGCAGAAATATATTGGCAAGATTTGCTCTTCTCATCACTTGTATCTCTTTTTTAATTGTTCAATATCAAGGGACTATGCACAGAAGTATTCTGGGTACTGTTCCATCATTAAGGTCTTCTATGTCAGATATGCCCTGCAACACTTCCACTGTAACGTACCTGTCTGGTTGGTTCAGGTACTCGGTATTTACAGCACTTTTTAACTGCCCATATTGCTGTGTCCAGGCTCAGCTTGTGACCCTGTGATACATACACAGGGTTAGGGGCCGTATCATGACTCCTCAATGCCTGGCAGAAACATACAAAATTCTTTTCAGTGGGAAATATATCTTTATATATTTAAGATTCCAGGCAGAAATGCATTTAGGCATAGATAATGTACTGATTAACATGCCGTCAGACAAGATATCTCCGAGAGCACACGGCAGACTTTGGTGTTCAACTCCATACTTTTTTCACACTACACTAAAGAAACTATATTTCCTGTTTTGTACAGATATGTAGTTTACTCTGATAGATGTCCCTACAAATACATAAAGTGTCTAAATTGTTTTTTAATTCTTTCAGTGCCAAATTTTGGACTGAGTCAACAGCTTTTTTCGGCAAAAGTTGGAAGTATTAACATGTAAAAGGTCGCCCAGAAGTAATTCAACTGAATTAGTCTTATTATTAATTCACCAAAGTCAATTCTAGTTTATTTGTTCATAATATTAAACATTTAGTGTTATCACTAAATATTTGGTGCTATGATTAATTCAGACCAAAAAGGGAGCATACATTTTTCTAGTTCCAGAAGTAATTAACGATATATTTTAAATCGCTATAATCATAACACCAAATGGATTTCAACATAAGACCAAACAATGTCTTTTTAATCACAACAACAAATAGATTTAAGGTTATCATCAAATAGATTTTTTTACTTATGTCTAAATAATTTCCCATTTAGGCTTATCATGCAATGGTTTTGTTGATATCATTAAAGGCAACTGATGATAACACTTATTGCATTTAGTGATATGATTACAAAAAAAACATTTCAACATAGCAATAAATGCATTTATTGATAACATGAATTTGATTGAATGTTATAATCAAATATTTAGTGATATGTTCAAATACTGAATAAAAAAGGAGAAACAACATTCCATAATATATATGCATGTATATATATATATATATATATATATATATATATATATATATATATATATATATATATATATATAAAGCACTCAATGTAATGTACAAAAGTAAAAGAATATTATATCAAAATATATTGTGTTAATTATACACAAAAATAGTCCACACAATACACACAACTGAAAAATATGTCATAAATAAGGGGCAAACAAATTTTCCTGTGGCACTGTGACCATATGCATGCATGACTAGAAAATAATATACTGTAGAATATACTTGCCATGCCAACACAGCTGCCAGAAGTATGGATCAGGGGAAAGGTATCTCCTCCTTTTTCTAGCTTCTTGATCTGTAAGACAGAGACTCAAAGTCACACAAGTCTATTAATCTATTTCTGCATGACGGCTGCAGCATTCTTCCACTGTGTTTAAATCTCAATTTGAAGATACATTATTAAAGCTGGAGGTATACCTCATCAGTATGTGCATCAGTCATAAAATCTTCTCACTAGGATTACAAGGTATGAATAAAATATGTTCTACAAGTTTCAAGTTATAAGCAGGAGGCTCATGGGCCTAATGATCTGCTGGCATAAGCTGTGATGACCACCACCAATATTTAGTTCCTGTCAAAAAACATTCCCTCCCAAATTAGTCAAGTCATCCATATGAAGCAACATCCAGCTTCCACATGAACACAAATTTGTAAAGCATTCAGTATTTTCCCCCTTATTCTTTATCAACATATTGAATTTAGTGTCCTCTTCTTACATGCTTAATGACCTTGCAAAATAGGTCAAGGCCACACAATATATTACAAAATTTGACCATTGCCCTTATGTATGTTTAGTGTAAATTTTGCAGTGCTATGTCAATTTATTATGTCATGGACATTGCAAAAACACCATTTTCTGATATGCATTCCCTCCATGACCTTGAGGAAATAGACCAAGTTAACACTTATTAATTAATATCCAACTTCTATACATGATACACATTTGTGGTACATTTGGTATTGTTAGCCTCTCTTAGGCCACCTCTCTTATTTCTGAACATGTAAAGTTTAGTGCCCTGAATTATGTCTTTAATGACCTTGAAAAATACATACAGGTCACTCAAAACCATGCAAAATTTGATCATTCGCCTGATGCAAATTGGGTGTAAATTTACAAGTTCCATCTCAATTCATAATTAAAATAATGAATTGAAATGTACTTTTAATACTTTTTATGATCCTAGTTCCACTTAATACCACCAGCTGCACCAGCATGACCCCTCATATATTATACAGACTTTTGTCTGTATAATATTCCTGTTATGGTATATTGATGCTTATGCACAAATTCAGATGTCCAGATCATAACAAAAGAAAATCATTTTCTGACATTTATTCCCTTTGTGACCTTGAAAATGTAGGTCAACGCCACCCATATTATGCAATATCAAACTTGTATATGATACACATTTGTGGTACATTTGGTATTGTTTGCCTTTGTATTTCTAAACATGTAAAATTTAGTGTCCTTTACTATGTCCTTAATGACCTTGAAAAATAGGTCAAGGTCACCCAAAATTTCACTAAATTTGTTCACTGGCCCAAGGCATATTTGGTGTAGATTTTCAAGTTCATTCTGAATTTATAATCAAAATAATGAATTTAATGTACTTTGGTTTAAATATAAATTTAAAGGTTGGGAAAGAGGGCTCAGCCCTATATTAATCCCTCTCATGAGAAAAGACAAGTATGGACAGGACAGCATGAGACGTATGTGGAGTCAGGAACATGCTGCAGATGACAACACCCAAGATAGACAGCAGGGCTGTGCCAGTAATATGTGTTAACCCATAAACCTGTACAAGTGACTGCTGTGAAGCGTATATGACCAGTTATACATATATCATGGTCCTTATGTTGATGGTTTATTCATACTGAGGTCTTTAACTTGATGGGACATTCACATGAACTCTTCACTGACCATGCAACAACAGGAGTCAACTCCTGAGGGCTGAAGGGCAGGCTTACAGGGCTGAGCTCACCCAACCGTGGCATAGTATTCGAGAACCCTCAGATTCCCTGTCACAGCATGGAAACGCAGCACTGCCGCCATCACGCACAGGCTAGATGAACTAAATGAAATCAGCCAATACCAACAATATTGAAATGCCCGGTGGCATGTATATATTCAAGTACAGCCCATAAAATGATAGTGTTTTCTGAAAAAGAACATTGTGCGAGCTGTATAGCAAAGTATTGTAAACTGAAAGAAGCAAAAGGGGCAATTTTGGTACGTAACTGGGAATGCGGAACTGTAAACTTTGGACATGAGAAGAGGAAATGCCAAGTATCCTCTTGTGGTGAGCCACAGGAGCATTCGCGAGTGTCCTTTACCCCAATTGTAAAAAGATGTGAATTTAAAGGACTAGCGTCTTAGTGCAGGCATGTGTGATGGACAGCTGAAACTCCATTTCCAATGTTATACAATTCAGTGTATTAATATTAATGCACTTTTAATACCTGTGATGCTAGTTCCACTTGATAACACTTGTGGTGCCACCGTGACTCCACAAGTCACACTTTTGTCTGCTTAATATTCCTGTAATGGTATATTGATACACGTGCGCAAGTTCAGATGTAATAGCCATAATGAAAGAATCATTTCTGAATACATATTCCCTCCATGATCTTGAGCAAGTAGGTCAATGTCACCCATATCATGCAAGCTTAAATGATACACATTTGTTGTACAGGTGGTATTGCCAGCCTTGCTGATTTCTCAAAATGTAGAATTTAGCATCCTTTATTACTTCTCATATACTGACCTTGTAAATTCGGTCAAGATTGTTCAAAATTTAGAAAAATTTCACCACTGGCCCAATGCATATTTTGTATAAATTTACAAGCTGCATCTTAATTCATACTCAAAATAATGAATTTAATGTACTTTTTGCACCCTGTAATTCTAGGTCTACTTTATGCCACCAGTGGTCCCACCACGACCTCAGACATTGTAGACTTTTGCCTGTAAAATCTTTCTGTAAATGACTGATATATGTGCACAAGCTCAGATGTAGTGAACGTAAATATATATATATATATATATATTATAGATTATAGCATGCTTTGTTGACGATATGAAGTATATCAACGAGCACCGGATGCCATATAGCAGAATGAGTGAGCGAATATATATATATATACATGTATATTATAGATTATAGCATGCTTTGTTGATGATATGAAGTATATCAACGAGCACTGGATGCCATATAGCAGAACTTGTTCGCTTCGCTCACTCGTTCTGCTATATGGTATCCAGTGCGAGTTGATTACTTCATATCGTCTACAAAGCATGCTATAAAATTTTTATCTCATGTTTGGGTCGATTTGTACATTTCAATGCACAAAGCAAAAATAGGAACAACATTTGCAGAAAGTTTTACTCCTCATCAACAAAATTACCGATGAAAGCGGAAGAGTACCAATACCACTGGAAGAGTGCCGATACCACCGGAAGAGTACCGATACATCATATCGCCGCACTGTAGCTTTTAGGCCTGTGATTCGGCATTTATACAAGCCTGTTATAGTACTAAAATCGACCCAAACATAAGATATATACATATATATATATATATATATATATATATATATATATATATATATATATATACATAATTTCCTGCAATGTAACTTTGAGAAAGTAGGTCAAGGTCATCCATATTATGCAACATAAAACTTCTACATATGATACACATTTGTGGTACATTTGGTATCATTCGCTGTATTGTGTCTCAACAGAATTAATTTAATGTGTTTTCAACACTTCGTGGTCCATATCTTCTGTAATACTTTAGGGGGCACCACCAAATTTTATTGAGTTTTCGTCTTTTTGCCGGATCGACATTCCTACCAAGTTTCGAGATGATTCATGAAAAACTTTTCAAAAAATTGTTGTATTTTGGCCCAAATGTGAAAGAATACTACAGGTGGCACTACCAATATTAAACATGTAGGTAGGAAGTATACGCCACGATCTGTGCCATGGAGAGTGATTAATATAGGCTTGGCCTGTTTCGCAATCCATGTAAAAGATATGGGTCTATACTATACTAATATTAAACTTGACCTAGATTTTCATACATTTGATAAGTCTTGAAAGTTATATGGGGCTATCAAGAAAACTTCTGACTGTATTGTGGTCACAAGCAGAAGTTAGAGGATGGATGGATGGACCGACAGAGTGACGAAGAGGCAGACATGAGTGATTGTTTAAGCTCTAGATCCGTAATCTCTGTGAACAGAGCTAAAAAGGGGCTTGAGACATACTGGTAAAGTTGAATACAAATTTTCTTTAGTGAAACAGAATTTTAAGTTGAAGTATATGCACACAGTTAAAAATAAACCTGCATGCAATATCTGTGAGCAAAATGGTTGGTAAAATTAAGAAACATAAAACATTTTGATTGTGAATTGTAGTGTAAAACTAATTATTTGGAACTTTTATTTACTTTTAACACCATCCTACCAAAATTGAATTTACCATGCCAAAAATACACAGTATATTTGTAGTATTAGTTAGGTAATGTTGAATTGCAAAAAATATAAAAATTCTCTTCAACTTTTAATCTACAGTATGAAAACATGATGTGGTACGCATACCCTGCACTGTATTCTATTTTCAAAATATTACATCTGCATGTCCCTCTTGTAAACATGCAAGTATAAGTAAAGTGGAAAATACCCTCTCCCCCCCCCCCTTAAAAAAGAAGAGAAAACAAGTAAGAAAGAAAAACAAACAAAACAGCAATCTGCACCTTTTCCATGTGTTCCTTATTTTTTTGCACCCCATCCACATGCAGCAGATTCTTTGCAACTCCAAGACAAGGCAAATCCACAGCTAACCCCAGATGACAAGCAAGTCCAAAACCTGCAGAGCATCAGCAGTTAAATTATTTGTCAATAAGTAAATAAACAGACTGGCTGACAAATATATAAATCAATGCAAGTTTTGTTTCTTTCTTTTTTTGTGAAGTTTGATCTTGGTGAGAGGGCATGACATGGGAGGAGAACATGTTTTTGAGACGTTGTACTTCTCAGGCCTAGAGAGATCAGATATTGAAAGTATTTTACATGAAATTACTGGGTCAAATTGCCACTATTAAGCAAAATGTTATTTTGCTAGTGTGATAGATTTTACTTTGACAATTAAAATCTGAAAAATATAAATGCTTTAAATATAATCTCTAACAGGCCCAAATTAAAGCTAACATTGATTCAGCACATAAATTGGTATAAGGGTGGCCTCTATGTCTTAGCTTGACCAAAACTCAAACATTTATATCACAAGGCATGATATAGATGTAGCACTCCCCCCCCCCACCTGAAAAGATGTCATTGTGGAAGATCGAAGCTTAATTGCACATGCTCATAGTTCCATAGTTGTAACCTCAAATATTCATAATTTGTGAATCAATTATATACATGTGTGTAAGCGTTTTTTTTTGGTTTGTTTGTTTGTTTGTTTTTTCACAGACAAATTTTTAATGCTAGGCATGTTTTAATTTTTTGATAATTTTTAATCAACACTAGGGTACCGATTTTTGGCTCATAGATAGAGTTTTTGTGTCCACCAAAGCATGAAATCTTACCTCTTGGGTGCAAAATGCCATTCCCATCAACCATTACTAGCTGTAATGAAAATACAATAGAAAAGTGTAATGTGTAAGCTCTCAAGTATCCACACTTTAATAATATCTGCATTTTTTTTTGATAATATTTATTTTGTTGTGTCTTGTACTAAAAACCAACCTTTTTCCTTGTGTTCCAAGCACTTATACAATGGAGATTGCAGAGCATTTGGATTGGTATGACAGAAGGCAACTTTGGCCCATTCTTTGAAAAGAAACATTACGAAATATCTTTTTTATTCACATGTGTCTTTAATAACAGTATCAAACTTGAGTATGTTAATTTTTGTTTTTAATACTCAGACAAAAGTTCTGCAATTTAATTTTTCCAGTGAGCTACTTCTGCTTTTGTTTTCTACTTCAAAAAAGAAAGGTTACACTAATTCAGTGACATTCAGCTTTATACGAAAAATAGATTCACTGAACATTGTCCAATCTGTGGTAATACACAAAATGTTAGGAATTTCAGATCAAAGTTCACATCTTTAATGTATGAAATTTGCACAAAAGAACTAAGTCTCTTTGAAAAACAATCATTATGCAAGCTTGCATTATTGGTAACATCCTAATGATAATAGACTGTGTTTAACAATTATGAAGATGTAGCCCTACTTGAGGCATTAGTTCTGGGGATGTTTCCTTTAACTTGTTGATCTTTTCCACAAGGAAGTCAGCTTCCCTGAATGCCAAGAAACCCGAGATATAGGGGGCTGTTAACTCAACCATGGACAAGTCCTCATACACAACCTGAAAAAAATAATTGCCATCTGTATTATATTTTACTAATATACCTGTAGGTTAAAGTTGATATAAAGTTTACTGTATACCAAAAAATTAAAATTCTTCAAACTGTGGGTCATTCAAGTTGTACTGAAACGAGACTTTTCATTTGATTGAGGAGAAGCAATCTTTCAACATCCTATTGTGAGTTAATATCATAGTATTTCTTTCCTTTTCTTTCAGTGAGATTGTCAGCTTGTAGCACCAGAGACGTGCATACAGACTGTATGCGCGTCTCTGGTAGCACTTAAGCCATTTGTAGAAATGTATGACAATGTCAAAACATAAATAGATTTTGCATTTTGACATTTTAACAATCCATGCACTTAAGGGGCCAGTACACTTTGTCACATTCATGTAGAAATATGTAATGATTTCATTTGTTTTTAATGCAAGACTATCAAAAGCATATAATATTTTTTTCTGAAAGAAAACATTTGTCTAAATCTAAATTTACTATAATTGAATTTCATATTTTAACTATTTCAATTAGATTCCCATTAAACTTTGCAAAATTTACATCAAATAAAAACTATTATGTTCAAAATTGCCATACAAGTTTGCTTGTAATCTCAAATTAAAGCTAGCACCTGTGTCTAAAATGCCATTTCTCAGATTTTTAAGGGCTTGGTATTTTTTTTATAGATCATTGAAATTTTATTGAACTTAAAAGAAAAAAAAAAAAAATTTAAAAAGCTTTAAAATTTGAACCAAACCCTATATGAAAAAAATTAAGATATGGTTTGGTACCCAACAATATGAATATGCACGGTCTATTTTGATCAAAACCAAATGTTTATTCTGGAGATGTGTTTGAACTTTTTTTTTAACACTCAAATTTTATTATAATTTAAAATCTAATATGTATTGACTGAACAGTCACAAAAGATCTATTGCTGGTGGTTTTACATTTGTCAAGATGTCTTCTTTTGTAAAATATATAGTTTTTATGGGTTCAAACAAAAATTGCTGAATACGCAATATGATATTCAACAAAAAACCAAAAAATGGCATTTTCTAATTTTATTTTTGTTAAGTGTATTAGGCCCTTAAGCTTGATAATAGCTGCCAGCCCAATGGATATTGTTTTTGAACTCACCTCCAAGTCTGGGTAATTAAGCACCACCAGAGCAGCACAGGCATTCACATTGTCCCCTTTTATGAAAGATATGTCAACACCACCTATGTACTCGAGTGGTCGTCCACTGAACTCTGAAGCATTCTCTGCCATGATGTGGTATCTTGCCCAGTCATCTACGTCTTCTAATATCAACTTATCTTTCATTTCATTCTGCTGTCTGTGGACAATCAAATGTAAATCATGACTGTTATTATGGTTTTAAATCATTACTGTATCTAAATCATGATTGTTAAAGTGCCGGGGCTTACAAGAGACCTTCAAATCAGTCACATTGAGCTTTTGTTACTTTTGGGATGATGAAGTGCTAATCTTTATCCATGCCAAATAGTTTCACTGTAACATGTTTACTTCTATGCAAAATGTTGAGCTGAAACAGTGTCCCTGCGTCAGTACAAGCTTATGGAGTCAATCAGTTAATTGGCTGTTAGATATAATAATATAATAATACTGTGGCTCTCCGCTTATGCGCCGCGGTCCTGTGTGACACAGGTGGCCTAGGAAGGAAAAAAAAAAAAAAAAGGAGGTGATGATGAGATGGAGGAAACCATGATTATGCTAATCAGCTCATGCTGCCATGTTTACCAGGACCAGAGCCGAGGCAAAGAGTCCACCACACACTCTCTCACAGCTGTGGTGGGCCCCTGGCCCTGGATATATCCCCCAACCCTCATCGCTTGTAGCCCCCCCCCCCCATAAAAGGACAGAAAAACCTTCCCTCATACACCCTATCCCCGCCTCTAAGGCTCAGGCATTTCCCATGGGGGATCCCATGGGAGCCCTTATAAGGGCTACCACCATTCCCTCTCCTCCCTGCATCTAAGATTCTAATTCACCCTGTTGCTATCAAGCCCTATCAATTCATTTGTTTTCTCCCAGCACCCTACCAGGTAATCCTGTACGCTTTTAGTGCCTTTCCTGCCTCCCAGAAAGCCACCCTTCAAACCTAAAACCCATGCTACACGTTCCTCTTCCTCTAAACACTGAACCTCTTCTAGACCCTTGTTATTATAGTCTTCCCTGTGCCACTTTCTGAAAAATTCTTTTCTTATCTCTCTATATGCATCACACCACAACAGCCAGTGATCCACTGTCTCATCTGCCTCTTGTCTACATACTTTACATTTACCATTACTCCCTGTTGTCCACTTCTGTTTTCTCTTTTCTAGATTGATTACTCCTGCCCTACTTTGAAAAAGAAGCTTGGATCCCTTCCCTCCATCCCAACACACACTTTTATTTGGTTTTTCTAGTACCTTGTATGCTTTTAGTGTACTCTTTTCCCTGACACCTCTTTTCCAGCCCTCTGTAACAGTCTTACCTATATACACTTTCCAGTTTTCAACCTCATCATATCCTTTCAATTCGTATCTCTCTGCCAACTTATTTATATCTTTGACCCATCTTGTTTGTTCCTTGACTACTTCATTGTAAACCTTCCTGCACCACCTGTCTTCATTTACTGATTGTAAATATCCCCAGTACTTAAGCTTTGCTTTGGCAATTCTGTCTGTAATTTTATTCCATCCTAACTCTCCTAGGACTGCTTCTGTTGCTGCACATGGTGGTGCTCCCAGTATCCATTTCCCCATCTCATTCTGTACTTTCTCCATTCCTTGGATATCTCCTTCACTTATTGAAATCACATCTAAGCCATATATCATCCCTGGTATCGCAACTCTATCCCATAATACCCTTGCTGTGTATGCTCTGTTGAAACTGTTCAGTGCAGTAGCTTTAATCATTCCTTTTGTGCGGTTCACTTTCTGTTCAATCTTCTCAACCTGATATCTGAACATGCCTTTACCTGTTGTCTTTATCTTAACACCTAGGTATTCATACTCATCAACCTCCCCAATTTCAATTAATTGTTCATTACCTTCTGGAATTTGGAACTGCCCAATTTTCCATTTTATATTCCAATCTGGTTTCTTCCCAGAGTCATCACTTTACTCTTATCCTTACTAAATTCTAACCTCCATTTATTCCCGTATTCCCCTGCTATGCTCAGCATTTCTTGCAGGTCTTTCTGGGACTCTGTCATGAGTACAATGTCATCTGCGAAAAACAGACCTGGAATTTAGATGTAGTGACTGACTGTGATGTTTAGATAACCAATCACAGCCTGAGCCTTGCTGGATGTGCTTTTACAGGTGAGCGGATTATTTCACAGGTGACTGATTAGAACCATTGTATTGTTTATAAGTGTACAGGTCAAAGTTATGACAGAGTTTAAGGGATTAGCATTTAGTCATCCTTCTTAATGGCCTGAGTGGATGTCATTTGTGAGCAACTAATTAAAGTCAGCAAATCTCCTTGGTTATCTTTGTTAGTGAATATCTCAGAAACACATTTTTACAAGACTTGGTAAATTTGAGAACCCCCCACACTCAAAACTGGATTCATGAATCTTTGAGAAATTAAAAGCGAAGTAAAGACAAAAGTATAGCCATTAATTTGTTTCGCAATATGCCAATTTAAATGCTACTTTCTGAGCTCCAAACTGGAAAAAGTTATTAATGTTAATTGCAGATGCTTAAAAACTCAATAATATAAAAACCAATCCTTTTAGCGGCAAACAAAAAAAATGGTTACCTAAGTAAAACAATTGTCTTTACATGACTTGATTTCAAGCTTTTTATGCCAAAAGTTTTGCTGTGATTCTTTCTTTAAGTGTAAATCAGACCCCTTGAACAAAATGCTCCTCACTTCATGGTCAATGAAGTTTTAGTTTAAACATATTTATGTACACTGGATTACCCTATAGTACATATAACTACTAATATAATGTGTTCTCCTGACACGGAGAGACACATAAAATATATACAGTACGTACAAGACAGTTACAAAGTATGTTACCAAACGATTTATATACATGGGAAATATTGCCATCACCATACACAAATATCAGTAGTCAAAGAGACCATATACAAATATTAATGGTCAAAGATGCATTAAAGACTGATTGGGATAATACAGTAGAACATAATGACACTGTGTGTTCCATTCACTATTGACAACTGCAACCAGTGGTAATTATAGCAAATTAGTCAGTAAATATTTACATATTTAAGTTTGGTCAATGTACAGTCGTACATCATTAGACAGACAGCATAGAGAGTGCTTTTAACTTATATAGTTTAGCCAGTAGGTCACATTGACTTAAAAAAGAAGAAAGGATAATGCTGCATGATTAAGGACAGGATTAAAAAACAAAACGTCTACTTTCAACTAGGTAATTTTGTACTGTATCAGATATCTGTATGTTGAAAATATCTGGTAGTTCTTTGCTACCAGAGAGGAAAATATGAATCAGTCTTTCGCTAGCTATATGGATTATCAAGTTAGGGTGAACACCCAGAGCTAAGACAGGCATTGTATTGTCAAAGAGTTTCTTTCTAGGGAAGGCATATTTAGGACAAAAAAGAAAGAAATGAATAACATCTTCAGTCGGGAAAGAACAGGGGCAAGTAGGACTTGGAATTACATTTACTTTATAAAGGTCAAAATTAAGTCTACAGAAGCCTAGCTGCAGCTGGGTGAGGCAGATATTAGAAAAACGATGTCCGTAGGAAAAGAAGGCAGGGACATTATCCACCGCCAGCAAGGTTGTCTTGAGTTTTGATTTAAAGATTTGGAGCAAGATAGAATCTCTAATATCAGCAGGTAGGTTATTCCAAAGTTTGATAGAATCAGGGAGGAAAGAGCAGCCAAAACGAGTCCTGCACTGGATGGTCTGAATTGGTATGGAATGGCATGTTGTTCAACCAAAGTTTGGAGGTGGCAGGAGATTGGATAGATAGGAGGGAGTAAGATCATGGGTTATTTTGTTAAAAAAAAAATCAATTTAAAGTATTTACAATGGCTAGCGAGGGTAGCCCATCCGAGCCCTTGTAAAAGTTTGATATGAGAGGTGTGCCTCAGGGCACCAGCGCATATCTTTGCTGTATCAAACTGAATCGATTTGAGAGAATCTGACAGTCCTTGACCACAGTTATCGAAGAGGACAGAACCATATTCCAGAATACAAACCTAACCAAATTTAGTTTTCCAATAGGCAAGGTCAAGAACAGAAGGCTCTAGCCCTGCCTAAAAGAGGGCACTGCAGTCACTGGAAGGCTAGGGTTGTGTATTCCCATTACTTTACTTTGTAATTTGCAACTTAATAACTTGAAAACAACAAAATCTTTCATATATCCATAATTGGGGAAAACTATGGTGTGTCACTTTCAATGCTCTCAAATCTTTATCTGTTGTCTTCACTGCCAAAACCATTAAAGCTCACCATCCACCTGTTTATCTTGGTCAGTCGGCTATACCTCAGGCCACCTCTCACACCCATTTAGGCATAACTCTTAGCAGCAACTTATCTTGGCATACTCACATAAACTGTGTTGTTAATAAAGCCATGCAGCGCATTGCTTTTCTCAGCAGGTTTAAATTTAAACTTTCCCGAAAAACTGTGGTCAGGCTTTATTTCTCTGGTTAAAGCTTTGACAATTTGAGCGTATCAGTGCTACAGCCTAGCTGGTACCTTGCAACTGTACACAGGCATATTTCAGGCACAGTACTTACAGCTTTAGCTTCATCAAAATCACTTTCAAACTTCCCAACTTTTTTCATGTCTATACACTTTAATATGGCTGTTGATGACCAGCTGATAGTGGTGTCCCACTTCCCCCGAAATACTGTTTAATCTTGCCGCGCGATCCTGGTGGTCAAACTTGGAAAACTAAATTTCGTTAGGTTGGTATTAAGTCGATCCTTTGGACTCCTCAGTATAGTCAGTTCTGTTCAACCCTGGAGTAAACATAAATATTTATGGTTACTTATTTACAGGGACCATGGATTGGAGGTAGTTTCTACCTCCATGCATGGACTGTCTTATTGAGTTATTCCTTGTAGGCTGATTCTGAAGCCGACAACAAAATATATATGATATACTCTATGCATCTACCCTGTGAACGTTTTGCTGCTGGTGTACCTACCTTTCCCACTCCTCCTTGATTTGATCTTCCACTTCCTGTGGGTTGTCCTGCTCTTGGACATGGTCATCAGGCTCGCAACTGGAAACAGATTTGTCCTCGATGTCATCAACTGTTAGGTTTGCCATCTGTTCCCTCGCCTCACTCTTCATCTTTTCCACATCATTTGAGTACTTCCGATACATTTTCCCGACTAGATCTCTCATCAATACTTACACTAAAGCTGTTTATCGATCATAGGAACTGTTTTGCTTGTCTGGAGACGGGACGGACTTTCCCGATGCTGAGTTTTTCTGTCATCACAAATGATCACACCCCAGCAGCACCAGTGGTGAGCGACAATGTCATTGCCACACAGTCAGAACCACACACGTTGTATTGCACCACTAACAAATTGTTTACATCACTAAAATGATGAAACAAATGACCACCTGTTTCTTGCAGTGTAAATGTGTAAAACTGAACGATAGAAAACAACTTCATGCACAAATAAACTTTCTAACAGGCATTAGCAACACAATTTGTTACCAATAAACAAACACTTCTTTTTTCGCTAACAGGGCGCAGACATGTTCTTCTTACTATAAGTAGCAATGCAATGCTGAATCTGGAACGAAATCCATACCAACCGCATGAATAGCTGAGCTAGAGGTGGGGTGGCATTTTTTTTTTTTTTTTTTTGAGGGATGGTGGTGTTTTTTGGGGGGTGGGTGGGTGGGTGGGTGGTGGTGGTGGGGGTGGTGGTGGTGCTGTGCTTGAATCTCTGTGTTGTCAGGTCTATTTGGTTTCCCTCTCTGAGAAGGTACATGAATATCTGATGGAATCCTTCCTCAGGCTAAGTTTAAATACGTATGACCGTCTCACCTATTTCCGATATATGCTCCTGTTTCCGATAATTAGTCACAGCTTTTTCTAAATTACCATCATAAGCAAATTTCGTCACAAATTTAAAGACTGCTAAATGGACGATCATCACAACACTTCTTTTGTAATATTTAAGGATATTACTCAATTACTGATTTTTTTGCCCTCAGTTGCAAAGTTTTGCAGAGCTTTCTCTCGAATTTGTGAAAAATTCCAACGAAAAAAACAAAAATTCATGCAGCAGGTGTTTGAAACACATCAAAGGTAATGTGTGCAACTTCGAAAATATCTCAACTTCATTTTAAAATAAGTTTCAACTTTTAAAGTCTCTGAAAAGAGACTATCAGAAATGCGGGAAGGTATAAAAGTGTTATATTGCTGTTATTGTGTGTAAGATGTCTAATGAATTGAGCGTCCGTGTTGCCGAAATCTGATCATTTTCTGTGTAAGATTTTGCGAATTTATTATACATTTAAAAGTAGCACCTTTAGTATTTATATGCCCTAACTCATCTTCCACTAGAATAGGTACATGTTGCCCTGTTTCCTTGGCCTATCGGAAATAGCGAGATCGTGCTTCCATTTGTGCACATATTAATTCATACACATTTTCTAAGTCTTGTCAATATGAGCAAGAATATGTCATACAGCATGTATTTATGACTGTATTTGCCATTATTTCACGTTCATACGTTTTCTAAATTAAAGTGAATTGTCTTTACCAAATGCAAGCCACGGCCAAGCAGACACCACCACAAAAATGCATGTCCGGGAATTTTATTGTGGGAAACATGCTTGATAGTTTCCCGCTGGTGACCCGTTTTTAAATTCATTTGGCTGTTGAAGACTTGAATTTTCAAAATTTTGAATTAAACGTGATAATATTTAAAAATTAATGTATAGCTTTAAACAGAAATAGATATGGACTATATTGCATGGATATGGAGCATGGTGTGCCATCCCCGTCAAGATTCCCCCATTTGGTGGGGGTCTCACGCTTTTTGACCTTGCATTTGAGACTTTTTGGTCCAAATTTGGTTAATTTTAGAAAATCTGCCCGTAAAAATCCGTTTATTTCTTATCTACTATTTGTTAAAAATAAAATCTCCCCATGGGGACAAAAATCTCCATATTTCTTGCCATAGAATGTTGACAGATATAATATTATATTCTGCTATTAGCTCTCTCTCTCTCTCTCGTTCATGCAGAACTACACGGAAAAAGTGGCATTGCCGCCTGTTTGTATGATGCATGCATGCATACATACATACGTACATACATGCATGCATACACGCATACATATACATATGCGCTAGATATATTGTGAGAAGGGAAAATTAGGAAGAGATCTAGAAAAAGCTCACATATTGAAAAGTATCTATGTACCGCGCACACAAATACATATGAAACTATATATTTTGGCATGACCCAAAGATATCAAATCTAACATGAAAACCAACTTAGTGAGTTAACTCGTAATTAAAATAAACATTTCAATTTGTGACATTCGTGTGAATAAAGTATATACTTCTACAATTCTACAGAAATATATATTTTTTCCACATATTTAATCAAATTTTAAGATTTTTGCCCAGAATATATATGCACCTGTTTGGCTAAAATCCACATCTGGGATTTTGTCGGTGTGTGTTTGTTTTGTAAGCATGAAATGCTAAGGTCGATGTTTTCCAACTTTTGGATATCCTTTACTTTGACAAGCCATGTGTAGAATCAACTTGACTTTAAATAAAGTATGGGTCTTCCTTTTTTCTTTCTTTCTTTCTTTCTTTCTTTCTTTCTTTCTTTCTTTCTTTCTTTCTTTCTCGATTGATTGATTGATTGATGTTTCAAATGAGAAAAAAAATAAAGAATATTCTATTGCGTCAGTTACAATACTGGCGATATGGCAGACGCGTATTTTTTGCGAAGTAGATAGAATCAAATCCACTAAAATGAGTGACGGATAGGGAAGGGAAGGAGAATAAAAGAATAGACGGGAACGAATTTAAGGGGAAAAATGTCGTTTCATTTCCTTTGACAAAATCTGAAGGTTGCAGAACTGCCCTGGTCACGAGGGAGTTCCGCTTCCGTCAGCCTTCCGTCAACATGGCTTCGTCGGGAAAACACATGCTACGTGAACAGAATCCATGTTGACACCATAACCGATTCAGTTGTCACCGAGACACTGAACCTTGGCTCGTTTTAAGTCATGGATAAAACCAAGATGAAAGTAGCCAAGAGATTGGTAAGGAAAATGAATCAGTCAATGATATAGTGTAACATGTGAATGTAGGCCAGACCAAACTTGTCCAAAGGCGTTTGAAAATTTTCTAAGTGCGAGAGCACCGATGCTGCTTGTCTTGTAATACCACAAGACCAGTATCCCACGACCAATGTTACACACACCACTCCGTATACATGTGAATAAAGTACATATTTCTTGCATGAATATCATACATTATGTGTTCCTTATCTTCTAAAGACTGAAGCCACTGGCTGCATGAATGTTGACAGCTACAAAGCGACGTCCTACAGTGGCTACACCACGCTTACTCTTTCATTTTCCCTGCAAAGAGGACAAGTACGCAGAATGCGGAATTTAATGCGAGAACGCTGCATGCGGTTAGCTAGAGAAGGGCACAGGTTCATCACAAATGGACAGGCAAGTGGTATTCTTTTTCGGCAGTAGGATAAAACACAGGGAGACTGTAAAATTGTGTTCGGCCTTCACTCTGGCCCCTATGGATAAATGACAAGGGACACAACTATGGCGACCCTGGCTTTCCGAATCTGTACAGTGTACACGTCTGTTGAAAGGTGCCTAATAAAGTCCAAATATCCCATGTAATGTAGCATACCATACGTCTCTATGTTCCTTGTTACTTATTCTCTTAGATACTCGTAACTTTCAGCTTCCTACCTCCTGTTTTATACACGTAACTGCATTCCGAAAACCAAAAATACGATTTGTGTCGACCTCCTCTACACCCGGCACTTCCGATTACAGTAATGTATTGGAGGGAAATGTGTAAATATGTACTTTATTCACATGTATACGGAGTGGTGTGTGTAACATTGGTTGTGGGATACTGGCCTTGTGGTATTACTAGACAAGCAGAATCGGTGCTCTCGCACTTAGAATATTTTTATACGCCTGTGGGCCACACACAGCTGGTAAGTCAACGTGCATTTGGTCAATCATTCCTGCTGAAAGATGACTCTGATGAGGGAGGTGGGTGAGTGTGTGGGAGGTTGGGGGTGGTGGTTGGTTGGTTGGTGGTGGCAATGGGGAGGGTGAAGGAGAAGGGGAGATGTAGCCTGTAGAAGAGGAAGGGCAGGTGTGGTGAAGGGGGAACCTAGAACACATGTGCGCGCAATGGCCCCAAGGGGGGCTTGTTTATAATAAAGTATTGTGTATTCAGACTGTGCAGTCAAGAGAGGGGGAAGTGTGGGAGAGGGAGGGCAGGTGCGGTGAAGGGTGGATCTGGAACTAGCGCCAAGGCCAAGGGACCTTCCCACGCTCTGTTGGCAAACCCTAAGCCAAGAGTGCGCTTGGGGCTAATATAGAACATCTGAACGTGCAGTGGCACCAAGGGAGCCTTATATGCAATAAACTATTGTGTATTCATCTGTGCAGTCAATCATTCATGCTAATAAAATGGGGGGGGGGGGGGGTCACCCATATAATACCTGTCTCTCAAGTGGCCAAAGGCCACGAGACCTATATGAATTTGTCCCCAAACCTAGCACAAAATATTGAATCACAGTAGCTGTGGCATGTCTTGGCTGAAAATCATTATCATTAGGTAGTGTGCACCCTCCATTGAAGCCTTAGTGTGTTAATAAAGCCTAAAGGGTATTAACTTGAAATTTTGACCATAACCTTGAAAATATTTTTATATATAGCCTGCCTTTGTAAAATATCTATTCAAAGTTAGCATAAATCCAAATGTGCCGCCATGGTACAAATGCGTGGATAATGGAGCAAGTAAAGATACAAAATCCTGAAAGCGAAACTGAAATGATATACTCTTGTATTTAAGCTGAAATTTACAGGTCCATGTTCATAAATATTATGATTTGTTTGCCATTAAATTGACTTGATATATTTCGTAAAATAATTGTTTTATTTCAGAGAAACCCACATTGATACAGAACCCTGACCAGCAAGCATATCATTCAGTTTCCCACATTACATACCGTCTTCCTCCATTATACAAGTTCAAAATTCTACCACCAGGTGCAAAATGTCAATTGATTCCTGGCATGATCAAGTTCAAACACTTATCACAAGTGATTCTAGCTAAAATAAAGAAGCATCCGTCAATGTGAGTACTAATTACTGAAGATTATGACCCTAGCTTAAGAAATGTGTCAATATAGAAGACCTCTCGTGGGGTTGTTTTTTTGGTTAAAAAAATGACCTCAAGCCTCAGCATCAAATTCATTACAGAACTTTGTGATAGTTTTTAAGATGAATCCATGCAGGGCAGGGGGCCTTTGGCTGCTCTCGAGACCAATATTATGTTGGCGGGGGTAGGGTTGAGGGAGAGGGAAAGGGGCTAGAACTACTGTGTTGTTAGATGAAGGTCCGACACAGAAATGTGTGAAGTGATGCTCAGATCTGGGCTACCATCCCATTTCCACGTTTGACATGATTTCTTGGTCAGTTTACATAACCAAAAAGTGCCCTGGTAACAAACTAAACTGATGTCAAGGGAGGTAATGTGTAAAAGGGGAAAGAACATCCATGTTAAACATATTTCAACAAATATTACCTAAGGCTTAACAAAAATATATGTGTGTTTCTGGTAACCTGACCGACCCACTGAAAAGGCCTGACCCTAAATAAATTTTATAACACGTAAAAAACAAAAAAGGTTCAAGCGCCCTTCCCTAATAAAAATTGATCAGCCCTGGAAGATTTTATCCAGAAAGTGGCCGTGGTGTGTCGTTATTTTGCAGTAAAGTCAACTCAAACAGCATTTTATTTCGGCTTGTCTGGAGGGTTAACGTTGGCTGGGGAAATGGCATAGCTGCATAGCTATGGTTGTTGAGTGATCATTATTGTAGTATTTTGTAAGGTTCCAGGTGTCCGTTCTCCAAGCTACCAAGGCAAATGGTGGTTCAAATATTTTTAAAACTTGACATACTATCTGAACTTTGTGGATTATGGCATTCACGCATACTGCCCTCCATTGAACCATTCTTTTTAAAAAATGGGAATTTGATGCTGTTGGTATGTGGGTTTCCATATTTAGGCTAAGTGATTGGTGCTGAAGGTTGCTGGTTCGAGACCGGGCCATTCCATCGTCACAAAGCATGATTTAATATGCCCGCTTGGTTGTGTCTGAAGCAGTTATCATTGTTAATTACAAATTCAAGTGTGACACAATACTCGGGCAAATTGTGCATGTATTGGTGAGCGTCATTTTGAACATGGCGCAATGCATTGTGGGACAATTGAAGAAAAGTACATTTCATTTGAATATCAAAGTGAATTGCAGCCATGTATTTTCAGCATTGTTTGTAATGTGCATGGATAAAAATGAAAGAGGCAGACTGAACATGATCAGATGTAGCCAAGTTTGCACATGATCGTATTGAATCTCAAAATGCTTGGCACATGTTCTTACACTGTTGACAATTGTCGTTTATTCATGGTGTGGCTTGCAATATTTTCCGGGCTAGGATTGGTAGATAGTAAGAGGCCCAATAAATAATATTCACCATAAAACAGTATATATCATGTCATTATTGATGCCCTGAAATATTTGCAAAATATATACTTTTGGTTTCATATATTATAACCCTTCGCCTCTCTCCTGATTGTCCCATTACTATGCACATTTACAAACCATTGGGTGCGGAATCCAAATTTTGAGAATGGCAGCACAAGCCAGTGTGGGTTAGTCCTGACAGGATATTTTGAAGAGGTGGTATCCAAAATACATGTGTCATTAGTGTTAAGGGAAAGTTTTGTCAAATAAATGTCATGTACAATATTTAATGGGACTTTTCCAGTGTGAGTATTACCTAAAAATACCTTGAAGTTGCCAGTTGTGGGCGGCAGTGGGCCCCAGAATAGGAATATTGTATCCGACACAAAAGTTTCCCCCAGGCTATGAAGTAAGCAGCAGCATTGGGCAGAGGGGCCTAGCGCACATGCTGGGTCACAGATGGAGCTTAGTGGAGAAGGTTGCCCTGCTAGTGGACACAGGTCTGAAACTACTGGTGGGTATTTATGTAATTGGTTTACCAATTATGTAAATACCCCCCCCCCCCCCGGTAGTTTTGGATCTGTGTCCACTATCCGATCTATAACTTGGTTAATTTTCATCTGATTTGGTTTCTGTTGGTCTGAAATTGTAGAAATTGTAACATGGCATATTTTTGTAATTTGCATGGGACCACTGAAGGTCAAAGGTAAGGTCATTTGGCGCCTTGAAATTTTTCATCTGGTCATTACTTGGTCAATTTTCATCCAATATCAGTCATGTCAAGATCAAATTGTAGGTATTGCAACACTGTCCATAGTTGTCTTTTACATGTGACCCCTGAAGGTCAAAGGTCAAGGTCATTTGGCCCTTTGCAATTTTCATCTAGCCAAAACTTGGCCAATTTTCTGATTTGTTTCATGTTGGGCTTAAATTGTAGATATTGTAACACTGTACATTTTTGTAATTTATATGTTACCTTGAATGGTCAAAGCTCAATGTCATTTGCCAATGGGTGTTTGAAATTTTCATGTAGCCATAACTTAGTCAATTTTCATCTAGTTTCAGTCATGTTGGACTCAAATTGTAGGTATTGCAACACTGCACATTTTTGTATTTTACATGTGACCTCTAATGGTCAAAGGTTAGGGTCATTTGGATTTTGACATATGCCATAAGCGTATCCAATGAAGAATGAATAAAAGTTGTACATTTTAATATTTACAACTTTTGAAGGCGCATAGACAGATTTGTTTTGAAGCAAATCTTTTCTAGTTTTTGCCCTGTGTTCATTTCCACAAATTGTAAAACCTGACCAAAATTGATTCCATCAGTGCTTCTCTTATCTCTCAAAACTTCTTGGTGGCCATAATTTTGACCAAACCCACACTGGTAGGCCAGCTACTGCCTGATTGGCTGAACGTTTGCGTAGCCCATCAGAGAGCAGTTGGGATACCAGTGCTTGTCAGCATCAAGATGTTTCATGGAAACTAACACTACTATCAGTCTTCATGTTTTGAGAAGTTTGCTGTCAATAAGAACAGTGAAGAATAAGTAGAACGAACATACATTATCAGTAATTCAATGAATAAGATGAATAATGTTAAATGTAATTTATAGAATAGATTAGAAGTAAGTAGAAGTGAAATGACTTAAACAAACATTTATAAATTGTGTGAAAGCATATATCTGGCAATGGGCATTCCCCCCCCCCCCCAAAAAAAATAAACAAAAAACAAAACCCCCCTCAAAATATACAACTTTGATGTCCAATGCGTACTGAAAAAATTTACAGTAATACGGAGCCCTGGTCCTGGGAGCCAAGGGTAAGCTGGCTCAGTGAGTCCTAGTCTAAATAATAGTCACATTTGTTTGAATTAATTAATGATTCCACCTTCAAATTTTTCACCAAATACATCTCATTTAACTACCAAGATGCTTTTCCAGTCCACATTCTGTAGTTCCAGAGAAAGTAAATAAGTCAACAAAAGCAAACTTGCTGACTCAGTTTGCAAGTTATCCCTTCAGCTGTTAATTATACAGTGCTTTATTGTGATGTTAATGGCTCAGGCTTAGTGTGTGGAATAAATTTGTATACAGGTATATAGTTCACAAACTTGATCTTGCAATAACAATGTTTTTTGGCTACAACAGAGATGCACACAGACACAATATGATGTTTCATCAGTAATTAGCAAAGCATATTCATAATGTGGAGCTTATTTTATAGTGCTCAGCAAATTTGACCTAAATGAATCAAAATTATTATTTAGAACTATAGCCAACATGTCACAATGATAAACAAGAGGGCTGTGTGAACAGCCCATGCTCAGCTGATGTAGACATTCATCACACTTGCAGCTCTGTGAACAGGGGATAGGATCAAGGTCACCCATGTACTGAGTAAGTCTGACCTTTATAGAAGAACACTTACATGTGCAATATCAAGGTCCCAGTTCAAGTAGTTCTCAAGTCATAGTGAAGAGTAAAATTTATGTATGCACTGTGACCCCAGAAATGAGATCAAAGTCACTCATGTACTGTCTAAGCATGACCTTAGAGAAACATTAGCATGCGCAACATCAAGGTCCTAACTCAAAACAGATCTCAAGTTATCAAGTGAATAGTCAATTTCGTGTCAGTTGTCCTGTGACCTTGGGAATGAGGTCAAGGTCCGAACATCACTGGAGCATGACCATTTGCACAAAATAGGTAGACACTTGGTTTAAACATATTTTATTCCATGGAAAAAAAAAAAACAATTGGCCGACAGGCTCACAAGCCTATATTTGGGCCTCCTGTATATATATGACAATACAAATGATGAAATTTCGGAACACCATTACACGGATAGATTGGACACACAACACCACAAATGATGAATAAAGGTAAAAAGAGTTGGTATGTGAGCTTCCTACAACATGAACACCATAATGCCTAATTCAGTGGTTTACTAGCTGTGTTACAAATACCACTCATAATTTAAATCTTCCAGTATCCTTAATATAATTATGAACTGCTTCAAAAATTTGTATGTCTTGAATCTTTGTATTTCTTTCAATACCAAATAGTAGAGTACAAAGATTGAAATTTCCCAGAAATATTATTTTCGAATATAATTCATTTCCTAACACAGTATATCTGCTACATTGAAAAAAAATGGTGGCTATTTCCAGTGCTGGCTCCACACGAGCAAGCTGGCGATTTGATAACACCAATTTTGAAGAGATCACTGTTCAGCTGGATGCATCCCATTCTCATTCTAGCATGAATGACAGCAATTTTCCTTTCACCAGTATAATACAATTCATTATGTTTGGGTCTAGTTCTATTAAGTTCTCTTTTAAAGTCATCTAAGTGTTCGAGGTTCCTAAAAGATCAGGGTAACAGATTCCTTTCACAGACATTTGATGAAAAAATCGATTTGTTAAAAGTATCTCTCTCAACTTGAAAGGTACATAGCTGATTGTTACGTGATGAAACAGTACCAGGTAACAAATTGGTTAGGTCATAATGCAGGAGAGAGTCCTTTCCCTATTTTAAACATAAGTACTAACTTGTGTGCCCTCCTGCGTTCTGCTAAAATCTCCCAACCTGTTTCAGCATAAATGTTTTGAAGGTTAGTGTGAGCAAGTGCTCCTCTTACAATTCGGGCTGCAGCCAGTTAAACAGATTCTAACTTCTTTTTGTCTGTGTCAGTGCATCCATCCCAGACCACACAACCATACCTTAAACAAGGAAGTATAAATGAAAAATACAAGGATTCTAAAGCTCGTCTGCTTAACTTGTACTGTAAATGTTTCAGAATACTCAGTCCCAGTTCAACATTAATCATATTGCCTCAATATCATTTTATAAAATGTGTGTTGACCAGGAAAGATCTGAGGAGAGCCACAGACCTAGATGTTTGTGGATATTTATATTTTCAAGAATGTTATGGTTGAAAATTAGATTTGGATGGTCTCCAGTATTAGCTCTCCTACTAACTGTCAGTGCTTTGGTCTTGTTAGGATTGAAAGATACCAGCCACTGGTTGGACCATTGAGTGACTGACACCACCATGACTACTTATGCAGCCGTGTCACATTGTAGGGTGGAAGCCCGGAATGTTGAGATCAGTGCTGTCTTTATAAGGTGAAAGAAAGGTCTCAGACAGAGTTATAATATCAAAGGATTGGGCTAGTGAAGACCTAATACACAAGTTTGCCTTGTGAAAGACTCTGTACATTTGCATGACAGATGTTCACATCGTCTAACAAGCCTTCCGTAGGGCCTGGGTTTGGATGCACATTCCGAGACAGTAACAGTAGTAAATACATGTAGTGTAAAGTGGCAAAACTATCCATACTATTTTCAATAAATCTATGGAATTGTAAAAGACAAATTACTTGTCGCAGCATTAGACCGCCATATAGGCCTACCTCTGCACTTTTTTACCTCAGCTGACTTGTCAGTCAGCTGAGGTTTTTTTGAGGGTCCGTCGTCCGTCGTCCGTCCGTCCGTCCGTCGTCCACAATTCACATTTTCGACTTCTTCTCAAAAACCGTCAGCCAGATTCACTTCAAACTTGGTGGAGATATACCTTGGGTGGGTCTCTACCAACTTTGTTCAAATGGTCACGGTCCAGTGATTTTTGGATTTTTAATTAATTTTTTTCGTCTTTTTTGGGTAAATCTTAAAAAATCTTCTTCTCCGAAACCACTCACCCAATTGCTTTGATATCACACAGGAACACTCCCTGGGACTCCTAGTTCTTAATTTGTTCACCAGGTGGCGCTGCAATTTTTTCCTAATTTTTTATGAATTTTTGTGTGTTATAGCTATTTTCGACTTCTTGTCCAGAACCATCACTCAGATTAAGCTGAAACATGGTGGATATGTTCCTTGTAGAAGGGTCAAACAAAGTTGTTCACTATGTGGGAATGCTGCGGATTCCTGATTTTTAACGATTTTTTCAATTCGGGTACTTATCGGTCAATGCAGCTTTCCTATTGATTACTATGGAAGTCAATGGGCATTCTAATGCTAATTCACATTTTTGACTTCTTCTCCAAAACGGTCATCCAGATTAACTTCAAACTTGGTGGCAATGTACCTTGGATGGGTTTCTACCAATTTTGTTCACGTGGTCATGCTCCAGTGATTTTTGGATTTTTAATGAATTTTTGTTGTTGTTTTTTTTGGACAAATCTTAAAAAATCTTCTTCTCCGAAACCCAAATGCTTTGATATCACACAGAAAGACATCTAGGGACTCCTTGTTGTTAATCTGTTCACCAGGTGGCGCTGCAGTTTTTTTCTATTTTTTTTTTGTGAAGTTTGTGTGTTATAGATATTTTCGACTTCTTCTCCAGAACCGTCACTCAGATTAAGCTTACACATGGTGGATATGTTCCTAATGGAAGGGCCAAACAAAGTTGTTCACTATGTGGGAATGCTGCGGATTCCTGATTTTAGCTCAGCTGACTTGTCAGTTTATAAAGCTGTGGGGTCACAGTGCAACATACATGAATTTATACTCTTCATTATAACTTGAGAACTACTTGAACTTTGATGTTGCACTTGTAAGTGTTCTTCTATAAAGGTCAGACTTACTCAGAACATGGTGTCCTTGATCCTTTCCCAAGTTCATAGAGCTGCAAGTGTGATGAATGTCCAGATCAGCTGAGGCTCGGGCTGTTCACACAGCCCTCTTGTTTTTATCTTCTATTATGTGTAAAATAATAATTAAACACATTACTACAAAGTGTACCAAGCCTGTAAAGTGTATCAACAATGGTGTAGGTATTTCTGCACACAAAATTAAATTTAACTCTGTGCCAAGTTGGAACAGGGTTTTAAAACCATAATATAAAGTACAGACAAAAATTCTTGTATCTGATTTATAAAAATGGCAATAGATTGAAAATATTTTACAAGTGAGTAATATTACAGTTATTCTTGCTATACAAAAGTATATATGTGAAAATAGTTTAACTTAACGTGATGGTAAAAAAAGGCATTTCCATGGCTCTAGCAAGAACCCATAGTTTTACCTACAGGGGAATAAGTACAGCACACAGCAGGTAATGCATACATGATGTACACTATAAGGTGAAAATACCGAAGTTGTTACATGATTTTCCGTGTAGCAAACCCATATGTTAACATCTGGAGAAAGTATTTCAGAGGGGTGTGTTTACTCTGTGAGATACATTCCATACTGTATCGAACACTTGTGAGAAAGTATATAAACAGAAAATTCAAGTTGTAGATATAATTGTTGCAGGAGTGCTTTTTGGACAAAGGATAATTCATCGATTGTTGTAAGTTCATGATACATAAATACGTAATATACAGTAAACCACTCTTCATTCTTTTAGCATCAGTCATAGGAGATCTGCTCACACATAGGGTAACAAGCACATGAATATATTCTGCAAGGAGTACATATATTAGACACTTAAAAATAAAATGTAAAAAGGCAACTGAGGTAATAGAGTACAATAACTGATCTGTCCTCAGTTGATCAGGGGAATCATTCCCATTCTGATCAATAACAAGCATGCAAATTTTATGACAGTAATCCGTCACTACAAGTAAATGAAAGAGGTCGACACTTATGAAAGGTTCATCCCTACCAAGTTTGGCACAAATGTGGCTAAAATTGTTGAAGTTACAACCATTACAACAAATTCCCATGTTAAACTTTCCAATTAAAAGTTTTTTAAAAAAGATTTTTGAAATAAAATCATTAAAAATCCAAAAAATCACTGGAGCATGACCATTTGAACAAACTTGGTAGAGACACACCCAGGGTACATTGCCACCAAGTTTGACGTAAATCTGACGCAGTTTCTTCAGCGAAGTCCAAAGTGTGAATTAGCATTAGAAATCGAATGTCCATTGACTTGCATAGTAATCAATAGGAAAGCTGCATTGACTGATAAGTACCCGAATTAAAAAAAACGTTAAAAATCAGGACCCTACAGCAGTGCCACGTAGTGAAGCATTTGTTTGACCCTCCCACAAGGAACATATCCTTCAAGTTTCAGCTTAATCTGAGTGACATTTCTGGAGAAAAAGTCAAAAATCACAAAAACAAACAAAAAATCATAAAAAATTAGAAAAAAAATTGCAGCACCACATGGTGAACAAATTTAGAACTAGGAGTCCTCGGGAGTGTCCCTTTGCCATATCAAAGCAATATTGGATGAGTGGTTGTGAAGGAAAAGATTTTTTAAGATTTGCCCCCCAAAAAGAACCAAAAAAATCATAAAAAATCCAAAAATCACTGGAGTGTGACCATTTGAACAAACTTGGTAGAAACCCACCCAGGGCACATCCCCACCAAGTTTGAAGTGAATCTGGCTTACTGTTTTGAAAAAGAAGTTGAAAATGTGAATTGTGGACAACGGATGGCTAGTGATAACATAAGCTTAGCTGACTGACGAGTCACCTGAGCTAAAAATGGAAAATATATGGTTTCATTTAATAAATTTGGGTTTAGAAAATGGGGAAGGGTGCTGAAGATAGCAATTAAGGTACTTTAAATTGTACTGCTTTTTTTCTGTTGCAGGCTTTTTCAATGTTTGTGGAGTCCAAGCAATGTCCAGTAGTGGATGGGGAGATTACAGAGCTAAGTGCACAAGAAGTAAAGCCCCGAAAAAATAACAAGGGAACAACTTGGAAATGTTGCAACACAGAATATATGGAAACCCAGGAGATTCACAAACATGTGTCTCATTGTCACAAATATGAAGTAGACATAATCTGTAAGGATATTTTAACCAATGGCACACCAGATGCCAGGTGGTCAGCTTTAAGGACAAAAAGAGATCATCAATCTGAAAGCAATGAAGCAAAACATGATGAACAGTACCTTTTACCAAAAGTTTTTTCAGAGCAGGATGTGTTCCCTTGGTTACCAAGTGTAGCTGTGTGTGAACAAGAGGTTGCATCGGGTGAACTCAGGGACAGAATATTGCTGTTCTATACATATAGGTAAGAAGATTGACCCATAGTTAAAATAAAGTTTTCTCTTCGTTAACAATTTTGATCATTTATCTTTTAAAATAGCCTGCCAAAAGTGAAGCACACTGGCCCACAGTAACATACAAACGATGCTTAAGGGGGAGGCGTAAAATGGAATACAATGCATGACATAGGCAAGTCTCATTATAACAATATTCAGAGATCGACATATGGACTTAGGGATGGTCCAACATTTTAATCATTTTTCAATAAGTACTTTCAGTATGTGGGGGGAGGGGGTGGGTGGGGTGGAGGGGGTAAATGGACCTGTACACTTCTACAGATAGTGGAAAATGATGGGTCATTTGTGACCCCAATGTTGTGGTAATTTGGTATTATTTCTTGGAAGATCATCATTTTTAATTACTAAGTTGTGGGGTGGGGGTGGGGGGGTGTCATGAAATTTAACATCCTAAGTACCAATTCAAAAGTTATGATAATGTGGAACCATCCCTTAACTACACAGGTTTTGAGGGACTCTAAAGTCCAATTCTTTCAATATGATTCATTTATCCAGCACATTCAGATATTTGACACATTTTGGAGGGAACAGATGGTGTCGTTATTTAGGTCTCAATATTGTACATGTACATGCATGATATTTGTATCTTTACTTCATTCTCTGAACTGCTCATATGAATCACCAATCTCTGAAACATGTACATGTATTATCTTGACCAAATAATCACAAATATCCTTCATCAAGAGAATTAGTGTGTAGGTGATTAAAATAATTGAAGGCAATATGAGTGCACAGCATACTGCGAGAGTACTTATTTTCATGTTTATAAAGTTTCCTGGTTTTTGCATTTCAGGTATTTAACCCAAATTTTAATTTGCCATTTTGGACATAGCTCCTATGAAACCCATGTTGAAATACTATTTCATTTTGTATTTTTAGTTTCATGGTGTGTGTCATCAGCGAAATAAGCACAAATAAAAATACAGCAAAATTAAGTGAATTTACAGGAAGTAGTAATTCTGCAAAGTTGGGAGCTGCCTACAAAGCCAAATCCACTGGCCCAGCCTGGATGAAGTTTGAAGGTTGCACTTTTAGAGTGGGATGTGTACATACAGAAGTTCTGGTGGCCTATTAATGTGGTACAGTAAATTTTAGCTTATAAATGCATGCATATTAACTGTACTGCAGTAGTAAATGGCTTGCTTTTATACCAGTAAGGTTTACTGGTACATAAGTGTGGAGATGCATAAAATTTGTATGCAAGTAAATGCTGCCAACAGCTGTTTGTTTCGGATCATCCACTTCCCTAACAGGAAAGCCATCCTGATAATTGGCACGTTATCTGCTTGAATAAAAATGTTGCAGTCAGATGTGCAACCTTGTGCAATAGGTTCTGTTTGGATATTTTCAGGGACATTGAGAATACTGCTCATGTGAAGGAGTGGCAGAAAACATTGTGCGAGCGGCTGGGTTTAACAGGCAAGGTATGCAACTTTTTTCTGTTGGGTGTTTTTTGGCTCTGCTGGCCATAGATTGCAGAGCTTATGTGATCACTTTTGTCAGTCCATCCATCTGTACACTGTTGCTTGTGAATGTGATAGAGTCCACAATTTTCATGGTAGCCCCATATTGCTTTCAGTAGTTATCAAATGTATGAAAGTCTAGGTTGAATTTGATATTGCTGGTGCCACCTATAGTATTATGTCATATTTGGGCCAAAATAGGAAATTTTGAAAGTGCTGTTATGCAAAAGTTTTCGTGCATCCTCTTGAAACTTGCAGGATTATGTCGATCAGGCATAAAGACAAAAAAATACGCTGAAATTTGGTGGTGCCACCTACAGTGTTACAGAAGATACGGTTAAAATATGTTGAAAACAAATTAAATTTATTATATAAAGAAATAATGAGGCTAATGATGCCAAATAGACGACAAATGTTTATCATTTGGGTAAGATTTATGTTGCATAATATGGCCAACCTTGACCAACTTTGTTAAGGTCATAGAGGGGATACATTTCAGAATATAAATATTTTTTTTTTGTTATGGTCATTACATCTGAACTTTTGCACATGTACTAGTTACGTAATGTTACTTCTCGACCACCATTGCAAAGATCTCTGTGTCTGGCCAAATCGACGGACACAATTGAGTCGGGTTTCTCATTCGATTGTTCCCAAAAACATGACAATTCTGATGGGGCCATATCTCGGTGCCTATTGATTTTGTGGTGACTCCTGGTGCGCATGCTCCCTTTTTCTTCCCTCCTCCTCCATCGCCATTTCTGGCCTGGTCTAAAGAGTTGGGAAGCTCCTTGAAGTTTTGTTCACTGCCACAGTTCTGGTCCTATTTGCACTTAACTTTCTGCAGGACATCCTTTCTGAGTGGTTCTGGACTCTTTGAAGACAAGGATAGCTTATATTTGATCTACGGATATGTGTGGAAAGGTGGAAGTCAATCAGATCGCAGACAGAGGCAGGACGGTGCCCACCAGGCAATCGCTGCTTGGCAGCAAGCTGTAAGTGTTGATCCAGTGATCACTTCTCCTTTTCTCTTGTTTGGAAAAAGCCAGAAGATGAATTCAAGGAATTCATGACAGCCTGGGACAACCATGACGACTGTTTTGGTTGTTGCCAGCAACTTGACAGCGTGTGCTCTTGTGAGCCAACATGTCAGTTTTGTGTTGGTTTTGGACAGGATAAGTGGCTGCTCTATTAGGGCCTGTATTTTTCCGTTTCAAAATGAGTGTTTTTCCGTTTTGGTAAACTACAAATTCCGTTTCATTTCCGTTTCACTAATTCTAGGGCACGATTTTAGCACTGGTCAATTAAAAAAGGAAAAACAGTTGATCTTATCGCCTCTGGAAAATGTTGATCCATCGACGAACGGCAAAGTGACTCCATATTGTTTACTATTTACGTTGACAGCCTCCACCAACAGACGGCGCTATTATCATTGTACCTCTGTTGCGCGTTATATCTATATGCCATGCAAATGAATGGATATGGTAGCAATGGGGTCTATAGCGCGCAGGTGTCCGGCCTGTCGTTAAATTTGCTCCACGTGGTATCGATAACACCGCCGACTCGTCAAATTTGGATCCAAGTCCGTGTGTTTTGCTTTATGCGATGACATATGTGGTGATTTTGAATTATTTGAGAGGCAAAATTCACAAATTCCGCTTAATTTCCGTGGCATTTGCCGATTTCCGTTCCAAATCATAAATTCCGTTTGAGATCATAGATTCCGTGAATTCCGTCCGTTTTCCGCGATCGCGGAAAAGTACTGGCCCTACTCTATGAGTAGGCTGAGAGAAAAAGTGAGCTAGGCGTAACTGGCAAGCTGTGGCAACCAAATGCTGGGCCTTAGACTTGGATTCTGTCGCCGAGTCTTCTCCCACGACTCCACTAGAAAAGCATAGATGATCCCATGTTGCTTGCTCGCAGACTCAGGTCGCTGCCATCTCTACACCTGAACCCCCCCAGGGGAGGGAGGAGAGGAGACAACGTAGTCGCAAGCAGGGCAGCAAAGATTACCTCATGGAGATCTCAAGTGCTGAGCTCAACCAAAGGTGATGACCAGTGCTCTGTTGGCCACAAATCTGAGGCGCCCGGCTGCCTTGCAGTGTACGTCTAAGAGTGCACAGATGCAAGCGAATCTGTTCAGGGCGCTGATCGCTCCCTCTCAGCCCACCACTGTGCAGTCCTCTCTGAGGATGCAGGCTAAGCACTGGCTGGACCTCTCAAGAACTCGGACCTCCCGGTCCGAGCGCTAGGAGTCCAGACCACAGAAGTCAGTGAAGCCAGGATGGAAACCTACGGGCTCATGTCCAGGAATTCTGGACCCCCAGCTGATTTGATTGTAAGTCCAGATGTCCTGGAGCACCGAAGCCCTGCACTATTCCCCAAGTTCCCAGGTCTGAGAGCTTGGGTTGAAAGTCTGGGCATGTCGGAGCACAAAAGAGGGTACCCAAGTCTGTGATAGTGTATTCTACCTGTAGTGAGCCTTTGGCTTCTGCAGTGCCAGGCCCTCCATGATCGACGGCTCTTTCCCCCCAGACAGAGCAGTTGGTGATCAGGATGACTCTCGCCTTCGAGCTGAGTGCACTGCCTCCCTCCTTTGAAAGGCAAGCGGAACTTGAGCTCCACGAGGAGCAGCAGTTGCGGACAGAGACTTTGTCTTCATCTGCCCCTTGTACTCTTTTTGCCATGTCTAACAGACCATCTCTGATGAGCAGTTTGCTACCTCTGTTTTGAGTTAGCTCTCCCTTGGCTCGCAGCTGTTTGATGAGGCCTTGCGTCTCTATGCCCCTCTTACAGGTGCTTGAGTCTTCAGACATTGACACCGATGAGGAGGACAATCTCCTGCTTTTGGATT
This sequence comes from Hermodice carunculata, assembly GCA_964020975.1. Taxonomy (NCBI): domain Eukaryota; kingdom Metazoa; phylum Annelida; class Polychaeta; order Eunicida; family Amphinomidae; genus Hermodice; species Hermodice carunculata. The sequence continues at coordinate 67,012,102 of OZ026630.1, read as the reverse complement.
CGTCTGTTGGCGGGTCCAGGCTGCCTGCTTCCAGCTGACCTTCATGCAGCCGTAATCGCTCTGAGCGGTCGAGTTCTGTGCTGTCACATGGTTGGCACCTGCTTCTGCCCTGGTAGATACCGCTCCAGCTCCACCCCAGGGCTTTGAATGTGTCAAAACCCTTATTCAGAGCCTGGTGGGCAACCAAGTCTTGGTCCCCCCAAATGAGGAGAGGCGAGGAGCCATCGCCATGTCCTGCTGGGGCTTGTCCCTAGAAGATGCACATCCTAAGACCCCCATCCCCTACTTGCCCTTTGTAGCCAAGTTCTACAACCAGTTGATGGCCAGGATTAGTGGTACCCGGGTTCTCCCGGACCTGCCGACTGCTGGCTATCTCAAGCAAAGACAGCTCCTCCTCTGGCTGGAAGTCCAGGGAAAGTGGTACCCTGGCCGTGAGCAGATTTTTCCCTCCCATCCTCTTCCAGTGGATTTGGATGGGGAGGAATTTGATGCTTGGCAGCCAAAGTCCATCTCTGCATCTGCCTACACCTTCCAGAGATTCGAGGATGCCAGGGACTGTGTCCCTCTGGCTTCCTACTCTGACGTCTCCTTGGCGGCCTTGAGGTCTCACTTGGAGGACCTCCAGCTCTCTGCTCAGGTCACCAAGGGAGTCTGGAACTGGCTTGACCAGGCGACATTGCTCATGGCTTAGTTGTCGAGAGCAATCGATCACCAGGTTAGGATGGCCTGTTTGCTTGATGCGAACCTGCATTTGTTATGAAGGGATGCCTACCTCCAGGGTCAGAAGTTGCCTGACCCAATCTTTTGCAGAGTGGGAACAGGGCCCATCTTCCCCTGCACCTTATTTGGAGGGGAGATGGTGGATGTCGTTTGCTGAATCTTCGGGCCCAGTCTGCAGATTGATCCCAGAGCAAGGCTTTCACAGATTCTGTTCACTCACTCTCGTCCTTGGTCGGTCCCAGGAAGAGCTGGAATCAATCCAAGAAGGGCAAGCAGTGCGATAAAGCAAGGAAGTTGGGCAAGCCTCAGGACTCCTGACTGACATACCAGACCCCCTTGTCTCAGGGCTGCCCTCCACCACCGCTACAGACGTCAAAGAGCACCCTGTCGACAGCTGTCTTTTCACCTTTCGTTCTCCATGGGAGTCTATTACAGATAGTGCACTCATCTTGTGTCCACATTTACACTTATTTCTATGTATTTATCTGTACTTTTATTTCCTCATCCTTGTGTTTGATGAAATATTATTATATACATGGGTATTGTTGATAGGGCCAGTTTTTTCAAGCTTGTCTTTAGTGTGTAGGGCCACTGGGGTAATCCACCGGAGTAATCCATTGTGGCACAGCCTATGAAGGGACATGGTCTGATTATTCCCACTGCTCCTGAACATGTAAAGTCTTCCTTCATTTGAATGCAAAATAAGCAAGATAACTATAAAGTAAACCACTAAGGCTGTGATATGTTTGCATGTTCGCATCATTTCCCTGTCCACAAACACACTTGCAACCTGCCGCCTGATTTTACAGCACTGCTGTCGTACCACTCTCATTTTGCCATGGGCCATTGCCACCTGTAGCCTTGTGACAGACTGTTAAGTATGATTGACAGGTGGCTTTGTTCTGCTAGGTGGCTGAAAACCAAAAGAATGACACATGGATGTTCAGATGTCCACATACCTGTGTGTGTTTTTTTTTATGTGTGTTTTTCTCATATTTCTGCTTATTTAGGAGCTTGGAACTTTGCCAACTTATAGAAAGGACATTTATCTTTAAAAACTGTTAAAATCTCAAAATCGCCCATGTAAAGGTTTCTGGTGTCTTATCTGTCCTTAAGCATGCAAGAAAAGGGCACTTAATTGAGTATGTTGATAAAGATTAACGGAGACTGTACCACAAATGTGTATTCATGTTGAAGTTTTATGGTGCATCACACGGATGACCTTGACTAATTTCTCCAGGCTATGGAGGGAATGCATTTCAGGAAATTAATTTTTGATGATGCTCATCAGATTATATGTCATCAGAGCATCAGGACCATGGACCTTATGTTTTTGTATTTACAAGCTGAATGCTGCTGGCTGCCAGTTACATGGTCTAGACTAGTCGTGAGGACAAGCTCTGTAAAATATAAACTTCTCTCAGGGCAGGTGATTTTTCCTCAGAGATTTGTCAATACTAATCATTCCACATGATGATGATGAAGACCTTAGTCATTGACTGATGTGGAACATGTTCAGTTGGTACCAGAGTGTAAGCTCACTTTGTAAAGATTATAAAATGAAAGTGTTGCCTTCATTTTAGGTAAATATATGGTAAAATTTAAGACTAGAGTAGTGTGGAATTGGTTAGAGATAAGTAGAGTGATTTGGTGACTGTTGTCTACATATTTGTATGTTGTATTTGTATCTTTTTGTCCAGAACTACTTCCTGGTATTTACTACCCTATTTTGCAGTCCAAACTCTATTCTCCATAAGCTAACCTGTCACTGTCTAACCTATATACATATGGAAGTACTATTGTCCATATTGCACACATTTTTCTGTAGAATTTTGTCATAGGCTGTATTAGCCCAAATAAATTAAAGGGTGACATTTCAGGATCCAGTTAGGGAGACAGATTTCTTGATGGGGGCTGCTACTTTTGAATCTGTTTTGTTGCAGATACGTGTGGCATGTGAAGGTATCAATGGTACTGTGGGTGGGTCCTGGAAGCATACCCAACTGTACATAACTTCTGTGTGTAGCCACCCTCTCTTCTGTCATATGACAACAGAAGACTTTAAGGTATGTTTTTCACAATGATTTTCACATGCAATAAATTAAAACAGTGTGTAAATGGTAGTAGGCAGGAGATGGACATAAAAGTCTTGCTATACACATTCAAGGATATAAAGCTTTGAAAAAAGAAATCAGGGAAAATATTGAAATATTGTGTGGCATTTTTGCAGGAGAGTGAAGGCAGAGCATCAGACTTCCCAGGTGGCCTGAAAGTGGGTGTGTTTGCAGAGATCGTGCCAATGGGTGTGGATCCTGACAGAGTGTCTTACAGAGCTGCAGGTAACTAAAATACCTCTTGGTAACTGTATGAGATGTAAAAAAAAAAAAAAAGAAAAAAATGACCCCCATACAGCACACTATAAAAAGAAAAAGCTTGGCTTGCTTACGAGGCAAATGGTGAAAATGTTTTTGTCCTATGTTCTTCTTGATCCTGTTCTGCTTAAAATGCCTCAAAGCTCCTATATATTCAAATGGACTCTGCTTACCTATTTTTCTTAAATTTGATTTGTTCTATCAAAATATTTTATAAAGTAAAGGTTGCAAGAAATATTCTATGGAATCATAGGCCTTAGGTCAGCAGCTTTGTTTTGTGGCCAGAGCGTGCCGAGGAAAAGAATTGACTCAGTCTTCATTGGACCAGGAAAGGGTTAATGAGATGATGCTGTTAAATGTACTGTTTCCATTTGAATCCTGTCAAAGATATCATCCAAAACAATTGGAGGATCTTAGAAGCTTCACCAAACGTTGAAGTCCTAATGGACAAGGAAGTGATCATTGGTTTCAAGAAAGCACAGAGTCTCTCTGATGTATTGGTCCGATCCCGGATCCGATATCATTCAGAATCTCAATCCAATCCTGCAGTTTCTGGAAAGAAACATTCTAATGAATGCAACAAAACCAGTTGCAAGTATTGTGCTTGCCTGGACACTTCAGGCAATGCCAAAAGCACACAAACAGGGCGAACATACCGTGTCCCCAAAGGGGGTTGCTGTGAAAGCTCCAATCTAGTTTACCTCCTCACCTGCGGAACTTGTCACAAACAATATGTTGGTCAAATGCTCTGTCCACTGAAGGACAGACTCCGCGAGCACCTTCGTTATATCAATAACAAAGTACTCGACCAACCGTTGGGCAGACATTTTGCCCAACTAGACCATTCTGAACTGAATTTGAAGTTCACATACTGGAATACATCTATACTCCCCCTCGTCTAGAACGCACTAGACAGTGGCGACTAGACAGGGAGAGACATTGGATGCACCAACTGTGCTCACTAGAGCCCTTCGGTCTCAACATCATGGGTAAATGAGCTCCCTTGCTCAGTCTTATGCTAAATTTTTGTCCCAGAGCTCATTTACCTATGTTTTTCTGCTAGGTAGAGATATTCAATGGATTTACCTATGGGAAGATGCACAACTATCCGTTTACTGTGTAGTCACACAGCCAGAAGCTCCTTCAGCAGGGCTTCAGTGGAACTTTGTTTTTCCACGAACTATTCCTGTTTATGCACTCAACGACCCCTGAAGTGCACCAACAGTAACCTCAATCTTTTGAGTCCACTGTAATTCAAATTTTCATTTGGATTCAACTTTGCGTTGACAACCACTGTCACACGAAGTCCGGAGCTCCGTGTTACATAATCACAAGCCCGTGTTTTGCGTAGCAACGGAAAAGTTGTACTCTGGTATATAAACAGACGTCACGTCATTTTCCCCTCAGTCCCTGATGAGTTTCAGTCGAAACGAAACCGGTCGGACCCATCTCCACTAGCCGTTGCGACCTTCGCCCGGTATTTTTAGCTCGTTTCCATTTGAAGGTTTCAGTTTAAAGATTGTATGTGTGGCATAAAACATATGCTTTGGACATTGTCATTTGCACTCGTTTGTATTTCCATACATCACCATGTCATGGGTGAAAGCTTTCCATCTGTAAACTGAATTCAATCAAAGCCAGGAAGAGAAACTAGGTTTAGTTTTTACTAAGATATAGGAAAAAGTGTAAGGTCAGTAAGTTTCAATCAAAATTGATTGGGGTAACTTTCACCCGTGGAATAATGATATCAGCTGATGTGATTGTGCTTGCAGTCTACCTAGAAATTACAGATTTATTGCCATTGTTGACTTCTGAAATTGGAATAGGGCTCTTACATCCTAATACTTTAGACTACTTTAAAAAACACATGTCAATTCATAAGGTATCCCATCCCATCCCATTTTTGTATACCCGGTAGTCAGATGGAAATGTTAGTTTGGAGTGCAGTGCTGTTAACAGATTAGTTTAATACATTGCTTGTATGACAGGTGAACACCTGACACCAGAAGAGTTCCACAAGCGTATAAACCAATACCTCCAGGCAATGCCTGATGAGCAGCAGAAGTCTGTCATTGTGGATTGCAGAAACTTCTATGAAAGCAAAATTGTGAGTGAACTAGGGAATTGTAAACTGTTAAAATACCAGTGAAGCCATAAATTAAATTACATGTACATGACTAGTGTATTATGTAACTTGATATTTTTTATTTCAAGAGATGAACATTTATTTGGTGAAATTGGATATTTCGATGGGGCACAGTCTATCTTTCTGACGTGACCTGTTCCAAGTACATTTATCATAAAATGAGATACAAGTGGTGTTTCATGTGAAATTATAATTAATAACACTTTATTAATTGTACTAATAGAGTATTGAGTTGCATGTTGAAAAAAGAAAAAAAAACCTGCTTTGCATGCCTCCCTAACTAGTAGAGAGGATTCTTATGTTCAGGTAGGTCTCCCAGATGCCATAGATTCTATTTGCTCACTTGTAGTGCGTAACTTGTCGTGATTGTCTTGAGGTTCATAGATTTTGTTCAGATTTAATACTGATGTACCTTTTTGAGCTGAGGTGTTGAACATGTGTAGGATTCTGATTACTTTGACCTGGAAGAGCCATCTCGGTCAACCTGAAATATTAATGCTGTATTTCTTAAGTGTGAATCGTTTTGTGAATGTCCTCATACCTACATGTAGTGAGGTCTGTGGACATCAGGAAAGTTGCTCTCTGTCCATGATTCCAGGGCAAATTTACTGGAGCCATGGCACCTGACATCAGGAAATTTAGCTATTGGCCAGAGTATGTGGACCAAAACTTGGATCTGTTCCGTGATAAGGACGTGTATATGTACTGCACTGGTGGGATTCGATGCGAACGGGGCTCTGCTTACCTGAGGTCCAAAGTGAGTTGACTTCACATTAAATACCTTGCCATTGTAATGAGGTATATCATTACATGCCTTGAAATGACGGATATCCTACTACAGTAGCAGTTGCCCATTAAGCTTAAGGAGTTGGATCTGGCCAAAGATATATGCCATCTTTTAACCAATTTGGGGAAGGATTTCTTGATTTCTTTAGTTTTAGATCAAATATATAAACTTTATTATGTAACACCAGCCTACTTATTGAAACATTTAGAATCTAAGTGGCTGAAGGTAGAAACCATAGTTTGGCAACTATCTTTGAATCACCAGCTAAGTTTCCACTACAGCATTCCCTCTTTATAACACCCCTCATTACAAGGCAGATTCTGCTATAAAATGGTGGGTACCATGGCTCCACTGAAATAGTTTTCCCATTACTTCTAGATTAAAAGTCCCTCTGTTATTAGGCGTTTTTGCTATAATATGGTATACCCTGTGGACACTAACACCAGCATTCTAAAGAGGGAGCACTGTATCTTTGAATCACTAGCTAAATTGTCTGTGCTTGAATAATTCCTATCAAGAGCCCAGATCATATTGTGAGGAAAGAAGGTTTCAATTACAGAGGTAGGACAGTTATTTTCATTCCTGTGCGTGGTTCATAGTTTCTGCCAGCTTTTGTCTTCTTCAGCCCTGATGACATACTTATTTGTGCACTAGTAAGTGGCAAAATTTCTGTGTTCAGTTATGTGAGAATACATTGTCTATGGCTCTAAAATATAAAAAGTGGTGATTAAAATGAAGTTTTATGTAGAAAAGGTAAAAAAATCCAGTGACAAAATTTAAGAGACACGCTGTGTATTTGGAAGAATAAAGTTGCGAAACTTATGAGATTACACATATACTTAATTACACTAAATATATGTGGTATAATAAAAGCAAAAACTGTGATGTTAGTGTATATTTTAGTATACATAGAATGCTTTATTTTACTTGACAGGGAGTTTGTGATAATGTGTATCAGCTGCAAGGAGGGATTCATAAATACATTGAACAGTTTCCAAATGGACATTTCAGAGGCAAACTGTTCGTCTTTGATGACCGCTATGCTATAAAGGCCAATGAAGAAGTCATTTCAGGTGAGCTGTTGTTCTTTTGTAAACATGTGGATAAAAGGGTTTTAAAAGCAGCCTTCTTTTGATTAGCAGTTTCGTAAACTAACTGTAATCTCAGAAATATTTGGCTCTTGTTATCCAAGACATTTTTCATTTATTTATAATACTGTTAATGGCAATAGAAACCCAAATTGCCATTTTTTTGGCTCATTTTTGAATTTTTGCAGCATTGATTAGCTTGATATCTCATCTACCCAGTGTTAACATTTGGAACTACTTTCTAAGCTGTAAACTACTAAAAAAGAAAATGTAAGTCAGATTTGCCGAATTTACACTCGGTGTGCATTAGTCTAAAAACTGCTCAGAGAGCTGAAACAAAGCCTAATAAACTTGTCACATGATGTAATTCGGCAGCCCCCACTGCTGATGATCAAATGGAGATTTATTGGGATCAGCATCACTTTTGATGCTGAACAGTAAACTTTGTTATCATAGGGCCGTATGACATTCATAAAACTCATCCCTGCAATGTTATTATGAAACCTGGACACCACACAATGAATGGATGAACTTTATATTTTTTTGTGTATCTCACCATGTCTGCAATGGTGACTGTCGACTGATATAAAAGATCAAAAGGTCAAATGATTGCACAGCTTCTCAGTTCATGAAAAGCATAACCACACAACACTGCCATGCGTGGATGAATCAGTAAAATTTTTTCTAGAAATGTAATGTGCTCCAATTTCAAATTGGGCAGCCATTTGACAACCATCCAAACAGGCATGGCAGTGCATGGAGATGATCAAGAAACAGTGGCAATTGACAATGGAACAATGACTTAATTCATTTGCAAACCAAACAGCGGCCTGAAAGGGGAAGTGCCAATTTACTTCAAAGTACATAAAACAGCAACGTACAGGTGCACCGTGGAGTCCAAGAACAATGTAACAGCCAAGGTAGTAATGGCAGTGCTTACTACATATGGTACTGCACTATGTGATATGGGACAGCAGACATGATAGCCATAACACATACCTTTATTACCCTCCCAAGGACCCCATTATGGGATAAAATATGATACAAGTATCAAACTTTAAAAAGCAGATACTAGGGATGCATTATTTAAGTGCCAGGTTAGGTAAAAAATTAGTTGATATGAATAATAGTGATTTGAGTAAACAAGTGTGCAAATGATCTAAGAAATTTTATTTTACCCAAATCTTTGCATGAACATATATTTCTAAATAATGAAAGTCTTTTTTCTAAATGATGTTTATAATGAAAATGTCCATGTATATGGATTCAAAAAAATTGGGTGATGTTTTCATCATTGTAGTCTGTTCTGTTTTCAGAGTGTCGCTACTGCAGTACACCATACGATGAATATGAGCCATGCAGCAGTCAGCACTGCCACCAGCTGGTGCTCTCCTGTGAGCAGTGTCGCTCTCGAGGTCACACTGCCTGCTGTCCAACTTGTCAGGAAAGTGAGCAAGGTAAAGAGGAATGTGAATGTACCAACCACAGACTTCGTGTTCCTTTTGATGTACTGCAAAGTTACAGGGCTGCCCAGGATCAGTGAATGGGAAGTTTTGTTGTGTGTCTTCATCATGTCATTGAACATCGATATTGTGAGAAGTTTGGCCAAGCCATTTCATCTGAATTCCTTTTTAATTAAAGATTATTTCAGCTACACCTTTGTTGTTGTTTGTACATATATGTAACTGGTTATATTGATGTATAATTTGCTGAATACGAGACTTGCAATATTTTTTATGCCACAAAGCAAGGGGTTCATGCTTGTCAATGACGGACACACAGGCATATCACTGTCACAGAGAGGGTTAGATATCCCTTTCTCACAAAAAAATGTCTCTGTAAAGAGAAATTTAAGTTTACAAATGCTAAGTCATATTCATTTAGTGCTTCCTGAATTGGATACAAGAATAAATTTTGAAGTGCCTGTACTAAGTATTGTTTATTTCCAAGATATTAATAATATCCTACTTGCCCATACACGCAGCTGCCTGTAGCTCGACAGGCAAGACTATGGTTACTAAGACAAACGAGTATGCATGTCTGGCATTGAGGTGATGTACTCTCCTACTTTAAGTGTTATGCATGATCAAATTTCATAGTTTTGAAAAGATTGTTATCTAGTAGATTTCAAATACATGTTATGAAAAATATGAAACACAAAGCCATACCTGATAATATTCTTTGACCAAAAGAGAACCCCTAGATTAGTTATATTTCATGTACTATTGGGTAATCCAGTGAAAATAAATATGTTTAAACTAAACTAAAGGGGAGATTGTTTTGATGTACAAGATTTTGTTGTCAACAAAGAGAAAAAAGAAGAAATACATGGATTTTCATAGGTAAGATTGTGGAAAATAGGAACAATTTTAGTCCTTAAGTAATAAAATCCTGTCAAATGGGGGAGACTGATAGATATAAAGTAGTTTGGGATTCTTCCTGCATTAATATTTTATGGATGTGGTTAATACATAACTCTTGTGTTTGAACACACACATCATGCATGGTCATGATAGTAGGACAGCATCACACTGATAGGCCTGTGTTCCTCATTGTCATTTGGCTTTCCACCATAAGAGTGGAGCTTAATTATGAACATGCCCATCCGTGAACTCAATACCACTAAACTTGAAGGAAGATTGTTCAGAGCGGGTGCTGAATTTTCAAATTCAGTCACAATCCAAAAGGGGATCAGTTAAATCACTTCATTGCAGGATGCTGAAAAATAAATTTCTGGTCAAATGAAACTGCAGGCAACATGATGAAGCAGAATCATCGTGCTTTTAGCACTGCAAGACCACCAAGCCTCCCTGCCCTGGGCGATATGCTAGTGTTTTTTCTGGACACTCTGGTTTCTTCTTGGGGACCACATACAAAACCTTTCACTTGAATCAGGAATTCGCAAAATTGGTTGTTTTCATGGTCTTTCATTATTCTTGCTTTTCATGGAACAGTACTTGAACATTACACTGTTAGGGGTATTTAGGGCTTCTTTGTATGCCATTGCTGCGTG
>OZ026630.1:66994476-66996976 GCA_964020975.1 Hermodice carunculata | reverse complement strand
GTTTCTTCACCCTGCATCCTGTCATAATTATCATAAATATATAACTTATCTTAAAAAAATTTTTTTCGGTAAGATTGTTACAAAGTCCTTTACAAGTATATGATCAGTTTAGTACTTTTGCACTTACGTTGTATCACTATTTAGTTACACTTTGAGGTCAATATATTTGTAAATATACCTACCCAATGGGAAGATGTGGGATAATTGGTTTACAGATGTTGGACACAGACAGTATCCCGGCACTAGCTGCTCAAAGTGTGTTCGAAATTAATGAAAAGCTGCTGCACTGAGATGGAAACTGAAACTGAAACTGGAAAATAAACTTCGAAAGGTTAGCCCTGATGGGGTCAAATTACAGGGTCAACCTGAGGTCAACAGTCAGCCCTGGACTGTATTTAAAAATTGTAAACACGTGATTTGAGAAGTCAATATGGTACTCTGTTCAACTGTTATTACCATTGCTCAATGTAGAACACAATGTACATTGTCGTTGCATTGGTGCATCTTTTACGTTAAGGGAGTAGGGGTAAAACCAGTACAAAAATAACCATCTGTAAAGTTTTACAGCTATTCCATTACTATTTTGGGGGGTCAGCCTGGTTAGCTACCATATGTTTGAGCAGCAATGCATAAACTATAGGAATATTTAACAAGTATAGTGTTGAAACAACAAGTTTATTGAAAATGATACGCTGATTTCTAAAGCATTTTCTGCCTAAAGGCGCCATATTTTTACTCGTTTTAACTATTATTGAACCAGAATCATATCTTGGGAAGCCTATAACATCAATACAACTTTGTTCCATCATTTTAGTCAACTTTAATATAACTTTTAACTCACAGATGAGTCACAGGAGGAGATATTGGTGAATATTCAATTTTTGAAAAATATGTTATATGCCATGTATGGAAAGGGCTGATTACAGCATTAGGAACACTGATTTGAGAAGGTTGCCCTCTGGATTCTAAGACCCTATGATGCTATAATTCATATTCTGGAGGGAAACCAAAAAAAGCATGAAGTGTTCGGTTAACTGCACGTGCCCCCCCCCCCCCCGTTAATAGCTCTGCCACTGCTGAGGTACCTAGTGAGGAGGGAGATGGAGCGGTGGCCCCACCTGACTTTTCACCAGTGGTTGTGCACATGTAAATGAAGCTCCTTCTTGGATTTCACTTGTCACTATTCCTTTCAATTGAAGACAACACACTACACAAAGCTACGTTGCATCTTCCACCATACCCATACCCTATGGTTCCACTATCACCAACATGTCCAGTCTGACGCTAGGCAACTGGCCTTGCCCGAATCTGAGACTAGATATTCCTAGTCTCAGTCCCAATTCAGACCCAATGCATGCATGTATACATGCACATAGAAACTGAATTTGCTTCATTTCACTTCATTTAACTGGATCAATCAGCTACACAGTCATGGAAGATATAAATAGAAGTTCATGGTGGGTCTAACTAATATATTTTTGACAACAGAGTAAACTTTCAGACTCTGTTGCATCTCTCACTGGGTGTCACCACCCATCGGAGAGCTGGACAAAGCTGTCTGTGTGCATACTTTTGAAGACATTCAAGATTTGAGATTTCGAATGCAATTAATTTGCATAATTCAAATTTGTGCAGCCTTTGTTGTTGCCAATTCATGATATGCATACTAGTCCATAACATAGGAGTGGAAGTTGGAATGACATCTCTATCTATTATAGCTTCGAAGTTATTCAAGATTTGAAATTTTCAATGGTGCTACTCAGCAAAATTTAAACTCCTACAACTTTTGTTTTTAATTCATTAAGTGCACACTGGTCAACAAGCTCCTAGTAGAAGTTGGAATGACATCTCTATCTATTATAATTTTTAAGATATTCAAGATTGAAAATTTCGAATACTGCTAATTAGCATTATTTAAATTGCTACAACTTTTGATTTAGATTCATTACATGCGCAATGGTCAATAACGCCCTAATAGAAGTTGAAATGACATCTCTCTTATAGTTTTCAAAATATTCAAAATTGAAAATGTCAGATGCTGCTAATTAGCATAATTTGAATTGCTACAAACTTTTTTGTTTTAAATTCATTAGATGCGCCATGGTCAATAACCCTCTTGTAGAAGTTGGAATCGCATCTCTATCTATTATACTTTTGAAGATATCCAAGACTTAAAATTTAAAATGCCCCTAATTTGCATGATTTTAAATATCTTTATTCCTCTGCATAAAAAGGCAAACATCCTTGTATGGAGGTACAATCACGCCAAGTTTCGAGTTTCTATGTGTAATAGTGTGAGAGAAAAGTGTCTGACAAACTCACTAGTATAGCAGAAAGAAAGAGAGAGTAAGTAAGAAAGAAAGAAATAAAGAGCTATAGGAAAAACAGAAAAGTGTGTGTTGACTCACACATTTTAATTTTCAACGCACTAAACCTATTTAAGGTAAAAGATATATTTCTTCATCAGCAACTAAAATTTTATTTCAAATATGTCGACAAC